>JAMXBD010000253.1:947500-1303362 GCA_024138025.1 Combretum micranthum
AAAAGACACACTAAGCTCATACTAAGTAAATGAACATATGGAAGTCTTGAAGGAAATTTACCTAAAAGAACTAAACTTGAGAGAGCTTCTTGAGAGGAAATTCTTGGAGAATTTTTGGTAGAGTAACTTTAGTAGAAGAGAGGTGTGAAGGAAGTGGAAGTATGAGGGGGTATTTATAGGAAAATGTGGGAGATAATTTGTGTTAATTAAATAAATTGAAAATAAAACAAGTGGGAAGAAGAAGAGGGGTGGCTGACACTACTTTAGGAGTAATGGGGAAGAGAAATTTTTTTTTTTTTATTTTGTTAATTAAAAGTAAGATATGAAAGATGTGAAGTTGTATTGGAAAAGAAAATATATAAGAAATAGAGGTATGTGTTGTAAGAGTAGGTTGTAAGAAAAAGTAGAGATAGATAAATAGTGTAGAATAGTACTAAATAGTGTAATGTAAAGTAGACATAACAATTTAAGTACCGGTAGTAAGACAATACGCATATAAATGCGATATCTGATATTTTTAGCTACCGAAAAATTATGAAATTGATATTTTTGAAAATCTTATATTTTTACGAGTCTAACGGTATATTCAGAATATTTTTACTATTCCAAGCTCCGGGACAAGTTTTTTAAGAACTCTATCTGATCGGGTTTAAAACGAGTCGCGAATTTACTAAACTGATCTTTTTAAGCTTTCTTAGATAATTACGAACTATTCTACTCACTAAACTCTTTCTTACTCTCTTAGGGTTTCTTAAATAGAAATGCCGGACTTAAGCGGTTACGATAAACTAGAGTTTTGTTCACTTTAGAAATCCGGTTGACTTTTAATTAGGGTTTAAGCTTTAATTTGAATTTAGAACTTTAGGGGTTTACACATTGGACCTATAGAGTCTTTGACCAAGTCCTAAATTAATGATTCCTATAACTTTTATTTTTTTTTTTGTAAAAAGAAGATTAAAATTAAAGTATTTATAATAAGAGAAAAAAATTAAAATCAAACGACATAAATGTTGCACTTAAAATAAAAGTGGAGACTAATTGTTTGAAATTTACTCCTGTAATTGGTCTAAAATTGTAGTTATTATTCTATGATAAAACTCCAATTCTTCATTCAAATCAAAGCAAAATCATGTACTTTTAGATTTAATTCCTAGTTCCATGAAGCTTTGTAATTAAGTAGCAATCAAAACTCTAGTGACAGTTATTAAGCTGTTGGACTATGTTCCACACGTATATACAGATGGTGGTATAGGTTGAATTTGGCTCGATTTGATTCGAAGTTCTTTGGTAAAAAATTTTAGACTACATCCACTAGACGTTGGACCTATAAAGTCTTTAGCCAACTCCTTAATGAATGTTTCCTATAACTTTTTTGTTTTTTTTTTCCCTTTTTGTAAAAAGAATATTAAAATTAAAGTATATATAACCAAAGGAAAAAATTAACATCAACTATGAAATTTTGCACTTAAAAATAAAAGTTAGGATTAAGAGTACTTTAGTATTAAACACTGTAATATTAGTAATAGGGATATGGAAAAAATTATATATTTTTTTAAAAATTATAAAAATGGCACCGATTAAAAAATAATCCTAAAAATAGGCAAGTTAGATTTTCCTTTTAAAGAGACTATTTTAAATACCATGAACTTATCTCTTAAAGAGACGAGTTCGATACAATTATACTAAACCTGTCACGCACTAAAAAAGGGCCTATGAAGAATAACCTAAAGTAATCATATCACCTATGTATCCATAAATATGAGAACTATTTTTCAAGCAAGAGAATTGCAAAACTCTATTTAATATTTGTTATATAACTTTTAATTGTATAAAAATATTTTGATAACTAAGGAAATACAAATTCCCACAGTCCATCAGAATCGCAGGGAATCGGTATCCCCTATCAAATAGTAAAACAAGATAGATAAACTACATACTACAAAGTTTTAAACCATTATATAATTAATTCAATTCTAAGCTTATCTATTCATTACAAAATCTTTAACCTAAACACTAAACATATAAATTACATTCTAAGTTCATCTTCTTATCTTCAAAGTCTTCACTGGAGATGTAATCTCTATTCACATGGCCTTAGCCCATTCTCAATGCTTTCTTGCACAAGAACCATAGCGGTGTGAAGTAATCTACAATTTAGTGAATAATAAGACCAACCACACATCAAACAATTATCAAATAATTATTTTTAATAAACATATGTAATGCAACACTAAACCATATGAGACATGCATGGTTTAGATGATTGGAATCCAAAAAAATAGAGATTTACATCCTATCTTGGGGGTTGAAGGTATCACGTCTCAAAGGCTACTCTAAATTTGATAGTTCGCCACACTCAATATTAAGGCTTAAGTATGACACCCTTAGTCATTCCAAAAGCCTTGATATCGAGTGTAAGACGTATGTTCATGATCGTAGAGGACCAAAATTTGAAATAAGCCATCTAAGAAGATATACAAATAGCAATTAAGAATAGAAATCATAACAACTTAATCAAAATACATACAGTCTTACAAATATTAAAGGGGGCATACCTCCATAAAAACAACTTAGTCCATCAGAGTCCGTCTCTCCAAAATAAATACATTGAAGTTTTACTTAGGAGTCCATGTCTACATCTAGATTTTGACTTCTATCCAAAGTTCTTGATTCGAAACGTAATACTTGGATAAAGTAGCCCTTGGGCTTCAGCCAAAGGTATGTATGCTGCAAAAGATATCTAAGGGGGTATAAGCTTACATGCTTAGTCAGAATCATTTTGCAATCAAGTACTTACGGAACCAAATATCAAACAAGCTATTTAAAACAAACATAAGAAATGCAACAAGCACGTGAGCAAACAATACACATGAATTACTGGAAAATCATGTGTTAAATGGATTTACCCCTCCATTGGGGGTTAGGTGTTCCAGGCCATATAGACCACTATTCACAAATACTGTTTTTGTAGTTTATGCAAGCCACTACTAGTTGCTAAAATGTAGTTTATTCACGTGTCTACTCACTGTTAAATTAATTCAAGCGACCATTTGCTGTTATGTAGAGTTTTGGGTCTTATGGACCCCACTATTATGCCCTTGTCCCATCAAGTATATAGTAATGAATGCAATGTGACTTACTACATGATATGTATGAATAAATTTAATTAAGTACTCTTGGCATAATATTAGGTATCTTCAGGGTGATAATAGAATTTGCAGACATATCATTTCTATACTACATCAAACAATTTATTATAGACAAATTTTGCCTTGATACACTTAGTATAAATTCAACTAATTATGTAAAGCACATGCATTTCTCCATTTTATCTTTTCTTAATTCTAATGTTGTTATTCTATAAGTAAAAACATAAGGATAAGAATATAGGAAATAAACTCATTTGGCCATTGTATGGACAAACATCTAGTCATAATAGTCTTCGGGGTACGGAAACTGGGTCTTCACATCACTTAAAAAAGAGAAATACCCAAAAAGAGTGTTGCATGGAAATTCTACTTAAACTTACTTATTCTATTTCACTAAGTTCGTCAAAAATCCTGTTGAGTGAAATTCCAACTTAAAATGGTCACATCTTGCTCATTTAACTTGGAATTTCACATATCATATATCGTTTCTACCCACTCGAAAAGATCTATCCATTTCTAAGGTTATTTTTTCATAAAAAGTCATTTGGGTCCCAAAACAGTAGGGTATAGAACAGTCACAAACTTTCCAGCCCTTAAAATACAATTTTTCAAACTTTACTTCATAAAAAATCCTCAATCAAACATATAGATATTTGTATGGTTGAAAAATCCTTTGCATATATAGATATAGACTCATATTGTACACATGATTTTAGTGGTGTTGTCTTAATAATGATTTTTCATAAAACAACTTGTCTTAAGAGTTGGGAAGATTGATATGTTAAAAGTCCTCTTTAAGTTGTTGGGAAGAAAGCTTAAAAATTCTCGAGTTATCATGAGTGAGTGCTTTCTTATTATAATTTCATTCCTAATTTTTCAAAAATTGATTTTCAAAAATTTGATCTCTTTAGGATTTCTACCAATTTTCTCCCTAATGATTGAAAAATGAAGTTTCCAAAATTTTTCTTAAGTTGTTGGTAGTATCCAATGTTTTGGTGTTAATTGTATCTTTATTTTTCTAAGAAAATAAGCTTACTATCTTAAGAACTTTTACTTTCCTAGGTTGGTGGTAAATTTTATATCTCTAAGTTGGTTTATAAACTAGTGAGTTGATTTTACCTTGACTTAAAAGCTTGTTTAGTTCTTGGCGTTTATTATGAAGTTGGTAAAAATCTTATTAAATAAGTTTTTATGAAAAATTTGTATAGCAAAGAATTATCGGCATTAAGGTTTTAATAAATTTCATGTTACTATTTTGAAAAGAGAGTGTTTATCTACTTAGTTAAATCTTTGGAGAAATCTTCGTTACTAATACTTTAAAAATTCATGATGAGCTTGTCTAATTTTTTGAAAAGAATTTATTAAAATTAATATTTAAGTCTTTTGATGGAAAAATCTTTGCTATGTGACAAAATTTATTTTAGAAAGAGTTTGGTCTTATTTTCTTTAATAAAGAAAGAACCCTTTTCATTTTTATTAAGACAACAACAACTTGGTCATCCATGAATATGATTATATAGTCATGAGAAAGATAGGAATAACACATAATAAGATAGAAAGAGATATAAGAAGCAAATAAGCATAATAGTAAAGTCAAGTATTAAGAGCCATAGCTTCATCAAGGTTTCGCAAAACTAAGAATAGACTAGTTCCAAAAAGCAAGAAAATAAAAGAAAGGGAAAAAAAAGCATAATAATGAGAGCAATAGTAAGAGCATGAATAAGATGTTAAGTTAGTGAGCATTTAGGCTATAAGAAATATAGATATGAATTATACATAATATATATATGGAGTTAGATTAGAGTAATAATAAAAATATAATAACATAACAACATAAAGAAATTTTTTGTGCATGAACAAGAACAAAACATAAACATAGGGTTGCTTTCATAATATCATAGGTTTAGGAAACATACACTATGATTATGTCAAGTTGCATGACTTGAAGATAGTTGTAGGAGTTTCTTTACCTAAAGGATATTGTTGGTTGAAGAAGAAAAGAGGGACTTGTAGTGATGTGGAAGATAGTTTTATGGAGAGAAAAGAGAGTTGAGAAGAAATTGTTGGAGTGGAATTTTATAGAGGAATCTTGGGAGAGTTTTGGTAAGGAAATGAAGTGTGTGATAGAAATTGAGGGAGATGGGGTATTTAAAGAGATTTATGGATGGATATTAGATATAATTAAATAAAATGAAAATGAAAATGAAAATGAAATAGATACATGGAGAGAGAGGGGGCACCGATTTAGTATGGAAGAGGGGGAAGAAATTATTTAATTTGTATTTTTTGTAATGAAAGTTAATTAAAATGTGATTTATGAAAGATATAAAGTGGTATTGGAAATGAAAAATATAAGAAATAGGTGTATAGGTTGTAAGAATAGATAGTAAAAAAAAGTAAAGATAGGTGAATAGTAATGAATAGTGTAGAACAGTAATATGAATAGTAGACAAGACATTAATATTAGTAGTAAAAAAAATACATGTAAATGAGCTATATTTGATATTTTTAGTTATCGAAAAATTCAAAAACTGATATTTTCGTAATCTTTATATTATTATGAGTCTGATGGTGTCATTGGAATATATTTATTGTTCTGCGTGTCTGGAACCCGGTTTTAAAATCTGATTCTGTTCAGGTATGAAATGAACTAATTTTCAATGAATCCGATCTTTTTAGGCTTTCCTACATTATTATGAGCCATAATCTACTATTTTCTCAATTTTATTATTCTATAGTTAAGAGTGCCAGATTATCCGATCTAAATCCACTACGATTTGCTATAAAATTATTGATTTTAGGGTTTAAACATAAGACTTGGCGTAAAACCTAAGGGTTTACAAAATGACCAACACCAACATCATGCCAAGGAGAGATTGAGAACTAAGGAAAGGAGGATTTCTTTTCAAACACATTTGCTATATATATATATATTATTAACATAGCCTTAACTTAACCTTGGAAAGAACTAAGAAAGAATGATTTCTTTTTAAACTCATTTGCTATATATATATTACTGATAAACCAAAATTATTCCTATTTTATGAATGCCAAAATGGACTTTTATTGATAAATATTATGAATTTGGCACTTAAAAATATTAATTTATGTTTTCAGGCCTTTAAAGGAGTTATTTTATGGAAAGACAACAACATGGGTCAAAATTGCAAAGTTTGGACCAAAAAGTGGTTAACATAACAAAGACAAGCCGTATCCTAAGCCGTGTCAATTTTTACATAGAGGAAAATGGCCAGACATGCTCAAGTGACATGACTTGTCCCCAAACCTGTCGATTTGACAGTCCATTAATTTTTAAAAAACAGCTTTTTTATTGAATAGTAACCCCCTATTTATTAAAGAAACGTCTATTGGACATTAAAGGGGTGTTACTTTGAAAAGCCAAAAGACCCGTAACTCCCGTAACTTCCCATTTCCTCCATGATGAGCATTCAATTCCATTTATGTGTTACTTTGGAAAGCCAAAAGATCCATAACTCCTGTAACTTCCCATTTCCTCCATCAATGAGCATTCAATTCCATTAATGCAAAGATCATTATAAAATGAAGATGGAGGGAAGAATCAAAGGGGGAGAAGAATAAGAAAACGAGAGACAAAGACAAGAAAAAAAAACATATTTTATGTATTTTCACAGCAGCATTTGTGCTTGAGTGTATCAATTTATCAAGGAACATCGTTTGTATTGCTAATCTAATTTTAGATCCTTTCTATTTCTCCTTGTTATTGATTTATATTGTTTTATCTATGGAGGAGTAGTTTAATATTGCTTGGGTATCGTGGATCCTTGATTGATTTCATGTGATTCTTTTGTTCTTAATTTCAAAATGTGTTGATTTTATTGTATTCAATAGCTTGCGCTCAAAGAATGAGTCTAATTGGATGGTGCATCCCATTGGATTCATGTTTGAATTTTGTTAAAAATACCCCGAAAGGTTGATTTAATGAATAGATCTAAAGCTATTGATGAGATAGCTCATAATCACCTAGAGATAGGAAAGGTGAAATCTTCTGTCGCTCATTTTGAATTCATCACTTTAGTTTTAAAACGAAGGATTCTTGTTCTTTATGCAAATTTAAGTTGCTAATAGTCAGGAAGACATTCCGGCAGTTTGGCTTAGGTTTAGGTGCTTTTGACTTTGAGAGAAGCATTAGCATAATTTAGTGAATCCGATGGTTCAATAATCAATACAACTTTTTGAGAAAATTCTTGAATCATATGAATAGATCTTAGGTGAAGCATGACCCAAGCAACCTTGTGAATTGATTTATCCTTTTGTATGCTTGATGCGAAATCTATGAATATTAGACTTAGTTTAGTTTCTATATATATAAAACCAAATCTATTTTTTTTTTTTTGCTAGATAATAGGAAAAGAGTGAGTAGAAGTACTCATCAACATTCCTTAGGAATATGACCTAGATCATTTCTCTATGCTACATCTGATGGGTGCGCTTGCCCTGTAAGACCATAGTTGAAAAGAAAATGATTTAGAAAATTTATAAATTTAAAACTTGGTCTTTTGAACCTATCAATTACCAACATAACCTCAACGTAATGTTAGAACCTTAGAAAATCCACCAAGTACTAGCATCCCAACGCTAACTCTCACATATGTGACGTCCTTCAAGCCTACTTAGTTCTTGAAGGGTTAGATGGTATCCAATTGAAGAAACAAATTCACTAGCATAACTTAGGATCACCATAGAACTATAATGCTAGTACGTGACCTACATATTTCATAAATGCTAATGCAGGTCATGCTATTGTGTAATGCATGACCATTTTACTTAAGGGTTCATTAAAATTTATACTATATTACTTAATGACCATATCAATTTACAAACACTCATCAATAGAAGCGACTCTATCATTACAAGCAATGTATGTAATCACTTTTATTTTACTGATTTATCAAATAATACAATCATTAAACAACATACGAATACCTAATCTCTATACATAGTCAGTTATGTTTATTTTAATATAGGTGTTACTACTTTACAAGCACAAACAATATGATAAGGTAATGTTACCTCCTTGTCATCCTGGCTAATTCATAGCAAACTTTTAGGAAGCCAAAGATTAATCTGTTCTCTCATGAAACAAAATAGTAACTACACATTACTTAACACTTGATTGAAACAAAGATTTATATTAAAAACCTATTTGATCAGACACTAAGTAGGAACTCTGCCATGGTTGTGAAAATCGCCCCATTAAGATACGACCGATTCTCCATTGTTTGTCAAATTATCTCTTTTCCTTTGTTTATAAATCATTTATTATAATAATGATTCACTTTTAAGTTTTGAATAAGTCATTAATCTTTAGCAAAAGACTCATTTATCTTTTAAACTACATATGAAACAACATATTCCATTATCATTTAAAATCTAACATGCTACAATGTTATCTAAGTCATTTACAAGTTAGATCTATATTAGCTTAACTTAACCACGTTGATTAGACTTAACTACTTAAATCAATTATCAAATCACATTTAATTATCTTACTAGATCACTGTTATGTATCTATTAGCATCTTAGTTTATCTAATTATTCTACTTTAAATCAATTTCATTTTAGTTTCTTATAATCCCTCAAGTCAAATTTAACTTAAGTCTATTAATGAGTCTACTTGATATTCACAAGCCATATTCAATCGTAGTTACTAAGTTATATTAGCTTATTCTATCAAAACATTGTTATATATTTTTATAAGATCTTAATAAGTCTAATTCATTTTGACACATTAAGATTTATTATACCATGTTGAACTTAGGTTTATTATCTAAGTTCATTTTATAAACTTTAAGTTCTATGTTAAAACAAATTAGTTACTAAACCTGTAAACTCCTGAATTTTCGAAATCAGTTTAGCACAAAACCCTAACCGAAAGTCAAACGAAACCCTAAAGGTCAACAAAACCCTAGTTTACCGTATCAAGCTAAATCCGGTATTGCCGTTTTCTTTGGCTCGGAAAAACGAAGTTGGGATAATTAGCTAGAATAGCTCGTAATAACCATAGGTTTTATAAAAGTTTCAGTTTCGTGAATTTCGGATGTCTTTCGAACCCGATCGGACACAGTTCTCGAAAAAAGTGTCCGGAAGCCCGGAATAGTAAAAATATTCCGAATACACCGTTAGACTCGTAAAAATATAAGTTTTCCAAAAATAGCAATTTCGTAATTTTTCGGTAAGTAAAAATAACAGATATAGCTATTATACGCGTATTTTCTTACTACTGGTACTTTAATTGTCATATCTACTTTACATTACACTATTCATTACTATTCTACACTATTCTTTTATCACTACTTTTTCTTACACCTATTCTTACACTCTACATAACCTATAATCTTAACTTTTTACCTTTCCCATAACTTTATATCACATCTACCTTACACATTACATCTTTTATTTTTCAAAAAGTCAAAAAATAAATCACTCCCCCTCTCTCTACATGGCCGGCGCTACCCCCTCTCTCTTCTCCCTCAATTTGTTTTAATTTTCTTTATTTTAATCACACAAAAATCACTCACATTTCCTATAAATACCCCCCTCCTCTTTCACTTCTTTCACACATTCACTACCACAAATTCATACAAAACTCTCCAAAATCTCCTCTCAAAACTCTCTCAATTTTTCCTCTCAAAGCTCTCTCAAATTATTATCTCAAAACTCTCTCAAAATAATTCCACAACAACTTCCACCAACAACAAAAACCCATAACCATATCAAAGTCTTCTTTAGGTAACCCCTTTATAATCCTTTCATGTCATGTAACTTTACATGACCATAGTGTGAGTTTCCAAATACTACAAGTTGTGGAAACTACATTATGTTCATGTATTGTTCTTGTTCATGCCAATCCATTTATGTTTATTATTGTCTATATATCTATACATATATATACATATTCTTTAGAGCATATAAGCTCACTTGCAATTTATTTATTTCATGCAAAGCAATTTATTTACTTTTCCATCGCAATTTATTTATTTATTTATTCCTTGTTGAAATAAGACTAGTCTCTAGTCTTAGACTTGTCCTCATCAAGTCAAAACAAGCTTTTCTTCTTCATTTTATTTCATTATGGGACTAGTTTATTTCTTAGTCCCGGGAGCCTTGAAAAAGCTAAGACTCCAATACTTGACTTTATTATTTATGCTTTATGTTATTTTGTTTATTATTATTCTCATAATCATGTTCATTTAGATTGTTGTCCAAAAGTTTTATTTTCTAAAGATAATCAAATAAAAGAAGGCTTTTTGTCACTTAGGAATAAGTTTATGTGAAACATAAAAATATAAGATAACAAAAATAAACTCATTCATTTTCAAGTTACAAAAAGAATTCACTATGAATTTAGAAACTATTTTTACTTAAAAAGCTACTTAAATCTTTGTTATTCTACCTTGTTTCAAAAGAAAATATTTGTTGATACAAAAATGGTTCTTTTATAAGAAGATGGATGACTAAGGAAATTTTTAAGTAAAGACCTTGCAAATAGGCAAAGAAAAATTTATGGTTTGAAAATAATAAAGTTATTTCTTTTCAAGTTACAAGAAGAAGTTAATAGATTATAGAAATTAGTTTTTCTACAAAAAGTCCTTAATTGTTCCACATTGTTTTTATGAAGAAAACAAATTTTCATGCATGATGATTATTTTTGAAATATGAGATATAAGAAAAGAATGAGAAATATCAAGTAAGGATTTTTGCAAAACAAGTAAACAAAGGAATTTACACAAGAAAAATGAAGAAAAGCATATTTCCTAGAAAACTTCAAATATAGTATTAATGTAACTTAGAAAGTAGAAAATTTTATTTTCAAAGTCACTTAGAAAAAGATAAATAAAACCAACATAAAACGTTTTTAGAAAATAAAGAAAACAAGGTATTCATTTCAAAGAAATTTACAAAAACAATTTCCGAAAAGCTTCAACCCGACATTGTTTTACCTAAGAAAAATAATTTGGACAACAAGACACTTGAGCATGCTTAAATATGAGTTATATAGTTATAAAAAGAGAATTTTTCAACTATATAGATAACTAAGTATTTATCAAACAAATTTTGATTTCTTGAACCAAAGTTGTTTTTACTTGAAATCCGTGGTGAATTTTGTCGCCACTTTTTCGGAGCCTATATGGCTTGTTTGTGGGAAATAATTTTAGAAATGGGTAGATCTTTTTGAGTAGATAGAAATCGGTATATTATATGCGCGATTCCGAGTTAAAATGACCAAGTTATGGCCATTTTAAGTTGGAACATTCTTCTATACGAACTTTAACGTTCTTTGACATTGTTTTGTCAAAATTCAAGAAAATCATCAAGAAAAACTCATTGTGGGTATTTTCCTTGGTTAGGTGATCCCGAGGAAGGATTTCTTCACCCCGAGAACTATTACGATTAAGTGGAGTGTGTGAACGACTCATCCGCTTAGAGGAATAGACGCAATGGCATCGTGAGTTATCCCCGTTATTTTTCATACTCTTGATTGTGCTTGTAAAATTAGTTGCACTAGAATTTAAGAAAAATCAAAAGGAAGTGTATGATAATACGTTGAAAGAATACTAAGTATATCGAAACTCGATTTGTTTGTAATAAAGTTGTATGTGAATTAATATCTTGAAATGTTTGAAATTGATTGATCACTTGAAAGAATTTAAACGTAACCTAGACTTTAATTAAAGAAATTATTCATGCACTTCATATGTTGAGTCACATTGCATTCACTACTATACAATTGGTGGGACAAGTGTATAATAGTGGTGGTAGACATAACCGGTATATCATGTAAGTGGCGAGTAGGAGCCGGTAAGAACTACTTAATTGATGGCTAGTAGGAGCCTGTAATAACTACAAGTTTTTGTGGCTAGTAGGAGCCTGTAATAACTACAAATTTTTGATGGCGTATAGGAGCCGGTAAGATCTATAAAAGTGTTTTTAAAAGTTGTGGCTGTAATTGGCCTGAATACCCAACCCCGAATGAAGGGCGTAAATTCATTCAACATATGATTCCCGGAAAGTCATATGTCTTGTATGCTCACGTGGTTGTTGCATTTCATACGTTTGAATAATAAACTTGATTGATAATTACTTCGAGTATGAATTTTGGGATTTACTCACTAAGCCTATTAGCTTATACCCCGATAGCTATCTTTTGCAGTTCCCGTACTTATGGTTAAGGCCACGTGGACCATGGGCAGGTAATCCCTTTGAATATTAGAAATCTGATAAAGTGTAGCTTAGCATTAGCATGTTAAATGTATATAATAGATTAGTAATTTAGGGAGTTGTCCCTAAGTTTGTAAAGTTTTGCCATGACAAATAATTATTGTGATTCTTCTTTTCTTAATATGTTTTTATATCTCCTTAAGCTACATTATTCCATATGTGGTCCTCTAAAATTGTGAAAGTAAGCCTTACACTTAATATAAAAGCTTTTGGAATGACTAAGGTCGTCATACTTAAGCTTTAATATTAAGTGTGGCGGACTGTCACGTTTAGGGTACCCATTGGGGCGTGACAAAACCTATTACTTCATTTATCTCATTTCTAATTATATAAGCACTACATATCATATCTATTATTCATCATTCATCTAATTCATTTTTATCTTATTTTCTTCTTTTTTTTAATACAAATAGTACTAGGGGATGGATCACGCTCGTGATGAGGGTTGTGATCCTCATCACTAGCCTCATTACGCCCATGATAGAGGCTACGAAGGTCATCACAGGCCCCATCACACCCATGATAACGGAAAAAAATGTGATAAGAGGAGATCACGCCACCCATCATGTTGTGAACTAGGCTGTTACTTCAAAAATCCTTGATTCGAGAAGATCACGGGCTGCATTACACCTGTGATGAATAGGGTACCAGAGTTTCGTTTTTCCTTTGTCTTTTTACGCTAATTTCATCAACTTATAAACATTATACTTCAAACAAAACATCATAAAATCAACATACAAACTCATATCAAGTCTATCTAACATTCTTAAACATTTTTCTATTTCTTATATCATCAATCTATGTCATTAAACTTCTATTCTACATATACATAACAAAACTAGGTTTTTAGCATATAAGCTCATATATCCATAGTTTACTAATTTTATCACTAACCCTATTGATATTTAGTTCTAATTCATCATGTTCATGCATATACAACAATCAAAGTAAATAAAACATCTATACTTATTTGTTTAACAAATTCAAACTAGCAAAAGTTCATCACTACTCTTCTTTCTTAGTTGTTGAAGTTGTTTTAAGCTTGTTTTCCTACTTCCATCTTGATTCCTATCCTCAGTTTCTTTTATGATCTTGTTAAGATCAAGATTTAGGGTTAAAATTTGAGGAAGAAACAAAAATGAAGAGAAGAAGAGGCAAGAAGAAGAAAGAAGAAGAATCGATGAAGAAAGGAAAGAAACGGAAAAAGGAAGAAGAAATGAGGCAGCCTCAAAAGTGAAAAGCAAAAAGAAAATAAAGGGATAAGGTTTAAAGATATTTATTAATAAAGGATTAAGACTTAAACCTTTGAGATCAATATTTTAAACATCGAAAATAGTTTCAAATAAAAATTTAGAATTATATATAATAGAAATTAATAACTTGTTTTAGAAATATAGTTTAGGAGTTTAATTTATATGAAATTGATGTTTGGTTCGGATTTGGACTTAAAAAATGATATTTTTAAGCAAGTAGATTAAATCAAAATTTATAGGGATTAAAGAGATAAAATTTAGGTTAAAATGGATAAATTAGGGTATTTTCTATATATTTAGATAATTAAACTTGAGAATTTGGATCATTTGTAGATTGAAGGAAAAAAGGGGGGTTGAAGTTGATGATTGTAAAGAATTGAGTAATTCAACTCAATAGACTAAAGCTTGAGGTTTACAAATTTCCTAAACATTTAAATTATTTGTTTAAAGGTCTATAAACTTACAAAACACTTTAATTACATATTTGAAAGTTTAGGGAATTAAAATGGAAGAAAAGAAGTTAAAATGAATGATTGAAAAAAATTCAATATTCTTGTTCATTTGATAATTGAAAGAAAAGGAGTTCTAATTAAAGTGATTGAGATGATGATGAAATTTGATTTGTTGGAAAAGATAATTGAAGTAAATAGAACAATTGAAAATGAATAGAATTCAAATTTGATAGTTAGAGAAAATTAATAAATTGGATTGATGAAATAGGTAATTGAAACAAATAGATAGATGAAAAAGAATATTTGAAATCTCAAATTTAAATTAGATCTATTTACTAATTTTATTATATTAATCTATCTACTCATATCCTATAGTTTAATTTACTTGATTTAGTTAAACTATCTAAGTTCAATGCTAGTTCAAAATTCGACCATCTATTATTCTATTTAGTTATAATCACTCTCATTTAAATTAATGAAAACTTGGGATATTTCAAAACATATCTTTTCAAGAGAGTTTAATTTATGTATACAATTATGAGTATAACTCATCTTTTTCTTCATCAGTTGATGCAGATGGGAATATTGTTGATTATATGGACATGACAATATACAAAAAATAAGTGGAAAATAAATTGTTTTCCAGTAGCAATATAAGCGAGTGTAACATTTTGATCCAGAATAGTTACAAGACCTATTGTAATACATTCCTAGGCAATATGGGCATGCTAATGCCTAATATTTGATTTTTTTTTTTAACGTTAGGCATCAATGTAGTGATGTATCATAGGGTATGTTTGAAAAAATTTGATTGTTGACCATCATGTGATTGCATTGGAGCATAACGTGCTCATATTGAGGCTAATGGCTAAAGATATCAATGTTTACTTAAGGGCATAGCTACGTACCCACTTTCACACCACTCTTCAATAACCTTTCAACTCATTTTAACATCATATTACAATTGATTCTCTTCTCAATCATCTCCTAAAACACATCCACACTTATATAAAATGATTGAACCTAAAGGAAGCTAATATCACTCTAGCGAAAAAAAAAGTCTAAATGTAGTTGGGATTGACATCGTTCTCCAACAGCACTCCTGCCTAGTCTACCATGCTTACATTATAATTAACATTTTCCTCTTGATACTATGAGGACACAATTTAAAACCAAATTTCATACGTGTTTGGTGGGTTTTTGCTTTTAAAACAAACACGAAGTTGAAGTTTTCTAAAATTTTATAAAAATTGCTAATAAGTTCTATTTAAATTTGGTGGCAATCACCAACATAAGCAAGTACACTTACCAAAATAGTATAGAAAGTATTAGATCGCATTTCTTGGAGATTATTAGCATCTATTGTACTCACTTTTCATCTATTTGTTGAAAATAAATAATGATGACTAGGCTTTTTACATGCATGCGGAAGTGGAAGATAAGTTTCCAAACTGATTTTAATTTCACTTAACCAACCTTATCTCTTTTGCCATTTATGCCAAATTCATACAATTATAACAACAATAATAAAGAGATAATGGAAGCAGAAGATCACACTTGTATTTAGTCTCCATTGTCCACAAATTGCCTCCCTTAAGGAGAACTTCACACTTTTCATTCAATAAATAATTTGCCTCACAAAGAGGACTTCAATAAATGCCTCATAAAGAGGACTTCAATAATGTCTATGTCACGCTCCGAAGGGTACCCTGAACGTGGCAGTCCACTGTACACAATATTAAAGCCTAAGAATGACCACCTCGATCACGCAAAGGCTTCCATACTATGTACAAGGCGTCTAACACATAAAGGAGACACATCGGAATGATACATTTTATGTTGATACAATTGAGTAACAATGTAAAGGAAATAAAATCCACTATACTTTCGATACAAACCACTATACTTCAAAATACAAATCATTCAACTTCAATTACATTCATCCACAGACTTCCCTACATAAACTATTACAAGACAAATCATAAAATTAGCTGATAACTTCAACATTCTCATTTCTTGCTGGGATTCCGAAGCCATTCTCGGCTTCAACCATCTCGGTCTCCACTTTGTATTCTTGAGATAACCTGTTCATTTAAACAACTATTGGGGTATAACCTACACTAGCTTAGTGAGAATTCCCTTAATTCCGTACAAGGACAAGCAAGCATTAATCAATCATATGCCATGCATGAACAAACACATGAGCAGGCAATTATGTATGGGTATCCGGAACCCACACACTGAACGGATTTACGCCCTCCGTATCTTGGCTTAGGGATGGCATTGAAGTCTACACGACTGCTGCTAGTCCCCAAGCCCTCGGCTCATAGCACTTGCCTCGGCTAGGCTCACACATGGAATGCATCCCCAATGTGCCTTAGTTTCCTATGAATGAGCTCTGATCCCGGGTCTCATTATCCAAACGAGTCCTCAGACCATACCGATCGACCTGCGTAGGAGTAGCACGCTACCAAATGCAATATGTCCGATGCGATGCATGATCAATTTACTTTTTGCTTAGGTCAAAATATTTATATATTCTTTAGAGTGACCAGCTAATATCATACACATAACAGAAATAATATGAACAGTGCAGTTATCCAATCAAATCGTGGTTTCGATATGCTTTAGTATTCTTTGACATACATTCATCACAGCCTCATCATATATCCTATCCCCATTCATATCGATTTTTATCTTGTTCCTATAATCTAATGCAACCAACTGCAAGCACAATCAAGATAACAAAACAAGGAGAAAACTCACTCGGCCATTGGATCACCGGTCTTCTAGTAATAGTAATCCGGTGGTAGGGAATTGTCGATTTCGGGATCTCCTAAAAAGGAAGAAATACTTTAGTAAGTATTTCAACTCAAACTAATCCAAACAATTTTATACGAACTATCAAATTCGTAATTCGCGTCCTAAGCGGGAATTCCAACTTAAAACGGCCATAACTTGGTCATTTTAACTCGGAATCTCGCAAATTATATATCAATTTCTATCTACTTCGAAAGATCTATCTATTTATAATGTTATATTTAAGTTTTGAAAACATTTAGTTGACGGAAAAGAGGGATCAGATCTGATCAGTAACAATTTCCGATTCCGAAAAATAGTTTTGTAAATGTTTGTAATGTTTTTATTATATAAATTAGCCATACATGAAATATGAGTGATTTCCTAACATGAATGGCATGAAATGAGTTTCATGTATGCATGGTCTTGATGATTTTTGGTAAAAGAAAATTTTGGAACTCTTTATTTTGCAAGACTTCAACTATAACTACTTTTTGATAAATCTAGTTTTCTAACTTTGATTATTTCCATTTGTTTTGGATTTATTACTTAAGAAAATATAATTATTTTTGCTAAAATTGAGTTTTCATTATATATATTACTTATGACCTTCATTTCTACATTAAAATTTCCATTTTACACTTTGTAAATATGTTTTCCAATAAAATTTACTCAAAAATCCGAATTTTAGAAAATCCACTTTTTGAATGATTCATTTGGGGAAAACTTGTTTAAAACATTAAAATTTAAGGCTTTACTATATCAATTACCTAAGAACTTCATTTAACACATAAAACTTGCAATTTGAGCTCAAATACTAAGTGATTACATATGCATCATCTCAAATTACGAATTTGACAATTTGATCACTAATTCAATTTGTTTTTTTTTTTTTTCCATTTTAATTCCATTAATTGTTTTACACATTACTCATGCCTAAACTCATTTTAACTTGTAAAAATTATTCCTTAAAGATACCTATTACCCGTACCCTTCATTTTTCACATAAAACATGAGTTTTGGAGTTGATAAATGGGTTTTAAGAATTGGTTTTGGTTGGGATCCGAATTTACAAAATTCATTTTTGGTTATATCTTTTGATAAAATCTATCTAAGCTTATGAAAATCCATTCCTTACATATCATATCTTATGAGCCTTTCATTTCTTAAATAAAAACTTCATTTTTGAGTTGGAAAATATGTTTTTAAAATAGGCCTTGGCCAAAATCCGAAAATGGAATTTTTTATTTTGAAAATAACTTTTGAAAATCACATTAGATTCTTGTAAAAAGAAGTCTTGATGATATTCATACATTAAGCCTTCATTTTGTTAAGAAAAAATTACATTTTGACACTTGGAAAATGGTTTTTAAATATTGGTCTTGCCAAAATACGAATTTCACAAATATTGTTCAAGTTCAAATCTAAGATCTACACATAATATGAACATACACCTAGATGAAACCCATGAAAACAAACTTTAAACTCATAGATCTAAACTTTGCTCATCAAAATTACTCATTTATGTTATCTATACCCTAAGTATCACGCCCCGAAGGGTACCCTAAACGTGGCAGTCCGCCGTTCACAATATTAAAGCCTAAGAATGACCACCTCAGTCACGCGAAGGCTTCCATACTATGTACAAGGCGTCTAACACATGGAGGAGACTCATCGGAGTAATGCATTTTATGTTGATACAACTTGAGAACAATGTAAAGGAAATTCAAATCACTATTCTTCAAAATACAACTCATTAACTTCAATTACAATTCATCAAAAGATTCTACTACATAAACTATTACAAGGCAAATAGGAAAACCTAGCTAATAACTTCAAACATTCTTATGTCTTGCCGGAACCCCGAGTCATACCACTCAACCAATTCAGTCCCCACTTTGCATTCTTGAGATAACCTGTTCATTTAAACAACTATAGGGGTATAAGCTACACTAGCTTAGTGAGTGAAAACTTCCAGGATTACATTTATAACATCATACAATCAAGTGATTAGTCAGACAAGTGATATGCATCAAACTCGTGAATTCAACAAACATATGACCTGCCGGAAATCATATGTGGATGGACTTGCGCCCTCCATCCCGGGTTAGCAGATTAACGAATCCTGCGGTACGACCGAGACCGTTTCAGCTTACGGACAACTATAAACTATAAAATCGTTTAAGGTACAACGATAAACCGACAAATGCTAATGCTCCATCCCCATCGTGTATGAATGAGTTCAATTTCATCTTCAATTCCGAATAATCAATTATACCAATTCTTTTAAGTGATCAGTCAATAATCGCAGACAATCAATTCTAATTCATCTATACAGCAATAGTTAATCACTCGGCTTCGATATTCTTACATTCCATTTCTCATATCAACAACAAGCATACATCTTTCCCATTCGTCCCCATCATGCATATCCATTTTATCTTTACCAAATACCTAGTGCAACTATTATTACAATCACATACAATAAATGAAATCGGAAGTAATACTCACTCGGCCATTGGATCACCGGTCTCTTAGTATAAGTAATCCGGTGGTAGGGAATCGTCGATATCGGGGTCACCTAAAAAGGAAGAAATACCCTAATAAGTATTTCATCACTTAACTAGTCCAAGCTATCTCACAAATCTATCAAATTCGTAATTCTCGTCCTAAGCGGGAATTCCAACTTAAAACGGCCATAACTTGGTCATTTTAACTCGGAATCTCGCAAATTATATATCGATTTCTATCTACTTCGAAAGATCTATCTATTTCTAATATTATTTTTAAGTTTTGAAAACATTTAGGTCTCGGAACAGAGGGATCAGATCTGATCAGTAACGGTTTCCGATTCCGAAAAATAGTTTTGTAAATGTTTGTAATGTTTTTATATAAATTAGCCATACATGCAATATGAATGATTTCCTAACATGAATGGCATGAAATGAGTTTATGTATGCATGGTCTTGATGATTTTTGCTAAAAGAAATTTTAACTCTTTATTTGCAAGACTTCAATATAACTACTTTTGAAAAATCTAGTTTTCTAACTTTGATCATTTCCATTTGTTTTGGATTTATTACTTAAGAAAATATAATTATTTTTGTTAAAATTAAGTCTTCATTATATATATTACTTATGACCTTCATTTCTTCATAAAAATTTCCATTTTGCACTTTGTAAACATGTTTTCAAGTGGGGTTGATTCCAAAATCCGAATTTTACAAAAATTAGTTTTAGAGTGATTCCTTTAAGTAAAAAAAAAATCATTTGATACTTAGAAATTTAAGGCTCAACCATATATAACTACTAAGGGCTTCATTCTTACACAAAAATTTGCATTTTACGCTTTGCAAATATGTTTTCCAATATGATCTACTCAAAAATCCGAATTTTAGAAAATCCACTTTTTGCATGATTCCTTTGGGAAAAACTTGTTTAATGTATTAAAATTTAAGGCTTCACTATATCAATTACTTAAGGACTTCATTTAACACATAACACTTGCAATTTGAGCTCAAATACTAGTGATTACTTATGTATCATCTCAAATTACGAATTTGACAATTGATCACTAACTCAAAATTTTTCCATTTTAATTCCATTACTTGTTTTAACATTACTCATGCCTAAACTCATTTTAACTTGTAAAAATCATTGCTTAATGATATCTATTACCTATATACTTCATTTTTCACATAAAACATGAGTTTTGGAGTTGATACATGGGTTCTAAAAATTGGTCTTGGTTGGGATCCGAATTTACAAAATTTATTTTTGGACATATCTTTTGATAAATCTATCTAAGCTCATGAAAATCCATTCCTTACATATCCTATCCTAAGAGCCTTCATTTCTTAAATAAAAACTTCATTTTTGAGTTGGAAAACATGTTTTTGCACTAGGCCTTGGCCAAAATCCGAGAATAGAACTTTGTTTTGAAAATTAATCTTTGAAAATCATCTTTGAACCATATAAAATGAAGTCTTGATGCTATATATATATTAAGCCTTCATTTTCTTATGTAAAAATTACATTTTGACACTTGAAAAAGTTTTTAAAATATGGGTCTTGCCAAAATACGAATTTCACAATTTTGTTTGAGTTTATAACTAAGATCTATACTTAATATGAACATAAACATAAAACAAATGCATGGTAATAAGCTATAAACATCATGGATCTAAACTTCACTTATCAAAATCTTTCATTTATGGTATCTATACCTAAGCCCTTCATTTTAAATGAAAAATATACATTTTAAAGTTGAAAAACCACTTTTCTAAATAGGTTCCATTTTCATCCGAATTTTCAAAATTGATTTTTGTTGAAAACAAAATAGATCTTGGGTTTCCTACAACTTTCCTACCATCATCAAGCTATAGCAAGTTGTTCATGAACATAAACAAAGATCTAATGCATCTATGAACTCAAAACTTTAGATCTAGTTTTAAACTAGTTTTACATGCATGAATCACTAAGATAGACATGTGAATGCTAGATCTATGCATAAATCATAAGGAATAACAAAAATAACAACTTAAATAACAAGATCTATGGCATAAACAAAAATCAAAGCCATAAAAAGTTAGATCTACAAAATATAATAACTTTAAACAAGAAAATAATTATAATACAAGGTAATAAAAGTGGAGAAGAGAAAGATTTCATTTTTGGCATCATCATCCTAAGCTTTTAAGCTTATGGAAGTTCATTTGATGCATGAAACCTTCATTATACTTTACCTATATCACCTATGGAGCTTTGGATGAAGATTTGCTTAGAAAATCTTTAAAAATGAAGTGTGGAAGCCATGGAAGAAGGGGGCAGCTTTGTTTATTGGAGAAACATGAACAAGAAGAAGAAGAAAAGAGAGGAAATAGAGAGAGAAAAGGTTAAAGAATGAAAGAGGAAAGTGAATAAATGAAGGAGTGAGAGAAATGAGTGTTTTAATTGTAATAAATGAGAGAAAAAAAATAAAACATGGGCAGCCAAGGGGGAGGGGCTGCTGCACGTTGAAATGGGAGAGGAAGAGAGGTTGTTGAAATTTGACTTGAATTAAATTGTGTAATTAATGTGTAATGTAACTTTTTGAAAAAGGATTGAAATATAATTAATTTTAGTCAAAATATGAGTGGATAAAGGACAATGGCAGCCATAAATAGGGTCAAAAATCTGCCATCAATTGTGGGATAATGTGTAGAAAGATTGAAGTGAAAAGAAGTGATATGTGTAAGGTGTACTTGAAGGTATGGGTTGTAAAAGTACTTTATTAATAAAATAAATTAAAATAAAATAAAATTAGAAAATTTATTCAAATATTTGTAGCAGATTTTTCATAATTAAATTTAAATAATTATTTGAATTATTTTAGTATTTAACAAATATGTTACCGGTATGATCAAAATACGCGAATATGGGCTATAAATATATATTTTATAACCCGAAAAATTCTAAAAAAATTATTTTATGAATAAAATATTTTTCTAATTATTAAATTAATTTATTTTATTTTTAGTATCGGGTCTTAAACAGAATCTGATCCCGTAAAGACCCGAAACGAACTAAATTTTAGAAAAACAAAATTTTCTATAACATATAAAATATTTATCTAAAAATATAAGACTTTATAAGAATAATAAAATTTTTAATAAAATAAAAATGAATAGTGCAAAAGACTAATCAATTACCGGTAATAATGGAAATACGATAAAAAGTTATAACTGTAACTTTTATAACCCGAAAAATTATAAACTGATATATTTAGAAATCTTATGAAATTACGAGTCTAACGGTACTATTGGTATATTTTTGATATCTCGAGCCCGGGACACGCTTTTCGAAGTCTGTATCCGAACGGGTTCGAAATAGGTCAAAAATTTACCAATCTGATATTTTTAAACAAACTTATATTACTATGAGCTATTCTATATATTTAAACTACATCTCGGCCTCTAGGTTAGGGGCACTAGATTGCCGGACTTACACTATTGTATTCCGGTTAGGGTTTCCGGGTGATTTTCCGGTTTAGACCTTTGCCAATTTGGAAACTGATATTTATGTTCATACAGCATATTTAATTTGAGAAGTTTATTTTAAATTTTATTTTTGTAAGTATTTATTATCTTTTAACGTTTTCGGAATTTTTGAATTGGGTTTCATTTTCGAAAGTTAATCGTTATTTATTTTTTAATAATTTGTTTTTGGGCTTTATATTACCCGTTTTTATAAGTCGGAGTTAAATATGGAATTTTTCGTACGTAGTGGTTTTGAATTTGAAGACCACTGAGTTCTTATTTTATTTTCGAGGATTTTCATTTTCTCATGATTAAGAAATTTTTGGATTCATTCATGGTTTAGGACTTGTCAAAATTCGGTTTTAATTGGAGTGATTTTTAGGGTTTATTTTCGAAGTTCATCTTAAAATTATTTACTGAAATTTTCCGAGGCTTACACTAAGCCCTTCATTTTAAATAAAAAATACACATTTTGAAGTTGAAAAACCACTTTTCTAAATATGGTTCCATTTTCATCCGAATTTTCAAAAGTTGTTTTGTTGAAAATAAAATAGATCTTGAGTTTCCTACAATTTTCCTACCATCATCATGCTATAGCAAGTTGTTCATGAACATAAACAAAGATCTAATGTATTCATGGACAAAAAACACTAGATCTAGTCTTCTAAACTAGTTTTAATATGCATGAATCACTAAGATAGACATGTGGATGATAGATCTATACATAAATCATAAGAAACAACAAAGATAACAACTTAAATAACAAGATCCATGGCATAAACGAAAATCAAAGCTACAAAAATTTAGATCTACAAAACATATCAACTTTAAACGAGAAAATAATTGAAATACAAGATAATAAAAGTAGAGAAAGGGAGTGTTTCATTATTGGCATCATCATCCTAAGCTTAAGTTTATGGAAGGTCATTTGATGCATGAAACCTTCATTACACTTTACCTATATCACCTATGGAGCTTTGGGAAGAAGATTTGCTTATAAATCTTTAAGAAATAGGTGTGAAAGCCATGGAAGAAGAAGGGGGCAGCTTGTTTTTCATGGAGGAACAAGAGGAAAAATGAGAGAGAAAAGCTAAAGAATGAAAGAAGGAAAGTGAGTAAATGAAGGAGTGAGAGAAAATGAGTGTTTTAATTGAATAAATGAGAGAAAAAAATAAAACAAGGCAGCCCAAAAGGGACCATGCTGCACGTGAAAATGGGGGAGGAGAGAGAGGGGAAATTGTTGAAATTTGACTTGAATTTGAATTGTGTAATAAATGTATAATGTAACTTTCTTAAGAAGGAATAGAAAATGATTCATTTAGTCAAAATATGAGTAGATAAAGGACAATGGTAGCCATAAATAGGGTCAAAAATCTACCATTAATTGTGGGATAATGTGTGGAAAGATTGAAGTGAAAATGAAGTGATATGTGTAAGGTGTACTTGAAGGTATGGGTTGTAAAAGTACTTTATTAATAAAATAAATTAAAATAAAATAAAATTAGGAAATTTATTCCAAATATTTGTAGCAGATTTTTCATATTTAAAATTAAATAATTATTTGAATTATTTTAGTAATTTAACAAATATGTTACCGGTATGATCAAAATACGTGAATATGGGCTATAATTGATATTTTTATAACCCGAAAAATTCTAAAAAATTATTTTATGAAAATGAAAACATTTTAAAAATATTTTTTAATTATTAAAGTAATTTATTTTATTTTTAGTATCGGGAATCTGATCCCGTAAAGACCCGAAACGAACTAAATTTTAGAAAAACAAAATTTTCTATAACATATAAAATATTTATCTAAAATATAAGGTTTTATAAGAATAATAAAATTTTGTAATGAAATAAAAATGAATAGTACAAAAGACTAATCAATTACCGGTAATAATGAAAATACGATAAAAGGTTATAACTGTAACTTTTATAACCCGAAAAATTATATAACTGATATATTTAGAAATCTTATGAAATTACGAGTCTAACGGTACTATTGGTATATTTTTGATATCTCGAGCCCCGGGACACGCTTTTCGAAGTCTGTATCCGAACGAGTTCGAAATAGGTCAAAATTTTACTAATATGATATTTTTAAACAAACTTATATTACTATGAGCTATTCGACATATTTAGCTATGCCTCGACCTCTAGGGTTAGGGGCACTAGGTTGCCGGACTTAGGCTATTGCATTCCGGTTAGGGTTTCCGGGTGATTTTTCCGGTTTAGGTCTTTGCCACTTTGGAAACTGATATTTTATGTTTATACAACGTATTTACTTTAAGAAATTTATTTTACATTTCATTTTTGTAAGTATTTAATGTCTCTTAATGTTTTCGGAATTCTTGAATTAAGTTATATTTTCGAAAGTCAATCGTTATTTGCTTTTTAATAATTTGTTTTTGGGCTTTATATTACCCGTTTTTATAAGTCGGAGTTAAATATGAAATCTGTCATACGTAGTGGTTTTGGAATTATAGTATGTTGAGTTCTTACTTTGGTTTTGAGAATTCTTATTTTTCCCAAGATTCGGAAATTTTTCGAATTCGTTCATGATTTAAGACTAGTTGAAATTCGGTTTTAATTTGGAGTGATTTTTAGGGTTTATTTTCGAAGTTCATCTTGAAATTATTTATTGAAATTTTCCGGGGCTTACATCCTCCCTACCTTAAGGAAAGTTTTGTCCGCAAAACTTGTTAAGTGTATATCATTTATCAAGAAAAGATTGTGAATATCGAGTTATATCTCTAGCACCGGTTTATGCTTTGGTTTGTATCTTTTCTAAATTTTGTATGATAGATCTTTTACGAAATATAGCACATACAAATTTATAAGGTTTGGCTTAGCGATTCCAACCTTCACTTACACGACTCTTTTAGAAAATGACACAGACTTGACTCAAGACCACAGACGACTCGACTTGACCGACACTAGACGACTCATGACACACGACCTTTCATGACTCGATTACTTGACCAACGAAGGTTGTGGATTCGCTTCTCCATTCTTATGTAGCTGTACATACAATATTGTGCTTTATGATTCATATTTCCTTAAACAATATAGTCATCGTCGTTTTATATTCTTATCATCGTGATCATTTTGATGGGGTTGAAATCAAGAGATCTCATTGCTTAATTGTATCATTATTACTCGTGAAGATCTTATGGAGTTTGGTAATTGAGATTTGATTACTGAAGTTTTAACTTTTGTGTAGCGATAGTCATAGATTTTCGATCATTCAAAGTTCTTTATTTACAAGAAGTTGTATGAGGGGTATCTTGGAATTCGTTAAATCAATCGAGTTTTGTTTTAGTTTCCATCGTTGGCTCATACTAGCTTTTAATGGTCTCGGGCTCTCCTATTTTTCAGTCTAGCCATTTAATCCAAGGGTATTTCTAACAACCTATCTCTTTGATTCTATTAGTAGGAAAGAATATGCGGTATTCTAAGGGTATAGCGCTAACCTGATACCGAGTTGCATATTTGATCCTCGCTTCCTTCCATGGCAAAGGACTCTAGCTCCTCATCACTAGCTTCTTCATACACTCCATATGTGTGAGGGTTGTGGACTGGATTTCCGGATATAGTTGTTCTTGAAGAACTTCGATTCCTTTTTCCTTTGTTGTTTTTATTCCTATTAGATTTGTTCCTCTTTTTCCTTGGTAGATCCAGTGAAGCAACATGCGGGTTATCCCGTTCAGGGCATGTTTTAGCCAAATGCCTCGTTTTTGTGCAAAGAAAGCATCCGGTGGTCATCTTTTTAGGACACTTCTCAACTTTGTGACCAAGGTCCCCACAGAGATAGCACTTGAATTGAAGTTGTGGACACTGTATAGAGTAGTGCTCTCTCTTACATCTCCAACATTGTATCTTATCCAATATTTTGTCTTCTTCCTTGATTGGGTCATCATCCAAGGGAAGTGTTCTGACTTCTCGACTCGGGGTCATTGCAACATAAGACTCCAATTCCTTATTTCTTCTTTCTTGCCTCCTCTTTTGAGCATTTTCTATTATCCGTGCTCTTTCTAGCAATCCTTGATAACTCCTGATATCAAATTCCTCCAATCGAGTCCGAAGATCTTCTTTCAAACCATTCAGAAACACTTGTCTTTTGAGTTCCTCACTTTGTTTATATGATTTCGGAGCATATTGCAACAATCTACTGAACTCGGTTTCATATTGTTCCACACTACGATCTCCTTGTGAGATATTGAGGAAATCTGCACTGTACTGGACTCTTAAGCTCATGGGGAAATATTTGTCCAAAAACTCATATTTAAACATCTCCCATGTAACTGGAGGCGTCAACTCTCTTTCCTTAGATTCCCACCATACTCGGGCATATAAGCGGAGCATATAGGTTCCATAATTGACTTTCAAACGGTGTGGTACTTCAAAAGCGTTAAAGGACCTCTCAATGTGTGCTAACCAATCCTCTGCCTCATCTGGTTTTCCAAAAACTCCGTCGAAATACTGGTTACACTTTATGAAGCATGGTAAGAGACTTTGGTGGCATTGAGGTGATGGGGGTTCATCTTGCGTCCTTTCTTGCTCATATCTCACAGGTGTAGACGTTGAACTGACCTGAGTCTGTTGCCTGTAGCTTCTTATCTGACTAGTAAGCCGTTCAATCTCTATTGAAGCATTTCCCTCTTGGTTAGGTGGTTCGGGTATCGCTTGGTTCTCGGGTACTAAAGGAGTCATGAAGGGTTCTTGTTGTGGTTGAGTATATCTCCTATAATTTTATTAAGCTCATGTGAAAATTCTAAATCTTCTATTATGTCTTAAGGCATTAAAAGAAACTTAAAGGAACGTATCGGAAATACAGAACACAGGAATGCAGAAATAAAAACATATATAAGAAACATTGAAATTCTACTAAAATAAAATCAATAATAAGAACTTTATAATATCCAAGACGAAATACATGAAATCAAGAGACGATGTAAATCTTCCATTACAAAAGTTCAAAGAAAGGATGCAAAACATACATTGGAATTAATTCATGAACTAGATGATAAACCAAAAAGTTATTTGCTCCTAACGCTCAACACGAGAGATCCATTGACATTTCTAGGAGACTGACTTCTTTCAAACAAGGACAGCTATTCACTTGTTAATTCTTTTAGGGGCATTTCCTCGCCCAATGTCCTGGCTGTTTACAAATGAAGCACTTAGGATTTCTTTTCTTGGACAGTCCATAATCTTATGCTCGGGATCTCCCCAGAGGTAACACTTGTGCTTTAATTGTGGACACTGTCTTAGATGATGACCTTCTTTGCACTTCCAACAAGTGATCTTACGCTTCTTAAAAGGTTCATTCTTAACTGCTAGGCTAGTTGCCTTATACCTTCTGACTTTGGAGCTTGGACTAGCCATAACAGAAGGAGTCTCAATTCCTTGCATTGTCACTTGGTGGGGTCCTTCCACCTGAACTGGCACATTCCCAATAAGCACTTGTTGTAAGAGGAGCTTTTGCGTATCCACCAAACACCCTAGAAGGTCTATGACTTGTTGCATTGGATCTTGTGGTGGTGGAGTGTCTCTCACTTGTTGTTCATCAGGAAGGTTAGTCAACTGTTGCACGTTCTCCTCAGGTAGTTCCCTAGAAACAAGACGAAACAGTCACATTAGCCTAATTATACTACTCACAAGCCGCTTATGGTTTAGAAAAAGAGTTATAACTTTTTATTTTCTTTAAACTTGTTTATTTAGAAAAACGGTGAAAGCACGCAATTAATCCTACCCACCTAGTGGTCTTATAGGTCAAAGGGGTAATCTAGCATCTCCATTATCGGCTTGAACTAAGAGTCGGGTAAGGTCACTTTTGGATTACCCGTTTTTATAAGTCGGAGTTAAATATGAAATTTTTCGTACGTAGTGGTTTTGAATTTGAAGACCACTGAGTTCTTATTTTATTTTCGAGGATTTTCATTTTCTCATGATTAAGAAATTTTTGGATTCATTCATGGTTTAGGACTTGTCAAAATTCGGTTTTAATTTGGAGTGATTTTTAGGGTTTATTTTTTTTGTTCATCTTAAAATTATTTACTGAAATTTTCCGGGGCTTACACTAAGCCCTTCATTTTTAATGAAAAATACACGTTTTGAAGTTGAAAAACCACTTTTCTAAATATGGTTCCATTTTCATCTGAATTTTCAAAAGTTGTTTTTGTTGAAAATAAAATAGATCTTGAGTTTCCTACAATTTTCCTACCATCATCATGCTATAGCAAGTTGTTCATGAACATAAACAAAGATCTAATGTATTCATGGACTTAGAACACTAGATCTAGTCTTCTAAACTAGTTTTAATATGCATGAATCACTAAGATAGACATGTGGATGATAGATCTATACATAAATCATAAGAAACAACAAAGATAACAACTTAAATAACAAGATCCATGGCATAAACGAAAATCAAAGCTACAAAAATTTAGATCTACAAAACATATCAACTTTAAACGAGAAAATAATTGAAATACAAGATAATAAAAGTAGAGAAAGGGAGTGTTTCATTATTGGCATCATCATCCTAAGCTTTTAAGCTTATGGAAGGTCATTTGATGCATGAAACCTTCATTACACTTTACCTATATCACCTATGGAGCTTTGGGAAGAAGATTTGCTTATAAATCTTTAAGAAATAGGTGTGGAAGCCATGGAAGAAGAAGGGGGCAGCTTGTTTTTCATGGAGGAACAAGAGGAAATGAAGAAGAAAGAGGGGAAAAATGAGAGAGAAAAGCTAAAGAATGAAAGAAGGAAAGTGAGTAAATGAAGGAGTGAGAGAAAATGAGTGTTTTAATTGAATAAATGAGAGAAAAAAATAAAACAAGGCAGCCCAAAAGGGACCATGCTGCACGTGAAAATGGGGGAGGAGAGAGAGGGGAAATTGTTGAAATTTGACTTGAATTTGAATTGTGTAATAAATGTATAATGTAACTTTCTTAAGAAGGAGTAGAAAATAATTAATTTAGTCAAAATATGAGTAGATAAAGGACAATGGCAGCCATAAATAGGGTCAAAAATCTGCCATTAATTGTGAAATAATGTGTAGAAAGATTGAAGTGAAAATGAAGTGATATGTGTAAGTTGTACTTGAAGGTATGGGTTGTAAAAGTACTTTATTAATAAAATAAATTAAAATAAAATAAAATTAGGAAATTTATTCCAAATATTTGTAGCAGATTTCTCATATTTAAAATTAAATAATTATTTGAATTATTTTAGTAATTTAACAAATATGTTACCGGTATGATCAAAATACGCGAATATGGGCTATAATTGATATTTTTATAACCCGAAAAATTCTAAAAAATTATTTTATGAAAATAAAAAAAATTTTAAAATATTTTTCAATTATTAAATTAAATTATTTTATTTTTAGTATCGGGTCTTAAACAGAATCTGATCCCGTAAAGACCCGAAACGACTAAATTTTAGAAAAACAAAATTTTCTATAACATATAAAATATTTATCTAAAAATATAAGGCTTTATAAGAATAATAAAATTTTGTAATGAAATAAAAATGAATAGTGCAAAAGACTAACAATTACCGGTAATAATGAAAATACGATAAAAAGGTTATAACTGTAACTTTTATAACCCGAAAAATTATATAACTGATATATTTAGAAATCTTATGAAATTACAAGTCTAACGGTACTATTGGTATATTTTTGATATCTCGAGCCCCGAGACACGCTTTTCGAAGTCTGTATCCGAACGAGTTCGAAATAGGTCAAAATTTTACTAATATGATATTTTGAAACAAACTTATATTACTATGAGCTATTCGACATATTTAGCTATGCCTCGACCTCTAGGGTTAGGGGCACTAGGTTGCCGGACTTAGGCTATTGCATTCCGGTTAGGGTTTCCGGGTGATTTTTCCGGTTTAGGTCTTTGCCACTTTGGAAACTGATATTTTATGTTTATACAACGTATTTACTTTAAGAAATTTATTTTACATTTCATTGTTGTAAGTATTTAATGTCTCTTAATGTTTTCGGAATTCTTGAATTAAGTTATATTTTCGAAAGTCAATCGTTATTTGCTTTTTAATAATTTGTTTTTGGGCTTTATATTACCCGTTTTTATAAGTCGGAGTTAAATATGGAATCTGTCGTACATAGTGGTTTTGGAATTATAGTATGTTGAGTTCTTACTTTGGTTTTGAGAATTCTTACTTTTCCCAAGATTCGGAAATTTTTCGAATTCGTTCATGATTTAAGACTAGTTGAAATTCAGTTTTAATTTGGAGTGATTTTTAGGGTTTATTTTCGAAGTTCATCTTGAAATTATTTATTGAAATTTTTTGGGGCTTACAGTCTACACATATATAGAATTTCACACAAGTGCCTCAATAAGTGAGGATTTCAACTATTGCCTCAAATATAGGAGGACTCCACCAAATTCCTCACAAGCAAATGTGTGAATAGTGCCTTATAATATTAGCTCACTAATCTCACTATGACACTATTCACTCAACAAAAACAATTACAAAATGAGAGAGTATTTTCATGTAATATCAACATATTAAGCTCTACTCTCTCATACAAAAACGCCACAAACACTTCTATTTATAAGCTCTTTATTTAAGCTAGTTATTACCCCTCAAAATAGTTACCAATGGTTTGATTTCAAAAGCTGTAACGACTATTTTTTACCCTACCAACCAGTTGGTCTAAAGCCATATCGGCTAGCCAGTGTTATTTCGCACCCTCAAACAACTCCATGATTGAAACTATTTTTTGGATAGCTTGGATCGGCGAGCCAGTATGCTCTGGATAGCTTTTGTATTTTGGCTATATTTTTGTAATTCGGACCTGATTCGAGTGATTCAAGATGCTACAAAAAGCTTAGAGAGAGCTTTACAAGATTATAAAGAAATTGAGGTCTCAAATGTGCTTGAAGCAACTTGCAACAACAATCACAAATAAAAAACATAAACATATAGGCATACATAGCTTAAACATATTAAAAACAAGTTTTCCTTATTAAATGTAACTTAACTAAGTTATGAAGCATTTGTTCAATGTATTTTCTAATCAACACAACATTGTAACCTCCTCACTATAAACCCCCGAATTTTTCAGGAATGGTTTTGGAATACCGAATCGAAACCCTAAAGACTGACCTAAATTGAAATCGAACCTTAAACAATTTCGATCATGGGATTTCATAAGAGAATCTTCAAAAACAGAAATAGAAGATTCATTAATCATTCGGCACAATACCCAAACATGAGACAATCCATCTATCCAGTCCTTAATGTAAACCGCTTTTTCTAGGATAAAGTTGGATTAAACCCTAACCTAGTCAAACCGGAGTTTCAAAAGTCAACAAAGATCAAGACAATCTAATTGTTTTAAATCCGACAAACCCATGCTCTCAAACCCTAGAAAACGAAATTGAGTTAATGGCTTATAATAGTTCGTAATAATATAGGGAAGTATAAAAATATAAGATTCGTGAATTTCGAGTGTCCTTCGGACTCAAACGGGATCAATTCTTGAATAGTGTGTCCCGGAGCTTGGAATAATAAAAATATTTTGATAACACCAAAAGACTCGTAATTAAACAAGGATTTCAAAAATATCATTTTCACAATTTTTCGGTAATTAAAAATATCATATATAGCTCGTTTACGAGTATTTTTATTACTACCGGTATTTTATTTGTCTAGTCTACTATTCATAGTACTATTTCTACTATTCATTACTGTTTCACTATCTTTACTTTTTCTTACACCTATTTCTTATTACCTATATACCTATTTTCTTACTTTTTACCTTTTCAATACATCTTATATCAAATCATATCTTATATATTAATTATTTTCTTACAAAATCAACTCACTCTCTCTCCTTTCCCTCCTATGGCTGATGCAAATCTTCTCACTCTCCCTCTCATTTGTTTTCTTTTTCATTTATTTTATTACATCTAACTTTCACTCCAAAATTCTATAAATACCCCCTCCCTCCTTCATTCTTTCACACATTCATTTTATATAACAAAACTCCACCAAAATTTCCTCTCAAAACCTCTCTCCAAGAATTCCCTCTCTAAACACTCGCTACCATTTACTACTTTTCAAGAAAAATAACAAACACACTATCCATTCATCTCTTTTCAAATCCATGATTAAACCATAGGTAAAATCTTACCTATGTTTCTTTACCATGTCATGCAACTTAGCATGACCATGGCGTGTGTTTCCTAAACAAATAATTGTTATGGAAGTAACACTATGTTCATGTTTTGTTCTTGTTTATGAACAAATCTTATTTTACTATTATGTTGTTTTATTGTTATTGTTATGTTATTATGTTATTATTGTTACTATGTTGTTGTTATTATTGTTATTATTATTTGCTTTAATCTAACTTCTATATAGTATTATGTATATTATGTATATATATTTCTTTAGAGCATATAAGCTCACTTGTTATTCATTTATTTTCATGCTTTGCAATTTATTTATTTATTTCATGCTATTATTAAGACTAGTCTTTCCAGCCTTAGACTTATCCATATCAAGTCAAAATAATTTTCGTTCTTTTCTTTTGTTTTCTTTTCTTTTTAGGTTTTGTCTATTCTTATTCCCGGGTTGCCTTGATGAAGCTGAGGCTCCTAATACATGATCGAGATACCTTGATGAAGCTAAGGTTCCCAATGCTTGACCATATTATTATTACGTTTATTTGCTTATGAGTTTTTCTTTCCATCTTATTATGTATTAAACTTACTTTTTTATTGCTACATAATCATATTCATGCATGATTAGAATGTTGTTGTAATGATAGTTGCACTAGATACTTGGCAAAGATAAAATGTGAAATGACCTAAATTTAAATTCTATTTAATTTCCATGTGTTGTTTATTTATCTTAGGTATTGAATTGAATGAGCATGATGTTTAGGATAATTGTGTTGGTAATAGTCTAAATGTATTATTTTGTATAGGTAGTGAAATTAATACCTTTGTTTTATATGCATTAATGTGTGTGTAGTATAGTTATTAATTGTGTCTTTTATACATTAAGATGTTAATTTAAGTTTAAATTTATAAAATCAATTTTGGTTTTCCATAAGGTTAGTAGATAGAAGTCTTATTACTTAAACTAGTGATTAGGCTTAAATAAGCCTCAAATGAGACTCAAATTCACCCCAAATGCAAATTAAAGTTGCATATGCCTTAAAGGGTAAATTTGAGATATGTTTAAGGCTTAATTATGCTTAATTGGACTACTTTTTGGGGTAGCCTCTCCTTTATACGAATTTTCTTTTTCTTTCTTTCTTTTCTTCTTCTTCTTTCAATCCAAATTCCAAGTCCAAACCAAGAACAATAGCAAGCTTTGGAAATCAAAGTTCCCTCCAAGGCAAGGCATATACATGTGAGTTGATTTAACTATGATTGTTGTTTTGTTTTCCTTTCTTGTAATGATTATATGAACTCTTGTATAGAAATGAATTTAAATGTTATCTAAATTGTTTGATCATGCTTTGAGATTAGTTAGGAATGTGTTTTGTGAGTGTGTGAGTTTGTTCATGCATTGTAGAAGTGATATGAAGTGTTGGGAGGATATGAAGATGGTTTGTGTAGAAAAGTTGAGAACGGATGGAAGTGGAATTGGAAGTGTTTAAATGTGTTGATTTCATGTTTTGAGTTGCTAAGTTTGAGTAGTGTAGATAGAAGTGAGTATATGAAGTTGAAAATGTAGTTGAGGAAGGTTTGAAAGTGTTATAGGATAGAATTTTCCAAGTGGAAAAAAAACAGGGGATTTGTGTTCTATTGTATGGGCCTATTTTTAAACGTACGTCAGCATCTAGGGTTTCTACACCGCCGGCCTATAGGCGGTGTTGGAAGCCCATGGAATCAAATTTCTTAAGGCTGACCGAACGCCGCCGGCTTTCGCTAGAAAAGTCAGCCGGCATTCATTCTTTCACATTGTACGCCGGCTACTGGAAATCAAAGCCGTTGGCGTATATGTAGAGGCTGCCAGCGTATCTAGGTACACGGCCAGTTTGCACCTCTCTGGACGTTTTGAAAAATTTTAGATTTTGCATTCTACACCGGCTCAAAGCCGCCGGCGTAGAATGAAGGAAGCCGGCGTACCCTTGAGTACTGCCAGCATTGGTAGTGTTGATTTTCATAGTGTCGAACATCGGCTCAAAGCCGCCGGCTTTGAGTGCCGGCGTGCCCCCTACGCTTTTGATTTTTTAAAAACTTTTTTCAAAATTTTCCGAAGTTCGATATTTGATCAATTAAGTACTTATTAAGCAATCTATGATATAATAGGATGTTTAAATGCTTTATTATGACTTTGTATTAAATTATTTGAATTTCTTTAATTAATTGCGATATATAGATATAATATGTGTATATATTTGTGAATGAGGAATTTATATTTATTTATTGATTATTTTGATTATTCCTCTTTCAGTTAAGGATTCTTCGGTTAGTTCTTCACCGATAGATCATAGTAATATACTAACGGGTTCAGGTACGCAATAACTTGTTTGATGTTTGCCAGGAATAGGCATTCCTAATTCAACTTAATTTGACTTGGCTTAATATTTGAATGAATTGGATGTCTATTACGCTGTTTAATCTGGTCTGAGGAGCAGCAAACCTGTCATGATGCAATGACATGTTAGTTAGGCGCTTAACCAAGTCATGATGCAATGACTTTACCATGATGCAATGGTACGCTATGATGCAATAACGATTCTTTTTGGTTAAGTGGGTAGCCGATAGGGGGAATAGTATCTAAGTAACGTTTGCTTAAACTTAGGGGGAAATACCATGATTTAGTTCAAGGTTTATGGGAACTTGTGAACTAGGTTCATGTTATGGACTGAGTTTAAGTAGAGTCGGGCAACGGATTTTGAACCCTAAATGAAGCTATTATCTTCATAAAATAGATATAGGAGATATAAGTATTCGGATTGCTTATATCAACCCCCTGAGCAGCTGCTGTTACTCAGGATCCCTAAATTCCCAAAGCGTGATCCGGGGTTTGAATACCCTCCTGTTGATTTGTGAAAGAAAATGTAATAAAGATAATCACCTGTCTAATGATGCATTATATTGACTTGATGAATTGTTTTTGTATTTGTTATTATGTACTGGGCCTTTGGCTCACTTTTGCTACTTTGCAGGTATTGGAGACGAATTTTATGATGATTTGGGCTATGGGTCCGATTTCGAGAGATTCCTGGATGAGTGGGACGAATAGGACTCGAACACCCTGGACTTTTTGAAGAATTTTTGCTAAGGGAAAAGTTATGTATAGAAAGCTTGATAGTTAAGCCTAATTTTTTTGTAAAGACCTTAAGATCCTTTAGGAATCTTTTGTTTTAAGAAAACATGTACATTTTGTAGTGTCTTGTACTGACACTAAACAGTGTTTATATGATGTAAATGTATGTATAGATTGCTTTTGTTAGCAATCTTGTTTTGATTAAAAGTTCTTTATAAAGTTATAGTAGTTTTGATCAAACAATTTTCATAAACTGTTAGTTTTAGGACAACCTTACATATAATGTGAAAACGTTATATGTGGTTGGGGATTCGGTACTCTAAGTCTTGGGATTTAGAGGATCGGGTCTTTACAAAATGAGTATGCATGATGGGGTTGAAAGGGGATTATATATGTTTGATGTTGTTGTGAGAACTTAAATTTAAAGAATATCGAAACCTGGTGGTTAATCATTGCTTGTATAGATGAATTAGAATTGACTGTCTGTGGATATTGATTGGTCACCTAAAAGAATTGGTATAATTAATTATTCGGAATTGAAGATAAATTTGAACTCATTCATATCATAATAGGGATGGAGCATTAGCATTTGTTGGTTTTCCGTGATCTTAAACGGAGTAAAAGTTGGTTAATCGTGATCCATAAAACGAATTATGAGTTGGTTAACCGTGAGCCTAAACGGCGTCGTACCGCGGGATTCGTTAATCTGCTAACCCAGATGGAGGGCGTAAGTCCATCTACATATGATTTCCAGCTGGTCATATGTTTGATGAATTCACGTGTTTGATGCATATCATTTGTCTGATTAATTACTTGTCTGATTGATATGTTATAATTGTGATCATGGAAGTTTCCACTCACTAATTGTTGCAGCACGAGTTTATTTGGCTTAGACCGAGACAGACTACAGCTTAGGTACAGGAGCTGGGTGTTTCCTATAGAAGATGTATTCGAATTGTTTAGACTTTCATAGGAAACCAAAAGACTCAGGATGACTGTAATGGACCTTTAAATATTCTTTTGCGGGGGAATGCCCCCTAGATTTTGTAACTTATGGTTCATGCATTTTGATTTATTATCTAATGCTATTGAATGCCGGGTTAAACTACTTAACTCCATTGAATAGAGTATTCTATTGTCGTAAAGGGACGCCTTGCATCTATACGAGACTCCCGAAAAACTTGGATAGTAATTTGAGAGTCTTATATGGTATGTGGCAGACTGTTACATTTAGGATACCCCTCTGGGGCATGACAGGTGCCCTACCATTCTCCATTCTCTACTTAATCTCCAGGATACTCTGATCATCCGTCCGAGCTATCTTGATTCTATGTACAAGAGTAGGTCGTATCCTCAAATTGGCTAATCTTTCACCCACTTGTCTTGTAACTATTTCCAGCTCAAGTTTCCTCATATCATCAATCAAATGGCATTCTATTGAAATCATAGCTGCAAGATTTTCCACTCTCTTTCTACTCAATGCATCAGCTATAACATTCGCCTTTCTTAGATGATACTAACTATAAATGCCATAATCCTTGATAAGCTCTAACTACCTTCTCTGTCTCATATTCATCTCTTTCTGGGTAAAGAAGTACTTTAAACTCTTATGATCCATATATACCTTGCACCTTTCCCCATACAGGTAGTGTCTCCATAGCTTCAACGCATGTACTATCATTGCTAGTTTCAAATCATGTGTAGGATAGTTCTTCTCATATGGCTTCAATTGTTTGGAAGCATATGCTATAACCTTACCCCCTTGCATCAACACACATCCTAAACCTTGAATAGAGGCATCACTATATATAGTATATTCCTCACCACTCACTGGTAAGGCTAGCACTAGAGCAGACACTAACTTATCCTTCAGCAACTGAAAACTAGCTTCATATTCTTCATTCCATATATATTGAAATCCTTTCTGTGTCAATCTCGTCAATGGGCTAGTAATCTTTGAAAAGTTTTCTACAAGCCTTCTGTAATATCCTGCCATTCCCAAAAAACTTATGGCTTCTAACACAGTATTAGGTCTTGGCCATTCAACTACTGCTTTTACTTTCTTAGGATCTACTAATATTCCATTTCCATCAATTATATGTCCTAATAAAGAAACTTGTTCCAACCAGAACTCACATTTGGATAAGTTAGCATATAACTCCTCTTCCTTCAATCTGGTCAGAACCAATTTCAGATGCTCCTCATGTTCTTCTTCAAACTTGGAGTACACCAACACATCATCTACGAAAACTACGATAAATATATCTAAATAATCTCTAAAAACCCTATTCATTAGATCCATAAACACTGCTGGCGCGTTTGTGAGACCGAAAGGCATGACCACAAACTCGTAGTGTCCATACCTAGTCCTAAAAGCCGTCTTTTGAATACCCTCTACCTTAACCCTCCGCTGGTGATATCCTGATCTCATATCAATTTTGGAAAATGCTTGTGCTCCTACGAGTTGGTCAAACAAATTGTCTATTATTGGCAATGGATACTTATTCTTGATTGTCCTCTAGTTCAATTCTCTATAGTCAATACACAACCTCATACTCCCATCTTTCTTCTTTACAAATAACAAGGAGCTCTCCAAGGTGACACACTTAGCCTAATGAACTTCTTCTTAAGTAACTCATCCAACTGAACTTTAAGTTCTGCAAGTTCCGTAGGAGCCATATGGTATGGTGTCTTAGAAATTAGTGTAGTACTTGGTACCAAATCTATACTGAACTCCACTTCTCTTTCTGGTGATAACCCAAGTAAATCTTCTAGAAAAATTTATAGGTACTCATTCATAACTGGTATTTTAGAAATATCTAACTTCTGTTTGTCTTCTTTTACCATAGCTGCCAACATAGATCCTCCCCAAAACTCATAAGTAGGAAGAATTAGAGGTCTTTGCACTATTAGCTTATATACAAACTGGTCTCCATCAGGCAAACTAAACTCTATCATAAGATTGTGACAATAAATCACAACCTTATATTTTGTCAACCAATTTACTCCCAAAATCACATCAAAGCCTAGCATATCTAACACCACAAGATCTGCAGGCAAATGCCTACCTTCTATCTCAATATCTACACCTCTATAGATTCTATTCAACATAGATCCACTTCCCAATGGCGTATTCATAGACATACATACAGGCATAAACTTAATAAATACACCACAAACAGATACAAAAGATTCAGATACACAAGAAAAGCTGGCACTAGTATCAAATAAAACATATGCACTATGCAGGAGTATAAGAAACATACCCGCAATAGTGTCTACACTGGAAGTCTCACTACGCTAAGAGCGTACACTTTTGCTGGTGCTCGCTATCCCTGACTAAAAGAAAAAGATCTGCCAACTGAAACAATTGTCCTCTAGCCTCTTTACAATCTGTAGCTCTATGTCCTCTCTGCTTGCACTTAAAATAAAATACCTAAGGAAGAGTCTTTTCTGTGTAGAACTTACTGATGTGCTCAACTCTGCCACAAGAAAAACAAGCATTTTCAACCTACTTGTAGTCTTTCAAATCATGCGGTCCAAGGCATTTGGAGCATCTCTTATTTGTACTCCACATTGGTGGCCTAAAGAACTGTGTAGCAGGTCTCTTCCCTCTGTCCTATGTCATCATACTGGAAATAGGTCTCTTGCCTAAGTAAATCTGACCTCTCTAGGGCTATCTACTCTTCATTCTATTCAATCCCTGCTCTATTGTCTTTGCCTTGTTTACAACAGTTGAGTAATTATTCAGGTCCATCAAATTCACCTGGTACTGGATCTCAGGCTTTAGTCCAGTAATAAATCTGCTAACCTTAGCCTCTTCACTCTTCTTCAAAGCATTAGGAAGGAATCTCATCAATCTATGCAGCTCTAACCCATATTCTTCCACTGTCATCTTTCCCTGTTGTAGGGTGTAATACTCCTGAAGCATCCCTTACTTTACATTATCGGGAAAGAACTCTTTGAAGAAAGCTTGCTGGAAGATCTACCATGTGATAACTCCAGCCCTGTGTCTTTTCGTGCTCAACCACCAATTATTAGCTCTCCCAGTCAGCAAATAGGAGGCATACTCAACTTTCTTGTTGTCTAGAATATCAAGGGCAGCAAAAGTCTTTTCAACTTCCTCCATCCACAGCTGTGCATTAAGAGGCTTACTCGGTACTGGTTCAAACTTATGCACCAAATCTACAAACTTATTCAAACTAAGAACATCTGCAGGTCTGGCCCCTTAACCTCCATTTCCATTCAATCTCTAGGTCTCTAATCTCTAGGCTTCGACATTGGCCTGCACGATTTGCATATCTTGCCTCATAGTCTGCTGCTGCTGGGTAACTACTCCTAACAAAGCATTCACTGCCTACATCAACTGGCACTTGTCCTCCTATAGCAACATTAGGCAGCTGTTATCCTACAAATGGAGGTGGTGGTGGTAAATCCTGATTCTGAGCCTGTTGCTCCTCTTGCCTATTATCCACTTCCTCCTCTCCCGCTCTGGAGGATCCCACATCAGCTGTTCTTCTTCTAGGAGGCATTTTGACACTAGCAAAACACAACAATATTAGCAAAAAGGGTATCCAACTTAAAGATCAAAACTTAAAATCTAAGAGACAACATCTTAACTAGAAAAGAAAACATCCTAAACATGTACTACCCTACTCAACAGTGCTCACCGTCCAAAGGAGTCAATTTCTTAATTCTAATGATTTAAAACCTAGGCTCTGATACCAAATAAGCTGTAACGCCCTAAATTAAGGCATTACAACTCGCCATGTGTCGCTCTCTTAAAAGAGATACGCAAAGGCTCTAAATCTAAATTCCACAAAATATAAACATATAAAAATCTCCATGAACTCACAATTTAGGGTACTCCAGATGGTACAAAACCTATAAAACCTGTAATTTATAACATCCAAATATCTCCTGTAATATAAACTAAACCCAAGTTGGCAAAACCTAAGCCAATAATAATCCAGAAAAGATCTAACTTCCAACTTGAATCATATAATCCTATTTAATAAACTATTAAATGAAGACTAATAATTCAAATCCTCAAAAAAATAAATAATCAAAATATTGTTTAAAAAATCATCAAAAACTCAAGATATCCTTTTCATAGGTCCTGTATAACATCCTATTCCTCTACAAGGTAGTCAGGTCCACTATCGCCATCCCCATGATCAAAATACAAGTCATAACCAAACAAATCGTAAACAATATCTCTATCGCTTGTACCTGAAAAAGAAAGAAATAAGCGAAAACGCCTAGTACACTAGTCCACACACAAAATGCAAATGCACAAAAAACATATATGTATTTGTGCAACTTAACTAAATGAGAACAACAGGATAATCATCTTCATTATGCTTGCAAAACAACACATTTCAAAATCGTAGATCTTTGATCCTAAACTTGGAGTTACTCAGACTCCTAAAAAACAACCAGCTATCAAAAATAAAAAATTATAATATATATATATATTGGTGAATGGGTACTCCCCAAACACCCACGGCTATGCTGCCAATAAACCTATATCTATTGGAATCATGTCCAAGTGCAACTCCACTAGAGACAATGACAGACAAGGATCATTAGGATGCCTCACCAGTATCACTGTCTTCCAGGTCTTTACTGGTCAAAGCCAAAGATACCCAGAAAAACAATTTAAGCCAAATAGAATTAAGTTTATTTATATATCTATTTCTATAGGCAACAATCAGAAAACTAAACTTGTAAGCAAATACAACAAACAAGGAAAGATTGTACCTTTTCTAATTCTAGGAACAATCTCTCCAAATCCATAAATTCTTAAAAACAACAAGAAATCTCCAAATCTCCTGAATATAACATATAAAAGAACAAGATATAAATCATCACATCAAAACCCTAATTATCCAATTCTCCAAAATCATCCAAGACCCTAACCTCTCAAGAAATCACAATTGCATAATCTCTTTGGTCAATTCCTTAGAAAACCCAAATCTCCACAAAACCCTAATTGCGTAAATACAGAAAGAATAGTAAATCACTAAATGAAATCATTCTTCATTAAACTTGTAGATTAATGGAATAAAACTTACCTTAGATTTCTTCAGAACCTAAACTCAGATTTCTCCAACCAAAAATCATATCAGAATCCTAAAAATCACAACTTCTCCAAAACCCTAGATTGGAAAATCTATAAGAATAGGTAAGATTCATCTAATATATATCTTTACATATCAAATCCGTGGTACAAGAATGATAATATAAATCTTCGATTGATTCTCTAAAGGATCAGATCTTGATGAAACTAGGTTTTCTCCAAAGCACTCCTTCAAAATCCAAGCATAAATCTAAGGAAATGAAACGATATATGAAGAATCTTGATAGATAAAGGTGATATTACTTACACTTGATCCAAATTTGATCTCCCTTGATCTTGTTATTTAAAAAGACTCAAAAACTCTCAAATATCTCTCTCTGGTCGAAAGAAGGAGGATACAAAAGAAAAGCACGAACCCTAGGAAAAGCTGACTCCAAAGCCGGCGGCCTAAGTATGAAAGCTGATGGCATAAATGCCAAAGCCGGTAGCCTTTGGTTGACCTTTACCATTCTGTACAAAAATCTTCCGAGAGATTTAAGTTGGCATCTTATACATGTAGGCTGTCACGCCCCGAGGGGTACCCTAAACGTGGCAGTCCGCCGTACACAATACTAAAGCCTAGGAATGACTACCTTAGTCATGCAAAGGCTTCCATATTATGTACAAGGCGTACATCACAACCAAGGGGACGCATCGGAGTAGCGTAATTTACATTGATAATAAATAAGTAGCAAGGCAAAGAGAATACTTAATATAAAACATAAGCATATCACATTTCAATTCTTAAGGGCATATTCTTCTACTATCTTCAAATAAGTATACATCCCTAATCATATAGGTTATCCCATATAAAGAACCTTACAAAATTTCTTCATCGTATGATTCCATATCCTTAATCATCCGTCCATGACTTCCTTAATGTCGTGATCCTCAAATTTAATCCACGAATATACCTGTTTCAATCAAATCTATAGGGGTATAAGCTACAACTTAGCTTAGTGAGATATTCCTTTTCGTTCGTACCATAATTTCAAACAAGTTTATTTATTTAATCACACATATGCTATGCATACAATGCAACAATCACATGATTACGCGAATATATAGTCATCCGGAAACCATATATAGAACGGATTTACCCATCCGTATCAAAGGTTAAGGAATCGGGGTTGAAGGTCCTCGACCTTCTACTGCTAGTCCCCAGGTCCTCACCCACAGCGTTCGGTTGGCTCGGCTCCGAACCTAGAGTCGCTTTCCCCGAGCGATTTGGATTCTCCAGGAAGGAACATGGCCCGTGGCACTGCACGATCACAGCCAATCCAACTCTACGCGTAGGAGTAGCAGCCTTCCGAAATAGATGTGACTCGATGGATGCTATGCGTGAATGTTTTATTGTTCTTAGGTCAAACCTTATTAAGGTTTATTAGGGGCAATCAATCAATTTAGCAACAATAAACAATCATACAATTAAGTAAACAAAATTATTTAAACAAGCAGATCGAAGTTGCGATATTCTTAATTCTCAATTCACGCATAAACATAGAATCATATATACGCATAATCCCGAAATCCCCAAATATATTCGTTTTTATCTTTTCTTAGTATACTAATGCTACTACATTACAAGCACAAGCAAGGTAACGAAATTAGAAGGAATAACTCACCCGTCCATTTCGCTATCTTCTTAGTCGTAGAAATCCTCGGGTAGGGTATTCTCGTATCCTTCGTCACCTAGACAAAAGAAATACCCGAGATAAGTCTTTCATGAATTTTTATTCTTGGAGATTCTAAACTTTACTTAAAATCGCGGTAAAATCGTATAAGAAGAAATTCCAGCTTAAAATGGCCATAACTTGCTCATTTTAACTCGGAATTTCGCATATGATATACCGTTTTCTACCTATTCGAAAGGTTCTATCCATTTCTAAACTTATCTTGGTCATAAAAGGTCATTTGGGTTTTGAAAACGTTAGGTACAGATCTAAAACGAATATTACCAAACTTTTGCAAATCCATTTTCTAACTCATCTTGTACCTTAAAGAAAAATCCTTTTGTAATTATATATAAACATATAATTATGAACATATATTCGATATTTTGAGTATATAGCTAAGCTCACTTTATATGCAAAATTTTCTAATGGTAGTGTCTCGACAATTTATTTCGCAAAACAATTATTCTTAAAGTGTTAAAACTTATCTTGATAAATTCCTTTTTAAGTATTTGGAAGAAACTTTTCATCATAATGGAATATATTCTTATTTTATTTTCTTCATTCCTTTTTCCAAAACAAGTTAAATTTTTCCTTAATCCTTTAGTCTTGCATTAAATTTTTCTTCTAGTGATTAAAATTCAAATTTATCAAAAGTATATTAAGTTGATGAAAAATATCTTTATGAATTATATGTTAGAATGGCTCTTGAGTCGTGTCTTTATTATTTAAAATATAAGTTTTATTTTCTAAAACTTTGTTCTTTTTATTTCTTTTCGAAAAGAATCTTGATTGGTAAAATTGTTTGTTTCTAACCTTATCTTGTTTATATTCTTTGGAAAAATAAGTTTTTTCTTTAGAGACTTGAAAATCATTATTTTCCTAAGTGGGTTTTAACTTTATGGATTGAATTCAACTTAACTTTAAAAACTAGTTTGTTTCTTATTTTTACTATGGAGTTAAAAAGAGTTTATTCTTAATCTTTTTATGAAAACTTTGAAAACTAACAAATTATTTTACTTAGGTTAACATAATAAAAATATCTATTTCTTAAGTTTCCTTGGTAAAAACATCTTTGTTTTTTAAGGAGATGTTTGAGGAAAACTCCATTTATGTGTTGTTGATAATAACTCACTATTTTGTGACAAGTTACATAAAGAAAAATTTAGTTTTAAGTTCCTTTAATATAATAAAATTCTATTTTTGAATTAGTTGAGACATTAACATTATGTAGATGCAAATATCATGAGCATATAAAATAATAAGAACATAAGAAAATATTAGAAACAAATAATAAGCAAGAAAATAAAATATCAAGCATTGGGAACCTTAGCTTCATCAAGGAATCCCGATTAAGTATTGGAGCCTTAGCTTCATCAAGGCATCCCGGGACTAAGAATGGACTAGTCCCAAAAGGTTAAAGAAAATAAATAAAAGATTGTTTTGACTTGATATAGACAAGTCTAAGACTAGAAAGACTAGTCTTAAAATACTAAGAAAGCAAGTAAATAAATTGCATTCATAAAGTAAATAAATAACAAGATCAAAATATTAAACAAGTAATAAATGAGAAGGTATAAATATGCATGAAGGTAATTCCATGAACAAGAACCAAACATGATCTTAATGTGGTTGTCTTTAGTTTTTCAACCTAAGAAACAACATCAAAACCATATAAGGTTACTTAACATGGGAAAAAAATGAAATATGAGTTCTTCATTACCTAAATGGGTAAGAAGAAAAGAAGGATTGCTTTCTTGAAGGTTTTTGGTAGTGGTTAGAAATGAGGCTTGAAAAGAAACTTATTTTGGTAGAAGAAGAGAGTTTCTTCTTACAAGAAGAGAGTTCTTGTAAGAATATGGAGAGGAGTGTTTTGGAGAGAATTTTGCATAAATTCTCTACTTGAGAAAGGTGTGAAGAAATGAGAAGGGGAGAGGTGATATTTATAGGAAAAGAGGAGAGGAATTAAGAGTGATTTAAATAATTGAAAAAGAAAATAAAAAGAGAGGGAAGAGAGAGAGTGATTGGATGGCAACATGAAGGGGAGAGAGAAAAGTACAATTATGATTAATTTTTGTGTAAGAGAAGTGATATTTTGTAAGAAAGGTATGAGTAGATTTTTATGGGAAAAGAAAATGTGAATAGTGTGAATTGTGTCATTTGTAAGAGTGATTAGATATAAAGTAGAGAGAGTGAATAGTAATGAATAGTAGAAAAGTACTATGAATAGTAGACTAGACAATTAAAGTATCGGTAGTAATAAAAATACGCGTAACAATGCGGTATCTGTAATTTTTAGCTACCGAAAAATTCTAAAACTGATATTTTGGGAATCCTTATATTTTTACGAGTCTATTAGTATAAATGAAATATTTTTAATATTCCGAGCTCTAGGACACGATTTTCGAGAACCGGTCCCGTTTAAGTCCGAAGGACACTCGAAATTCGCGAATCTGATATTTTTATGTTACCCTATGTCATTACGAACTATTTTAAGCTATTAACTTAATTTCGTTTTCTAGGGTTTGAAAACGCGGGATTGCCGGATCTTGAACACTAGGGTTCGTTATAGGCTTGTTGACTTTTAGGATTCCGTTTTGATTTCTGATTTTGTCGAGATATTCGTAACATCGTATAATTTTCGAGTTTTGATCATTTTAGCTCGAAATTTATGTTTTATTTTATTTTATTTGTGATTATTTAATAATTTTTAGTTCTCGGAATCGTTTAACCGAGTCTAGGGTTATGAGTTGACTCAGTTTGACTTTTGGTGAGAATTTGAAAATTGTGATTTCTGAAATTTATCGAAGGTTTTAAGATTTTGTTGTTGATCGTTATTTGGATATATTGTCTTGATTTGCGTGTTAGAAAACGGTTAGGTAATTTAATTGATGTACGGACGTTGATTAAACCGGTAGTTAGAATTTATATTTCGTTTCAAGGGTTCATGTTTTCTCAAGATTGAGAAAACTCGTTTTTGTTCTTATTTGGAATTAAGTTTTAACTTGGTTCGATTTTTAGGGTTTCGTTTCCAGTGTTTTGACTCGGTCTAGAATTTGGTCTTTATTTTGAGTCGATTTTCGGGATTTAAATTTTGATGCTTAAACTTCTATGATTATTAAATATTCGGGGGTTTACAACGGCCAATGGCCTTTACTTGAAAGTTGGCGGCCGAATTGTCAGCTTAAGTCTTTTCATCCATTCTTTCACATATGACTTTCTCAGGCTCATAACTTTCTGGTCAAGGACAAAAATGCCCTTTAGAATAACTTGAAATTACCTTTTTACCCATCCTTATGATTTGTTTACTTGTATTTACAATTAGTAAAGCAATGCTTCTTTAATAGGGAAAATAAATCATGAATGGTATTTGATCATAACTTAAAGTTCTCATTCATTTAAGCTTAATCACCAATAAAATCATCATTCTATTACATAAATAACTCCATACGATCCTACCATATCATGTGCTAAAGTTACTTTTATCAAAATCACTAGATTTATCCAAGTAGATCAACCTTTAGCCTTATTGTTTAAATTAGAATCTAAAGCAAAAATTATTCAAAAGGTTAGACAAAGGAAGAAAGACCCCATCAATTTTATCCCCTTATATTTAAAGTATACAATCCCTTAATCATCTTTCTAAGCATTACACTCAAGAGTGAAGGCATACACATCAACTCATCTCTAAAATCACCTTCCTTATTTGCACTTTCAACATTGTTCAATTTCTCTCTCTCTCTCTCTCACACACACACATACACACACACATACACACACACACACACACATATTATATATATATATATATATAGACATGGCTAGATTGACAGAGGGGAGAAATCATTACTCTTTTGAGGGACCAAGATACACCTATATTAGTTAGCCTTTTAAGCACTTTTTAATATTCATTTAATTTGATTAGTTATTATTAGTGGAGTTAGACCTTGCTTTTTTGAGGGACCAAGTCCAGCTCATGCAAACAATTGTTTCCTCTTCTTTGCTTTCACAATTCAATTAGCAAAGGAGTCGGATGTTGCTCTATTGAGGGACCAAGTCCCGCTCATACTAATTGAATACATTTTCTTCTTTCATTGCTCATTTAAAATTGATAGAGGAGTCAAGAAATTGCTCTTATCTGGGACCAACCCCAGCCCACATCAACCTTAAGCGCATGGTCATTTTTATTTTGATCTTTACTTTCAAAAATAACATAAGGAAAATTTATCAAGTTAAAAGTATCATTTGAACATTCATTGAAGAATATAAGGCTCTCAAAACAACTAATTGGAAAGCATACATATCATTTAAGCTTTTAATAATTAATTGAGTAGCCTTACTAGGGGCCTTAAGCTAATTCCAGCTCTAAATTCTCAAGTTAAATAACAAATAAAACTACTCCATATTGATATCATAAAAGGACTTTAACAAAGAAAAGCTAACTCATAAGCAAGATGATGTTATTCATTACTAAGCTTAATCGTGTTATTTGGAGATTTTATCTCAAAATTCGAAAAATTTAGATAAAATTTTACCATTTTATTATTTTCTTATAATTGTGGAGAAAAATGACCATAGAAGCACATTTACTCTATTCTTAACAAATTATCATTAGTCTCAACCCTTAATCTTGCTTAATTCCTTCCTCTCGACTTAAACTAAAAACATCGTGCTTAATATTTAAACAAGATGAATTAGACAGAGGAAATTAGCAATTTAAGTGCAAAACAAGATTTATGAAGTAGAAGTTCAAGAAACTTCTCTATTTAGAGTCGTAGGTTGAGATTATATTTGAAATCGTGAGCTCACTTGCCTCCTTGATTTAACCAGTTTAAGACCAAAACAAACAGAGCAAAACTTTAATAGTAATAACGGGCTCAGTTCAAGCCATGATTGAAGCTATAACAAAAATTTTCTAAGTAATTCGCGACATAATTTGCATTATACTTACACTTAGTTTATTAAAGTGTACCTATACTAAGTCATTTTTATTTTTCCACAAAGAATTTCAACTATATAACAAAGAGTAAAGAATTAAAGAATTTAAAGAATAAAGAATAATCAATAAAAGAATCAAATTAAGTAAGGAAGAGTAAAGAATTTGATTGTGAAAAACAATGTAAAAGTTTTCATGAATGCATTAAAGAGTAAACAGGATTTTTAAGGAAGTTAGGAGTATTAGTCTTCTTCTCCTATCCAGTATCTCTAGCTTCTACTTCCTTCTCTTCTCCTACATCTAAGTTGTCTACCACCTCCATCTTTACTTTGGCTTTTGGGAACTTCTCCTCTTCTTTCTCCTTTATTCTCTCTTCCTTTATTTTACCTTCCTCTCTTCTGAGCTTGTCCCCTAACTTCTAATTCTCTAGAAGTCCTAGCCCTTTTCTTCTTTTCTTCCTATTCAATTATTTTTAATTCAGTTGTACGAGCCTTACCCTTTCTTATTGTTGATTAAACTCTGGTTGGGCTTCATTAGGTGGATTGTGATTGTGGAAGTTGGACCTCTTCTTCACTAAATTTTTGGGGTCCTAGCTCTCTAGGATAACCTTTTAGTCTTTTGGTTATAATGGGATTAGTGGGGAGTTCATCATCATCATTATGATTTTCTGCATTAGATTAAGAAGTTTTATCCATTTCTTGCAATTCCCCATCCATTTTGCAACCTTCTTTTCTTTCTTTGATGGAAGTTAAGCGTTGTGTCATCATGGCATTTGCTCGTGCTTGCTTCCTCTTTTTATCCTTTTCTCTCATTTTTTTTTCAGAACTCTTCCTCATTTCCTTCAACATTTGTCTTCTTTTGGCACTCTTTCTTATTCTATTTATGACATCTTCATCAACCTAATATTTCTCACCTAATTTAGCCATTATTATTGTCTTAACCTTTTGAAATTCATGATCTGCTGGCAGTTATCATTTTGTGTAGCTGATGCCTCTTCTACTAGCTCAATATTTAGGTCAATACCACCAGGGATTGTAGCATTGCCTTCTCCTTCATTGCCCAAGTTATTAATCCCACATATAGCTTTTTTGAAGATCTGCATCAACTATTGCCAACACATTTGCTACAATTTGCTTAAAATTGATCAGGGCTGATACTTTAGTTATAGGTGTAGTGGAGGCGGTAGCTTCCATTTCTTCCTCTATGTTAGTAGCACTAGGAACTGTGGCACTATCTTTTTTAGTTTCTAGAGAAAAAGGAACCACCTTCCATGCTTCATTCACCTTGTAAGGCCCTTTTCTTCTTTCATTTCTAAAAACTATGGAGGCTCTGGTGAGAACAAGCTCAGTAATCTCTATAAAAATCGTTTCAAAGATTTTTTTTGTCCATTTCTCACTCATCCTCCTTTCTTTTCTTCCTTTCCTCCTCTACCTCAACTTTAGGTGTTGGGGTATTTAAATTAATGCCACCAGGGACTATGGCATTGCTTTGTCTTTGTTCTTCGGTAGTAGCCCTAACACCATGGTTCTTGCCTTTAACATCAACAGTAGCATCAAGTTCTATGGTGGTTGGATCATTATCAAATCAGTCACCTTTAATCATAAAACGCTTTTTGTAGGATAGCTTTCTAACACAAGCCTTGACCCTTCTCCATTTCTGGTGTACTGGCTAGGCATAGGTTGGATTAAGGGAATGGGTCTTCTTTCTTCTACATTGAGCTCTTACTGAGACGGTGGTTCTGGTGTAGATGTTTGTGTTTAAGGCTTAGGAGAATGTTGAGGTTGTGTTTAAGAGATATGCTATTGTATTTGTGGCAATCCAGGAGTTTCTACAGTAGGGATTGTAGGAGTGGCATCATGGTCCTCATTTAGGTAATGAGTAGGTGACTCAGCCATTCCACATTCTTATGGCTATTTTATAGGTAGGGGAGGTTATGTTTGTGTTTGTGGTTGAACTTTGGGAATTGCTCGGTGTATGGAGAATGTAGGGTTTATATGTGGGTTTTAGGTGGTAAAGATATGTGCATAAATGGTGAGGGAGGATAAGCTTCATCATCATTGTCGTCATCATCATTATGACCAAACTTAGCCATGGTGGGTTCAAGACTGTATGGAGCTTTCTTAGACTGTGGGGACTGTTATGGAGGAGCTTACATGAAGATCTCAATTAATCTTCTCATATTCTCCTTTAAGTCACCTATTTCCTTATCATATTTCTCTGTGAAAGCACCTAGCTTCTCCTTCGACTCCTTTACTTCCCTTTCTAATTTATTAAACTGGGATGTCGAATATTAGGTTAAGGCTTCTAGTAAAGGTACTTCTACTCCCTCAACTTCAGCATCTATGTTCGGGTCTTGGACCTCAATTAAACCCTAACTTGAAAAGGACCCCTTGTTTAATTCTCTAAAGCTACAGATTCTATCAAATGGCTCTTGTGTTAGCTAAAAGTTTAGATTCCTCAAGGCTCTTGTTATCAAACAACCTAGAAATGCACCCTTATACTGCAATCTAGCTTGGTGTCTGGTAGCCTTCACCACCAACAGTCCTACATTCATTCTATACCCCTTTATCATGTTGTACATCGGGTTAACTCGACCTGTGCTATTGTGTTAGAACCCTTTAGTTTTGAGACGATAGACCTTAGAAGCATGTAATGCAAGGTCTTAACACTTTTTTTCTCTTAAAGTAGAGGCCATTGTCTTTGATAGTGAGAAAGTGACTTCTACCAATTCTTCTACAATATTCCTCTCCTCTTTTGTTGGCATATTCACTAGTAAGTTCTTAAAATTCTCATCATAAATTTCTTCATTATCTTCATGTAGACCGAGGGCCTCAATGAATTTCCTTATAGGCACTTCCTTATAGTGTCCTATTGCAAAGAATCTGACTTCATCTTCAAGGTATGGCACTTGATGCCTTGTTTTAAAACGTGCCAGGATGGCTGGAGTGATCTTTTCATATGTATCATTCCTGATATCAAACACTTTCTCCTACAATTTGTCCTCAAGATATTGCTTAAACACTCTCTCCAAGCTGTAACTCCACTCCATGACTATATTTAGTACTATTATCTTTTCAGTCATAAAGATCTTAAATATCTCCTTATCACTAAGATAAACCTACTAGAGGTTGAAGATGGGTACTTGTGATGATGACGGCCTAGGCTCAATTATAGTCTTTTTGCTTTGTATTTGTGACTATGTGTTTGAGGGTCTTTTGGGTGCCATTTTTGCAAGACGAAACAAACAACATAAATTTCTCATTTCAAATTTGACATTAGATATAAAGAAACTAGACCTTGCCTTAAATTTTGACTAAAAATAAATTAGAGTTACTAGGTATAGGTAAAGAATGAACTCAGGGTATTTTTATTTGTAGACTTTCTATCAAAGTATTTCAAAGTAGTTCTAGCTATTTTACTATTTCTCAACTTTGTATTTTTATTGTTACAAAAGAATCAGATATTTAAAATAACCTTAAATCAGATAAGTTTGTTTTGAACTTCATAGACGATGAAAAGTCTTATCAGCATTTTGAAAATTTTTTTAATATCCTTAGAATTCTAATGAATTATTGGAAGAAGCATTTAGTTAAACTCATTTTAAGAAGCAAAGAAGCTACTTCGCATTAATAGAATCATTTTACCTAAACTTTGTAAAAAATGAAAATTTACACTGATATAAAGCAGAGAAATAAGATAAAAGTAAAGAAATGTAATTACCTTATTAGTTTGATGATAAAAATGTTGTAAAAGGAAGGATTTTTATCAATTTAGTGTAAGAAGATGTTTCTATTCAAGGGTTTTGAGAGGCTTTATTAGGTTCGTTAATTTTTTAAACAAGGTAATAAATGAGAGGGAAACCATAGTATTAAAGCTTATATACTAAGTGAAACATGGGTTCAATTGCGGTTCCAGTTAAGAATCGGTTTATATTTTGTTTAAAGAATTCAAGAATGGTAGCCTTGAAAATAGCATTTGTTTAACCTTTGCAAATAATATTTAAAAGAATAAAAGCATCTTAGCCTTTACTTAAGTTACGGTTTCAATTGTAAAGAATAAAGAACTAAGGTAAAAAGGGAATCACGGTCACAACCGCAGGCTGATTCAAGCCGCAATATCGACCATGACAAAAAAATTATTCTTCTTCCTTAACCATGGATTGGCTTGCGGCACAAATTATCAAGTGGACTCTTGCAAAAATCGCTTAATCACAAGATTAAAGTGTGGATTAATCCACAAACTTGATTGTATCCTTATTAATCATTTCTTCAACAAAAATTTCATCCCAAAAACAACATTTATATTCAAATCTAATACTTGAAAAACATCATGCATATTTACAAAACTTTAGCAAAAACACCACACTTCAATTTCTTCAACCAAATTCACATAAAAACCTGTCCAAGTCTTTAGAAAGAATTCATAAGCCATTAAAAACATCAAATGTCTTCCTCAGATCATCTATCAAAAGTCTTAAGGAAGAGCTTAAAACATACTAAAAGGTATTTAGAAAGAAAATTACATCATCCAAAATAAACAAAACAACTTTCAACGAGAAACTAGGACTAGTTATCCTAGGAGTCTTTCATTCTAATTTCAACTCTTGGCCTGGTCCTTGGGATTTGCTTCCATGTTGGCTAGCAAAGTTCCTTGAGGTCTTTCTGATAAGAGCTTGGAAACTTAACCTAATTGTGTCTTTAGGTTGTGAATGGTAGCTGAGTGATTTCTCAAGGTAATATCAATTCGTTGCTGCCTACCTTGATAAATTGAGGAATCAAATCCTCCAAAGAAACTTGTTTCATTTGAGATAGAAATGACCCCCGACCTTGTTATTTTTGGAAATTATGTGGTTGAAAATTTGAGTTTTGAAAATTGTTGTTACTCCAGTTGAAGTTTGGGTGGTTTCTCTAGCCAGGGTTGTAAGTGTTACTATAAGGATCACTTTTAGGTCCATTGTAATTTTAGAAAAACTCTACATTTCCACAAATCATATCCTCTAAACTTTGCCCTATAACTTCATCAACCATATGCACTTAGCCAGCTCTCATGGTCATACTACCAACCTTTCTAAATAGGGCCTCCATCTTGAAGGTTAAAGATGTCACAATATCTAGCTCAAACACACTTCCAAGCTTCTCTTTCCTAGCCCTAATAGATGGCCACTAGTAATGGTTGTTGGCTTCATCCTCAAAAAGATTCAAACACTCTTCAAGGAATTTGTTGTTTAGGTTCCCACCTATTGTTGCATTAATTAACTACCCAGTGCCATAATTTAATCCATTGTAGAATATTTGCACTTGTATCCATTCAAGCAATCCATGGTGTATGCATCTACTTAGCAACTCCTTCTACCTCTCAAAAGCTTCATAGAGGGTTTCAGATTCCAATTGGTGGAATGAAGCAATGTCCACTGTAAACCCCGGTTTTTCTAGTAGCTAAGATAACCCTAGAACCGGAAACCCAAAACCCTAAACCGGAATAGCTCAAGTCTGGAGTGAGAACTAGGAACCCTAATTCCGGCTTTTCCTCGGTTTCCAATTAATAAACTTTTCTAAGAAAATTTACTTTTGATTATAATTCTTGAATATATTTCAAACTAAGAAAATATCTGATTTTAAGAAAATTTCGATTCCGGGTCATCCCGAGACCCATTATAGAAAAACGTGCCCCGGAACTAGAATTTCAAAAATATTCTTATGAGTACTCATTTGAACCGAAATAAAATAAGGATTTCAAAAATATATTTTTCATAATTTTCCGGTTTATGAAAAATACAGTTATAGCCTTTTTATTCGTATTTCATTACTACCGGAAATTAAATTGTCTTGTCAACTATTCATTACTATTCATAAAGTACTACCTAGTCTACCTATTAGCCTACCCTACAAATCTAACTCTTACCATCAATCACATCTCTTCCATTCTTCCATAACTTTTGTCCCTTCAACTTCAATTCACTTATGACTAATGATACAAATCAAATCAAGTTAAATCATGATGAAACAAAGCAAACTTCCCCCCCCTTTCAAGAAAACCGGCGCTACATGGCCCCCCTCCCCTTGTCCATTTTTTCAAAATTTTCCACTTCTTAACCTAATTCAACTTATATAAACTAACTTTTCTCTCTCTCCTCATTCTTTCATTCTCCACTTTTACAAAGTAAAAGCTCCTTAAACCTCTCTTTTTCCCCTTGTGGCCGAAACTTTGAGCCCCTCACACATCCACACAACTTCTATTTTTCTCTTCTATCTTCCATCCACTTCAAGTAAGTAAAGATCCACTACTTCCAACTCATGAAACTTTGTTATGGCTAAGTGATTTTTGGTTATCTCAACTCCATGTTCCCATGATCTTGTAGTAGGAACAATGAGATACAACAAAATCCCGAACCATTACAAAGTAGATCTATCTTTTAAAGGAGTTTCTATACCAAAAGCTTTACTTTTATCCATCAAAAAGTCTTTTAAACAAAGGATCTTTTATAAAAATATGGTTTTTATGTTTTTAAAACTCATTTAAGCTTTTGATAAAGTAGATCCATCATCTTGATACTCATGATCATGTAGGCATTTATAGTTTCATTATTATTTTGTTCTTATGTGCATAAATAGTCTTTAACACTTTTGTCTTTAGTAAATGACTTTCTAGTGTATAGATCTATATATATATGGGTCCATGAAGTCAAAAAGAAAAGTACTTTACAAGAAAAAGACTTTTGAAAATTCGGATGACTTTGAAAACCAAGGTCAAAAACACTTTTAACAACTTCTAAACTTATATTTTATAAGAGAAATAAAGCCTATGGGTAATAGATAATGTTTAGTAGTATTTTTCATGAGTCTAAAGGAGTTTTTACTAAAGAAAATGTTGAAAACAAGAAATGAAGTCCATAGGAGTTTTGAGTTAAAAGTTATGAAAACCAAATTCGTAATAATGGATGTAGGGTTAGAAAACACTATTTTTCCAACTTCAAAAATGATATTTTCTTAAATAAATGAAGTCCTTAGGATATAGGTATAATAGATACTTAAAGTTTCAAGTATAAAATATATTTTTCCTAAAGGAATCAACTTGAAAATGAACTTTTGTAAATTCGGATTTTTGGAAACCCCATAGTAAAAGACCCACTTAAAAGTTTATAAATGTGAATTTTATTAAAGAAATAAAGGCCTTAGGATATAACTAATATAAGGGTCAAATATTCTTTAAAAAATAGAGTTTTCTAAAGAAATCCATGTAAAATGTAGATGTGGTCAAGTGTAGTAAATTCACTTACTAAATATTGAGAGGAAATGGTTTCTAAGGAAAGTTTGTTTTCTAAAAATCGTTAAATCTAAAAGTTATAAGAACATAGACTCCTTAAGTTCACATCATGACATTCATGATAGGGAAAATCATTTCCATTGCATTTAGCATCATATTACACTTAGGAATCTCAAATGCATTCATGAAAACCGCATTTTTGGAATCAAGGAACCCGCTGTACAGATCTGATCCCTCAATTCCGAGGCTTAGATATTTTCAAAACTTGATTTAAACTTCATATTTGGAAAGCTCTTCCGAAGTAGATAGGAATCGGTATATAATTTGCGAAATTCCGACTTAAAACGACCAAGTTATGGCCATTTTAAAACGGAACTTCGGAAATGACGCGAATTCCGATTTCACTAAGTTTCCTTAGAGTTTTAGTGTCCTAAGTTGATAGAATACTTATTAGGGTAATTTCTTATATGAATAGGTGAACCCGTGGACGGTGACGAGTTACCTCCGGACTATTACTACTAGAAGACCGGAGTACCGATGGCGGAGTGAGTTTTTCTTCCCAATTCATTTATTGTATGTGCTTGTAAAGTAGTGCACTAGAATGTAGGTCAATTGAATGGAATATGAATAATGGGGAATGGGAAATTATATGATTGTTGATGATGTGAGAAACAAATTAAGAATATCGAAACCGGGTGATAAACTTTGATTGTATAGTTAGCTATGATGGATTGTCTGATAAATTGATTGATCGCCTAAGTAAATTGGCTTAATCAACTACTTGAGTAAATGATAAATTGACATGTGCATATCACAAGGGGATGGAGCATGAGCATTTGTAGGTTAGTCGTGAACCATAAACGACATCGAATAATCGTAGGTTAGTCGTGAACCATAAACGACATCGAATAATCGTAGGTTAGTCGTGAACCATAAACGACATCGAATAATCGTAGGTTAGTCGTGAACCATAAACGACATCGATAATCGTAGGTTAGCCGTGATCCATAAACGGGATATTGTTAGTACCGCAGGATTCGTTAATCTGCTAACCCGGGATGGAGGGCGCAATTCCATCCACATATGATTTCCGGTTGGTCATATGTATGTTGAACTCATGTGTTTGATGCATACACTTGCTTGATTAATAACTTGTTGAATTTTGTGATAAATGTTTTTGTGGGAGATTACACTCACTAAGCTAGTTAGCTTACGTCCCTACAGTCCGTTCCTTTTGCAGCTTACGCATTTATGGCTTAGGCGAAGAGACCCGGCTGAACAGGTACCGAAGCTAGGAGTTTTCCCTAGAAGTTATAATTTTTGTATTAGACTTCCATAGAAAACTTCTAAGACTTGGATGACTGTAATGGACCGTTAAATATTCTTTTGCAGGGGAATGCCCCTTAGAATTATGTAATATTTATTTATGTTCATGAATTATATCCTATTGCCCATGCATGCCAAATTAAGCTTTTATCTCCATTCGGACTTGTACTCTATTGTGTAAAGGTACGCCTTACATCTATATGAGACTCTCGAAAGACTAAGGTGGTAATTCGGGAATCTTATACGGCATGTGGTGGACTGTTACGTTTAGGGTACCCTATGGGGCGTGACATCCACTCTCAATTTTGTTGTCTTAGAGGGTAGGAAGTACTTTCCTATAAAGTTCTCACCCACTTATTGCCAAGTCATTATGGACTGTCTAGGCAGACTATTGAGCCACTTATTTGCATTCCTCGTCAATGAAAAAGGAAACAACCTAAGGCGTTTAGCAACATCAGAGGCATCATTTATCTTAAAGGTATCACAAATTTTGAGGAATTGTTGGAGGTGGCATTTAGGATCGTCATCTTGTAGTCCATCAGATTGCACATACTATTAGACCATTTGGAGAACATTGGGTTTTATTTTGTAGTTATTGGGTGCCATCCTAGGTCTAGCTATGCTTATATTCGCATAATCTAAGGTGGTTCTATAGATATAAGCATAATCTTAGGCTGGTTTATCCTAACAAGTTCATTTTTTTCCTGCACCTCTCCTCCTCCATTTTCAGGGTCCATATTTTTAGCCATCTCTTTATGGAAAAGTGGGTCTTCTTCGTGCACTACTATTTTTGAGATTCTTCCTATGACTTGAGGTTCTGGAGTAAATGTAAATAAAGAGTGAGATGGACTTCTAATCATAATCCTACAGTTTTATTATGGAAAAGAATTAGTCTACGAAAAACCTATGTTATAATAGATCAAACTACAAACAAACATTCGTTATAAAAAAATTACACAAAACTATGAAACAACAATAGAACTGCTATATAATAACAACAACTAAATACAAAGAAATAATCATTAACAAAAGAATTAATCAAAAGATAGAGGAAAACAAAGCTAAGTTCAAGCTAAATGTGTAAACCCCTAATTTTTAGGGTAATATCAAGTTCAAACCTTAAACCGGAAAGTCAACCGAAAAACTTAAGTCAACAAATCCATAGAAAACCCTAACTGTTTAGATCCGACAACCCCGTGTTCTCAAGATAAGAAGTTGAAATACGAGGGAAGAGTGTAGTTTGGTTCGTAATAATATTAGGATGCTTAAAAAGATCAGATTAGTAAATTTTCAACCTATTTCAAATCCGATCGGATACAGACTTTGAAAAGCGTGTCCCGAGGCTCGAGATATTAAAAATATGTTATTAGTATCATTAGACTCGTAATTTCATAAGATTTCCAAATATATCAGTTATAGAATTTTTTGGGTTATAAAAGTTACAATTATAGCTTTTTATCGTATTTTCATTACTACCAATACTTTAATTATCTAATCTACTTTTTGATTTCTAATCAACTATTCATCAAGTACAACTATCCATAACCTGCCCTTACATCCTTACATCATATTTCTTACTGTCACGCCCCAAAGAGTATCCTATACATAACAATCCGCCGTATGCTAAATGGGACTTAAGAATCACTACCATAGTCATTCAGAAGTTTTGTTTTAGTATGCAAGGCGTTTCCTCACGACAATAGAATACATAAACAATTGGAGACAGATAGTTCAATTTGTTAGGATAAGCGTAAAAATATAAACCACAATTATCTCAGGATCAATTACAAAGCATTAAGGAGCATTTCCCTGCTACACATAAGTTTAGTTATATTCCTTTTGGTAATAATTGATCTTCTAGGTTCACTACTAAAAACTATACAAACCAATTGTGAACTTCTAGGGAGATAACTTCTAGTCTCTCATTACCTGATTTGGCCAGGTCCGGGGACGCATCCATAAGTATGGGAACTGCATTAAAAAGAAACTGTGGGGGTGTAAGCTATGCTAGCTTATTGAGTTCCACTTCCCAAAATTAAATGCTCAACAGCAATATATAACATACAAGTTATTAAAAACCATATGAAATGCAAAAACACGTGAGCATACAATACATAAGACCATGTGGAAATCTTATGTTGAATGGATTTACGCCCTCCATTCGAGGTTAGGTGTTTTAGGCCCATACGATCAAAGGTTTCAATTTTTCTCATTTTTATTGTGGTTGATACAAGTGCCCACCCACACATATTTTTAATTCCAGCCCTTACGTCAACATTTAAATTTTCGGCCATTATGCCAACATTCAAGTTTACAAGCCTCTCGTTGCCCAACTATTATGCCTTCTTCCTATAAATGTATAATAACCTATGCAATGTGACTCACATATGGTATGCATGGTCAATTTGATTATAAGATCATGGCATATTAATTTAACAATTTATGGGTGATCATAGAGATTGTAGACAAATCAATTCTATATTAGGTCATACCAATAATTACAACAAGCTCATTTCGATATTCTTGTCATCAATTCACCCATGTAGAAATCATATACACATAGTCAATTTTATCTTGTACTAATTCTAATACCGCTAACATTACAAGCATATAATTTAGAGATAGGGAACTCACTCGGCCATGGTTTTCGGTCTCTAATGGTAGTGATCCAGAAACACGAAATTTTCCCTCGATTCAAAAATCACCTAAACGAAATAAATACCTCTATGAGTATTTCATACCATAACTAATTCTAAACTTTTCAAATAAACCCTTTGAATTCATAATTTCCGTAGTAATTGGAAATTCCAACTTAAAACGGCCATAACTTAGTCATTTTAACTCTGAATTTTGTAAATAAGCTATCGATTTTTATCTACTTCGAAAGTTATATCTATTTATGATGTTATTACTAAATTTTGAAAATGTTTAGGTCTCGGAATGTTCGGATCAGATCTGATTAGTAGCTAAAGTTTGAAATTTCGAAATTGTTTTGTGAAATTTGCATTATTTCTAAGAAGTAGATTATGTGTACATGCAATATCTACAAGTTATGATTATGAATGCAATGATATGAGCTATCTAAATGTAATTCCTTTAATAATTTTACCAGAAACTTTCACTTTGCAATAATGCCATGAACACTTGTTTAGAATAACTAGCTTTACTCCTTTGAAAATCATGCATATTTTTACTATGATGAAGCCTTGATGATTCATATACCTAATACCTTTATTATATTAATAAATTTCTTCATTTAAAGGTTGGAAAATAGATGTTTTAAAGTGAGTTTTGCCTAGTGATGAATTTTGAACAATTTTTGGGAAGGAAAATATTGTTTGATCTTAGTTGGAAAACTTTTCCTTTGTTTTAGGTTTCTACTTTGACAAAACACATTTACTTTCATAAAAATCAAGTCTTTATTATGTCTATTCACTAAGACTTGTAGTTTTCCATTAAAATACCCATTTTGACAATTGGAAATAGGTGTTTAAATATGGATCATTTTTAGATCCGAATTTTAGAAATTATTTTTGAGATTATTTCTTATGAAAAACTCGTTTAATCTTTCTAAAACTAAGTCCTAATCAAACCTACTCCTTAAGGCTTCCATTTCTTTAATAAAACTCTTGTTTTAAGATTGCAAAATAAGTGCTTTCTTGGCATTTTATCCTAGTCACGAATTTCTACATTTTTGTTGGAGTTGAATCCTTGATCTAACTTAACTTTTGTAATCATTTTATTGTTTTGAAAATTCCTCTGAGTAAAACCATGATCAACTTATAAAAATCACTACTTTATGATACTCATTACCTAAGCCCTTCATTTTACATGTAAAACTTTCATTTTGAAGCTGGAAAGTATGTTTTCTAAATGGGTCTTTCTTAAGATCCGAATTTTGAAAATAACCTTTTGATAGAAATAAAATGGATCTTGAGTTTTGATCAATACTTTCCTTAAGAATAACATGTAGCAAATCGTTTATGCATGAAAAACAAATAGCTATGTTATTTTAACTACTAAAACAAGTAGATCTACTATACTACTCATGCTATGAATGAAAATGCATCATGAAAGATATGTAGATGAGAATAGAAATGAAATTATAAGCTCAAAGTTTCCATAAAGATGATAGATAGCAAATGATATAGCAAAATACTAGTATATCAACTCTAGCAACAAGATCCATACGTTGTGATGACAAGAATATCATGTTTTAGTGTTTTCCACATCCCTAGCATAAAGCTCATGGGGATTTTTGGTGGAACCACACATGTATAACCTTGTCATTACATGTTTCTATAGTGGTAGGGTTAAGATCTATTACTTATTTAGTGTTTTGATGAAGGAAACTTGAAGTAAAAAAATTTTTGTGCGTGTATGGGGGAGCAAGGAAGCTCATGGCAAGAATGGAGAGGGAGAAGGAGAGAAAAAGACTTCCAAAAGTGGGTTTTGTAAGAAATGAGGAAAAGTGAAAAAGTGAAAGGTGAAAAAGAGTTTATATAGAAAAAGATTTTAGGGTTTGTATGAATAATTTATTTGAGCAAAAATCAAATAAAAGAGAGTGAATAGGGGACTGGGGGGGGGGGGGGGGGGGGGGAGGGGGGTCCGGTTTGCACCGGTTTGAGTGAGAGAGAGAAGAGGAGAGTGTTTTGATTTGTTTTGTGTAATAACTTTCAAACTTAATAAGTAGTTTGAGTACAAAATATATTGGAAAAGTAAATTTGTAAGGAAATGATGTAAAATTGTAAGAATAGGTTGTAAGGATGTAAGAATAGAGTATGGGTAGTTGTACTTAATGATTAGTGTAAAAGAAAACAAAAGTTGATTAGACACTTAAATTACCGATAGTAATGAAAATACGATAAAAATGTTATAACTGTAACTTTTATTATCCGAAAAATTATATAACAGAAATATTTAGAAATATTATGAAATTACGAATCTAATGGTATTAATATCATATATTTAATATCCCGAGCCTCGAGACATGCTTTTCGAGACTTGTATCCGATCGGGCTTGAAGTAGGTCAAAAATTTACTAATCGGATATTTCTTAGCATTCTAATATTAATACAAGCCAATCTACACTTCCCACTCATATTTCAACTCCTTGGTTTGAGAACCCGAGATTGCCAGATCTAAGCTGCTAAGGTTTTATGAGATGTTGTTGACTTAGGGTTTCAGGTTGACTTTTCGATTTAGAGTCTTATTTTGGAGTTAACTCGTTTTTATTCTTTCAGGGTTTCCTTCTTGATATTGCCGGACATAGGATTTCCAAGTCCGATTGGTCTAGAGATATTCTTTTAGGATTTCGGTTTTTGATTTTAAATCTTTCCCGAAATCGAACTCAGTTTACTAAGAAAATGGGTGTTTACACTTACAATTTACTTTTCCAGTAGATTTCATTACATAATATACTTTAAAATTTTGAATTTATTACATAAAATTATCACACACATATCTCTCTCTTTCTCTCCCATACTCCCGAAAACCTGCGCCCCTATGCCTCCCCCCTTTCTCCAATTTTGTTTCATTTTTTTCTTTTATTTAACTAAAGCAAATACTAATCTCATCTCTATATAAATATGTTTTCCACTTTTCACTTTGTCTCTTTTAAAAAAACAAAGCTCTTGAAAATTTTTCTTTCTCTCCTCTCTTTCCCTTATTGTGCCGTGACCCCCTCCCTCAATACACACACACACACGCACACTTTTGTTTTTCTTCAAGTTTCTTACTCCACACATCTAATAGGTAATAGATCTACACTTTACCATCTTAAAAACATGTTATGGCAAGATCATTTATGTGTGATTCCACTCAAAAATCTCCATGAGCTTTAAGCGAGGGATGTGGAAACACTTGAACACGAGATTCTTGCGATCATAATGTTATAGATCTTGTTATTTAAATTATTTTGCTATTACTTTGTTTTATGATTGAGTTATGTTGTTATTATTAATGTTTTGTGCATATATTCATTATTTAACCATATCTACATAATGGTCATAGTGCATTTGCATTTATGACAAGTATAATAAACTAGATCTAGTTGTTTTGTGTTCATAAATGCCTTAGATTTTTGTTTTATGCACATAAATAACTTATACTAGCATGATAATAGTGGAAAAATATTAGAAAGCTTAAGATCTATTTTAGTTTCAACAAAAATGGATTTTTAAAATTCTGATCTAAAAAGAACCATATTTGGAAAAGCTATTTTTCAACTTCAAAATGAGTATTTTGCATTAAAAACGAAAAGCTTAGGGAATAGGTATCATAAATGAGTGGTTTAGATGAGTAAAGCTTAGATCTACTAAGGGATATTTTCAAAACAAGAAAAGTTTATAAAAGTTATGTTAAAATTTGTTTCAATCCTAATAACCAACTTGAAATTTGTAATAAGGAAAGTTTGATATGTGAAAACTCATTTTTCAACTCCAAAATGAGATTTTTATTAATGAAATGGAAGCCTTAAGGAGTAGGTTTGATTAGAAATTAGTTTTAGAGAGACTAAATGAGTTTTTCAAAAGAAACAATCTCAAATGGAAATTTCCAAATTCGGATTTGAATATGACCTCTATTTAAACACTTATTTTCAAATGCCAAAATGAGAATTTTAATGAAAAAATAGAAGTCCTAGAGAATACATGTAATAAAGACCTAATTTTGACGAAGATAAATGAAATTTATCAAAGTATAATCCTAAAAGAAGGAAAGTTTTTAAAGTATAGATTAAACGATATTTTTATTCCTTAAAAATTTTGTAAAATTCGTAACTAGGTAAACCCCTTGTGAAAACATCTATTTTCCAACTACAAAATGAAGAAGTTTATTAAAATAATGAAGATGTCAAGCACATAGTTCATCAAGGTTAAGTTTTGATAAAAGCAAGTGTGATTTTGCAAGAAATAAAACTAGTTTTCTTAAGTCTAGTAATTTCAAAAGTCTTGCAAAGCAAAAGCTTTCTAAAAGAATTCTTGATATCATATATCATTGAGAATATACATATAGATAGCTCATCTCATGACATTCATGACAATAACTTGTAGGTAATGCATGTACATATAATGCACTTGGTAGAAACAAAGTTAGGAAAATAGTGTCTTATACATCCTATTAAGCATTATCTAAGTACATGAGGAAATAAATTTACCAATACCCATGAATCATGCATGATATTGAGTTATATATGTATATAATAGAGTCTTACAAGATATAATGATAGCTAAGTATCTATCAAAGCTTTGGAATGATGCTTGGTTTGAAATTAGGAGTTGAATTGTGGGATGGGAATTTCGAATAGCATTCTGTACCCTACTGTTCATGGACCTAACGACCTTGTTTGACGGAAATAACTTTAGAAATAGAAAGTTCTCGTCGAATAGGTAGAAATTGGTATATAATATAATATGCGAAATTTCGAGTTAAAATGACTAAGTTATGGTCGTTTTAAGTTGGAATTTCCTCTTAGGCGAACTTTGACGAACTTATTAAAATAGAATTTATAAGTTCATTCAAACTTCATAGAAATACTCATTGGATTTATTTCTTTTGATTAGGAGACTTGGGAGATGGGCTAGACCTTCTTGAGGACTATTACGATTAAGTGGATTTTCGCACCATGGTAAAGTGAGTTCATTATCTTTAAATTATATGCTTATGATTGTGCTTATAATGATAGTGGCATTAGATTTAGGGCAAGATAAAATTGGAATGTGCATGTGAATTCTATTTGATTGAATCGATGATAAGAATATCAAAATAAAATAGTTGTAAATATTTATATGATTTAGTATAGAATTGAAGTGTCTACTGTCTGCAATATCTATTATTGCCTATAAATCATTAATTAATATGCCATGATCTTATAATCAAATTGACCATATATACCATATGTGGAGTCACATTGCATTTGTTATACCTTTGTGGGAAGAAGGCATAATAGCTTGGCAACGAGAGGCCTGTAAACTCGATTGTTGGCATAATGGCCGGAATTAAAATGGTAGTGGTGTAGGCATTTGTATCAACTACAAAATTATAAGTGGGTGGGTGTAAATCTTGGAAATTTTTCACGCTAGTACACGACTCTAAAATAGAAAGTATGAACTAGTTAATAAACCTAGAATCCAATAAAAACCTAAGAATAGATCCATAACTTGATTTTGGTTGGGTTAGGATCTAAAAACCGAATAAAGAACTTTGACCCTAATTGATACCAAAAATGAGATTTCGTATCTTCAACTGATAATTCAAGATATGATTAAAGGAAACCCAAATTTTAAAACCCCGAAACTTGTCATACAAATAGATTAAATAGAAAAATATAAATATAGAGATTAAATGACTACTATTGAACTCAACAATGACTTAAGATTAGAACAATGAGTAGTAATGAGCCTATACATGGATTTATACCCTAAATTCAAGATTCCTAGATAGTATTAAACACTACTAATAAGATTTCATAGTAGGTATCAAAAACCTAAGACATATAGATAATTTATCTTATATATCAAATGCGATATTGAGTAGTTAACCAACTACGCTTATAGATAGGAAACGATAACCTAAAGATAAATCGTTAGGATTATAAATACACAATAAAAACATAAACAGATGTATAACTAAAGATCTAGACTCCAAATAAATATTTGAATCACACCATTGTTCTAATTAGGGTTTTCTTAAGCTATTGTAGCCTATAACAAAAATTGACCTAATAAGCTTAGGAAACCTTAATCGCGCGAGATAAAATTCTAAAAACAATTAATTGTGTAAACTTGAAACTTAAATTTGTATTGTTTGGCAACCTAAGCATTTTGTAGAATTCTATAAAAATATTTTTGTACAAAAACTCTCAAATATTTGCTAAATTACACCCGATTAATGTAATAAATTACCCTAAAATATCGATAAATATTATCTAAATATTAGTATATATATATATATATGTAGAATCGGTCCAAGATTGAACAAAATGGAGGGTTTGGATTGTCTTGAACAAAGAGAACCGAAATGTGCATGAAAAATCCTCTAAATAATGCACAAATAGTCAACAAAATCAACTCATTAACAAATCACACATTGCCAACTCATCTCCTACATTAATGACAGTAAAACAACAGATAAAATAGTGTAAAATTTTGGAGAAATCGGATGCAAATTATCGAAGGAAACTGTCCTTCTCTATATCTCCCAAAGTTTCCAGATTAAACAAGCACTTAAATAGTAAACAAATCGACCAAAGAACAGAAATCAACTCGTCCAAAACAACCCAATTTGAATAAAGGAAAAATACAACACAAAAAACGCATAAACTGGGAATAAGGTAAGTTGATGTAATTCGGTTTGTTTTTTTTTTTTTTTAACCAAGGATTAGAACTGATTTTTGATGATCCTAGGATCACAACCAACACAAAAACAAGATTCAAATTTCATCGGATTGGCTCGAGTAAGGTAATTTTCGAAAACCCTAGTTACACCTTGTTTATCTGAAAACCATGAATCATGTTGTTGTTTTGATGTTTTAAGTTGATATAGATGTAGTAAAATATTGTAGGAACTCATAAGAATCGATTCATGGGCCTTGGAACGTCGGAATTCTGCCGAGCTCATCGGGGAAGACAATGAACAGTACTTCCCCTGATGAGCACGGGACGAACACGGGCGTGTTCCACCCCGTGTACCTCTCGGCTTTCATAATTTTAAATTTTTTTAAATCGAATTAATTAAAATAAATTATATAATAATTAATATTATAAACATTTTCTGTATTGTTATTTTATTTATTTATTTATTTTATGTATTATTAAGAGTATTATTATATGTTAGTAATGTAATATTAAAATTATTGAAAATTGAGTTTAAAATTAAAAAAAAAATTATTTTCTGTATTAATAAATATATAGTATTTAAGTTATATATATGAGAGTATTAACATAAATATTATGAATTAGTAATATTAACATTATTAAGAAAGGATTATTAGTGATACAAATCACTATTATTAATTTAATTCCATTAAGCTTTACAACAATAGTTGCTAATATTTATAATATCATTAAAAATATTTAAACTAATAAATATTTCTGGAATTATTTTTTTAGCTATTATTATATGTAATATTTATAATTAAAACTCAAAAGTTAAGTTTAAAGCTATTTTAGTAATAATTCTACTAAGTTTAACTTTAGGGATTTGTAAATTATTATTAATTTAAATTATATGATGAAGATTACAAGTATTATTATTATGAAAAACATTATTATTAATATCATTAAACTTGTTTATTATTGTTATCATTTCCGTAATTATTATTATTACTAATATTATTGTTGTCATTGTAATTGTTATTATTATTATTATTTTCGACCAAAAAGAAAACATTATTGATATTTCGAAAATAATTTTTAAATTTAGCAAATCTTTATGTTATTAAATTTATTATCATTATGGATGTATTTAATTAGTTTTACAAGAAAAATTATAAGTTTAGTAATTACCAATTAATTATTTAAATGGATACTTACAAATAAATGGATAACAATAGAAATTTAAATAGTCTAAATTTATGAATATAGGGATATTTTTACTTTACGAGAAAATTATATCAAATAAATCGAAAGAAAACCGATAATTCTAAACAATAATAACTATGAAAGTGAACTAACTAAATTATCGAATTCTCGAATACGCGCTTGTTAGATATAAGTATCAAACAAAGTCAAACCAAACAACTTGAAAATAAATATGGACTAATACTCGATTATCTTAAGATCTCCAAAGAACTAATATAGTAATAAAACGAAAACCCAGTAGCAAGATAGGACACTTAGACACTCATAGGGGTTTAATCATATAGTTTATGTGTCATTGATGAATATATTAATCATCTCAATAGGTGACTTGGGTACTCGTGAGGATTTTCCTGACGACTACTACGATTGACCGACATGGGCAGGTGAGTAACTCAGTCTTATTATATCGTATGTGCTTGTAACTTAGTGAACTTTAAATAAAAGATAATAACTTGAGTGTACTGTATGAGTTTATAGGAACTATTTATTGTATTGATTGCCAAGTCACTCCAATAATAATGACAACAGAATTATGTATGACTATATTGTTTGTGTAACATGATTGAATGTCTATGTATTGCTTGATCGCCTTCCATTTAATTAAAAACTACTAGTACCATAATGGAAATTGTATATGCATTGCATATTTTGCATAAAATAACATTTGAGTAAGTGGTAGCCTACTACATGTTAGCATTTCGAATCTCTGGTAATGCTTGGTTTGTCTGGGCAAGAAAGCTATTAGTTAATCGCAAGATTACCTTTGTTCTGTTGATACCATAGGAACTAAATGGTAAATGAAGGACGCTGCTTATGGTGTTGCTTGGAAATGACTAACACTTAGTGGAGTTTCTAAAGCTAAACAGGAAAAGAATGTTAAGACATAATAAATTCAAAGAGATAATTAAATTGAGCATTGTTGTTTCCTGAAAGCTTAGTCTCTCCTGGGTAGGTAGGTCATAGATTGTGATCCTTTAACCCCGATGAGAGGGTGTAAATCTCCATCCTATTTGGATTCTGGGTTATCCAGGCTTGTATTTGTAGATATGTTTGATTGATACATTTCATATGATTATTAAATAACTTGTGTATTATGTAATAAGTTTTGGTAATTCACTAAGCTCGTGGTTTAAGCGCACACTCCAACAGTCCTTTCAGGTTCACATTGCGACCTTGGCTCAGTACAACCAAGAGCATGGTCGCGGTAAGAATTTAGAAGCTGGAAGCTTAAGGAATAGTATAGGTTAAGATTATATTTCTATTTTAGTTGCAAGTATCTTGCATTAGAAACTTTAGCTATGTATTTGTAGGAGTTTATAGAAATGTTATAGTCTGTAATATTTTTATTATTCACAAACTTGGTATGACAATTATTTACTAATTTATGTCTTATGTATATTTGTTCATTTTATCCAAGCAACTAAAAGATCTTGTTTATTGAAAATATGTCATTCTCAAAAGGTAAACTAGTAATAGTATTCAAGTGTATCTTGTTTACTACTACTAGGGTACCATCGGGGCGTGACAGTGGGTACCTAAATTATCCACAGTATAAACGAGAAAAATTGAAATCTATGATCGTATGGGCCTGAAACACCTAACCCCGAATAGAGGGCATAAATCCATTCAACATAGGACTTCCGGAAAAGTCTTACGTATTGTATGCTCACGTGCTTGAGCATTTCATATAATTGATAATATAACTTGCTTGTTTTATTGATTGATGAAGTATTTAATTTTTGGAAGTGAAACTCACTAAGCTCGTAAGCTTATACCCCTATAGTTTCTTGTTGCAGTATGATTATTTATAGCTATCCCCGAGAGGCCACTTTCCTTAGGTACAGCTTTTGGAATTTAAGGAGCTTTTTGAAGGAGTCGGGACCTAGATGTTAGGCATAGACTTCAAGTTGAATCTCCTTAATCTTATATATATATGTGTGTGTGTGTGTGTGTTGTTGTAAGAGACTTTTGAGGACCTAAGGACTCTTAATATTTTGACGGGGGTGTGCCCCTTAGATCATGTAATAGATTAATCTGGTTATAACGGTTATGATTTATACTCTTATCACTATGTATGTCTTCTTAAGCTATTTCGATTCAAAGTATGGTTCCCCATATGTTGAACGTGAGTCTTACACCCGGTGTCTAAACTCATAGAGTGACTAAGGTTGTCATACTTGAGTTTAAATATCGAGTGTGGTGGATTGTCGCGTTTAGGGTACTCTTTGGGGCGTGACAAAATGAACATAAAAAATAAAAAAATAACAAAAATGTACAACATAACTATAAAAATTATTCATGCATATTTACAATCAGAAAAGGATTATGTGCAGATATTTACATATGTATGAACAAGCAAAAACAAAGGTTTAGTATTTTAAACAAAAGAAAAATATCTATAGAAAAACAAAAATAGAGACAAAAAATTCACAAAGAGAGAATAAAATTATGTATGAAAAATGATAATTATAGATATTTATACAAAAACAAAAATAGAAACGAAAACTAAAGCTATTTACACTATACATAGGTTTAGTGACTAGTCTAATAGATTTAAAACTTTTAGATAGTGCTCCATTGAACTGCAAATAATTGAATCCATTGGTGATCTCTAGTAACGGTGCCAAAAAAAAACTCGATGCATTTTTTCTTTTAAAACAAACGCAAAGCTAAAGTTTTCCAAAATTTTATAAAAATGCTAATAAGTTATATTCAACTTCAGTTGCAATCACCAACATAGGCAAGCGCACCAATCAAAGTGGCATAAAAAATATTAGATTGTAATTCTTAGGAATTGTTAGCATTTATAGTACTCACTTTTATCTATTATCTAGCCAAAAAGGAAAAAAAATTAGAAAAGCATTATGAACAGCAAAACACTAAGCTAAGGTTAAGACTAAATATATATACATTTTCAAGGCAAGTTTATAAAATAGGCTTGTTAATGCAAGAAAAAGCTAAGGATTTGCTTCACCAAGTCCTTTTCATGTGATTTCTTAACAAACTCAATAAGTTATTTGCTAGGTATACTTATATTGTCAGATTCACTAAGGTAAGCTAAAGCCTCTCTTAAGGTCAGGAACTCTAGATTAAGATTAGACCACTAAAATCTCTTCTCAAGCTATCAACAGCCTAGATTTACATAAAGATTAATAATCCTTTGATTTAAAACCCATTTTAATGAATTTAAAATCAAATGACAGAAAGTTTCACCATCCTTATCTTTAGGTGATTATGACCAACTTCATTAGAAGCCTAAATCTATTCAAAAGAACAATATCTTAATCTATTCAGTTGAAATCAGACATGAATCCATATGGTGCATAAACATAAACTCATGATTTAAGGTTCAAGCTAGTAATTACAAGTACTTGGACAACATTCAATTAAAGTGTGTTGAAATCATATGAATCAGGTCTTGGATTCACAAACTCTAAGTTATGATAATTATTTCTTTATAGTTATGAACATTAAACACAAATTCAAGAGAAATAATATCAAAAAAAGATAAAATGTTACTGCTTAAGTGCAAGGTCTTGCAAGAACAAATGTCGGGTTAATATGAAATTACCTAGAAAACTTGAATCTCTTGCAAGAAGAAAGGTTTCTCTCACTTAAACTTCTCTTTCTACTCTATAATAGAATTTATTACATATGGTATAACATTTTTTCATAATTCCACACATTTATTTATAGGTGTCAAGGCATATAAAACGTGAAAATTTTATTCACTGGCATAATAGATTCTTTTTAATGGAATTTGTCCTTATCCTCACATACGTATGCAAGGTAGCATATTCATGATTGCAAGGACAGGGTCACTTATCGCAGCTTGAATCATGGGCTTGAAGGTTGGATGTGATATAATATGTGTCTTTCCATTAGAAATGAAATTCATGTTTAGTTTGTACCGTAGTCAAAACTATAGGCATGACGTTAGGAGCGATTGAGGGTGGTGCCATTGAGTTATAAGGCATAATTCTCTCAGTGCAAATCGCGGTATGGATTAAGGGTGTCTTTTGGACTTTTGCCTTATTTTCTTACCCTTGGTTAGGATCTTGGGGCCACGGTTGGAATTTTTCTTCACATTCTTGTCATTTTGCTTCAGTCTTGATTTAAACCACTTTATTTCTTCTTCTTATGACCTTTAGAGTTGAAAAAAATAATTTCAAAATAACAACGTAGAATCATAGGAATTTATTTAAGAATGGATCATATAAGGCATGGACTCTTATGAATGGAATAGAGTATAATTAGGTTATCAGTGTTCTATTCTTTTAAGGAAGAAGTATTCATATCATGTCGTGTTATGTTAAGAACTTGTTTAGATTATAAGGTGGCGATTGGATTCAAAGAAGTTATAATAAGTGCGTTGCAGGTGTTAATCCATCGATAGAGTAATGGTGCTAAAGCACGATAGACTTGTATACATAGATTATGGTTAATGGTATGTTGGGGATTGTTTAGCGTGGCCACTCTTATGCTTAAGTTAGCTGTGGGTTCAAGAGAGTAAAACACTATAGAATGGTAGATATAGTAACATACCTATACCTTGAGGATGTAAATTTTTTCACAGCCTTTGATCATACCTCAATTGAGGGCCTTCAGACTCGAGCTGGTCCTCGTATTGGGTGATGGTAGCCATGCCTAGAGTTGTTGCTTAAGGAGATTGGAGTGAGGCATGGGGACATGGTGCTCGTAGTATGTGTAGCTGGGTGAAGAACTGAAGTCCTTATTAAATCGATGCCTTTGTGGGGCTTCAATCAAAGGCTAAAGCCTTTGCACGATGGGGATCGCTTGGGTTGAGGGATGTTGGAGGCCTTTTAGCCAAGTGCTTAAGAGGCTTTTTCTAGGCATGTTAGCTTATAAGGAGGATGTTAAGCTCATTGGGTTATGGCAAAAAATTCTCTATTAATAAAGCATAAGGCTTTTTACCGGGTTTATAGGTAATGGGTGTGTCCGAGAGAGAGTCAATTGGCATTATTGAAGAATATTAAACAATTTAACTTCACTGGAGTCAATCAGATGTTTCACTATATGATGTGCGTACAATATACGTATTTGAAATAATATGATCATATTATGGTTTCGTGGTGAGATACAAGGCAAAAATCCAATGCCTCCACTATATACATGTTTGGCGATGTATAATATATCATGTCGGATTACATTAACAGCATATTGAGATTATAAGGTGATGATTGGATGCAAAGAAGCTGGGATATGCATAAGGCTTTTGGTTAGGTTAGTGGCTAACCATTATGTCCAATACACAATTAATTGCAACTATTGAAGCATATTAAACAATCTAAACTCACTATGGTCAGTAGGATGTTTCACCATATGATTGTGTATAATATATGTTTGCAAAATAATATGGATCATATCTTAGGTAAAGATATCGTCATTATAGATGCACTGTGTCCATATTATAATGCTTACCAATCAATGCTGGTTATTTGGTTTGTGTAAAGCTTCCAGCACCACTTTGAAAAAGGATTCTCATTTTGCCTATTTGAAATCTTATGATTTCAACTTGTTCGGTTATGCGGAAACTAGAATCAAAGGGTGTATTTAGTTGTATGGACATCAAGAGGAAGTTCACATTTAGGTTTGATCCATGGACTAAAAAATATTGTAGATGCTATGATCATGTAACACATTCACAACAACAAGCAAGACATGAGGGTGACGATGAGGAAGAGGTGAATGTTGATGACTTTGGCTTTGTCATAGCATTCGATGGAAGGACAAAGGTAACCACAACAACATGAACTTAATCTCTGTGGTATGCAATGGATAGAGATGCAAAAAGAGCGGATTTGGGATGGGTCATATAAAATCCGAACCTGACCTGGTTCCTTCTAGGGTCTCCCAAACCTGACCCGTGACCTTATAGGGTTTTATGTTCAATACCTAAACCCGTCTCTATAGGGTCATCGTCCCGACCTGCCTTGCATCGTTGACCTGATTTTGTCTTTATACTTTATTTTTTTTCGTTTTTCATTATTTTTGTTCTTCATTTGTCTACTTGTCTTCATGATATATTCTCTATTTTGCTTATTTGTTTTAATTTCTTTTCATTTGATTGTAAACCTACACATAAAAAAAAAGTCAGTAAGCTAGACAATTGATTTTCGATGTATGACAGTCATTTTGTAACACAACATAGTAGAATTTACTTTACTTGAGGACTGGCATAGATACATAAATATGAATATCACCTCTTATTAATCAGAAAAAAAAAGTATGGCATTCTCAATTGGAGAAAAAAATAAATTTTACAATCGTAGAGCTATAAAAATAATAAAAAATGGATATATCTAAGTTTTGATGTTATAAAATTATATTTTACTTTTAATAATCTTATTGGGTTAAGTCGACCCTATAGGGTTATAACTACAATCCGAATCCAACCTGTAACCCTATAAGATCACAAAAATTTTTATCAAACCCATCCCATAATCCTATAAGATTTTTAGCGGATTAGTTACCATACAACGACCCGTCCAGTTGCATCCCTAGGAATGGATATTTAAGCACTTGGAAGAAATAAACAAATCACTGCAGTCGCATAGGAATATAATCATGCATATCTGAGACTACCAAGACTGTCTTCATTCTTAGGTGGGGAAAATTTCCTTGGATTAACAATAGTACTTTCTCTGTACATGCTACCAACCAAGACACACACACCACACCATTTTGTCAATGGCGTTGTTGATAGTAGTGAAGACAGTTAACTACCACATTAACCTTTTTTTTCCTCCTAATTTTTATGTTAACTAGATTTGTTTATCTTTTTTCTTTTTCAATTTTTTCATGTAATCACGCTTTCTTAATTGAAATAATAAATTTACGATCTTTCCCTCATTACTGTATAGTTTACTACTTTATATTTAGTTACATCTGAATTACAATGTAACTTAAATTGTAAGTATTATTCTATATTTATTGGCATTAATTAACATAAAAATTAAGAAGAGTAATGCCATGCAAAATTTGAACACCTAAAAATTTAACCTCTTACTATTTATTAAGCTTGTATTATACTAGTAATATCTTTTAAACGCATAAGTCCTAACTTGCAAACAATGCAGAGGCTCCGTCATAGAAAACACAAAGAAAATTTAAAGTTGTTTTCATTTTTTAGAGTAAAAAATGATAATTTATACTATAAAGAAAATATGCATTGTTGAGTATTCTCTGCCTTAATCTACGGCGTACCATAAATGCATTCTTTGACCCTCAATTAAATGCACCCTTTGACCAATCATTTATAGGAGTTTGAATGGCTGATTCTTTCATTTATTTTGTAATCAATATTTATGTGTATTTATTCTCTTATACCATCTGTAAACATATATATATATATATATAAATGAAAGGCTCTCACCACAAAATAGTGTGGTGGTCTCAAAACACTTTCATGGTATCAGAGCTTAATTAGGATTAACATCCCTCAATCTCCAAATGGCCTCTGATTCTTCTCCCACCCTCCTTCCCTTCAACACCATGATTCACATGGTCACAATCAAACTCTCCTCCTCTAACTACCTCTTATGGAAGAGCCAACTTCTTCCTCTTCTTGAAAGCCAAGGTCTATTGGGTCATGTGGATGGTACCCTTGAGCCACCACCTCCATTTGATCCTCCTACCTCTTCAATACCAAATGCCAAATACTTGGCATGGAAAGTTGCCGATCAATGTCTCCTAAGCCTTTTCCTCTCCTCTCTCATAGAGGAAGCCATGGTTGAAGCCGTCGGCCTCTCTACGTCCCGCGAGTTCTGGACCTCTCTCGAAAATACCTTCAGCCACCGCTCCAAAGCCCCAGAAATACTCCTCAAAGATGACCTCCAATTGATGAAGCGCGACACTCATCCAGTCACTGCCTAAGCCCGTGCCTTCAAGACCGTTTGCGATTAACTTCATGCCATTGGTTGGCCTGTTGATGAAACTGACAAAGTTCATTGGTTTCTTCGTGGTCTCGAACCCGATTTCTCCATTTTCTCTACTGTCCAGATGGTACAAATGCCTCTTCCTTACTTCCCGAATCTTGTATCCAAGGATGAGAGTTTTGAACTCTTTCAAAAATCTCTTGAGACTCCGGCAGCTTCAGTTGCACCGTTCACTGCTCACTGAGGATCTTCTCAATGCAGGGGTGGCCGCTCTTGCTTTAGACGTAACCATGGAAATGGCTGTGCCCAACCCACTCAAGGTCGTCGTCTGCTACGGTGCCAGATCTGTCGCTTGGAAGGCCACTATGCTGATTGGTACAGGCAACGCTATGACCGGTATCGACATGACCAATCAGCACAACTTGCCGAATCCTTTACTGCTTCATGCTCTGTGTTTGGAAGTGACGCTTCCGACTGGTTTTTGGACACGGGAGCTTTGGCCCATATGACTCCAGCTTCCTCCACTTTGGACCAATCCACTAACTACACGGGTAAGGATTGTGTGATTATCGGAAATGGTGCGTCTCTACCCATTACCCACATTGGTCAAATTTCTCCTTCCCCAAATCTTCATCTGTTAGACGTTTTAGTTGTCCCTCACCTCATAAAAAATCTTTTGTCCATTAGTAAATTAACACATGATTTTTCGTTATTCGTTACTTTTACTAATGATTTTTTCAATGTTCAGAATTGTCAAATGGGACGGGTGGTGGAACGAGTAAACGAGATGGATGCTTATATGTGCTAGAGCGTAGACATTCCGCTTTTATTTCTGTCCTCAAAAATAAATCTCTTCATGCTTCATATGAATTATGCATGCTTACGTTGGACATGAAAATCATTATGTTATTTCCTTTTTAAATAAAAAGGACAGCTTCATCTTACTTCTTTAATACCATCTCCTACATTAAGTGATACATGCCAACTTGCAAAAAATCATCGTTTGCTTTATTCTTGTAATGAGCGTCGATCGTTTAATGTTTTAGATCTTATTCATTTCCTTCACCCATAAAATCAAATTTGGGTTTTGCCTACTATATTTTATTTATTGATGATTATTCTCATTTCACTTGGCTTTATCCATTAAAATTCAAATATGACTTTTATGATATTTTTATCCAATTTCAAAAATTTGTGGAAAATCAACATTCTACTCATATAAAAATATTTCAAAGGGAAGGTGGTGCAGAATTTTACTAGCAATTGCTTTAAAACTCATCTTCATACTTTTGGCATTCATCATCAACTTTCTTGTCCATATACTCCCGCCTAAAACGGTCACGCAGAAAGAAAACACCGTCATGTGACTGAAACCGGTTTGGCCCCGCTTTTCCACTCTCACACTCCCCCTCGCTTTTGGGTTGACGCCTTTAGCACTGCGGCCTACATCATCAGCCATTTGCCAACACCAATTCTTGGAGGAAAGTCTCCCTTTGAGCTTCTATATGGTTCTTCTTTGAATTATGAAAATTTTCATCCATTTGGTTGTCGTGTTTATCCTTGTTTACGTGATTATATGTCTAACAAATTTCCCCCGCAGTATTCCTTGCAATTTTATGGATTACGGTCCCTCTTATAAAGGGTTCCGTTGTCTTGACCCCACCACCTCTAGGATCTATTTCACCCGACATGCTCAATTTGACGAGACTCACTTTCCCTTCCTCAATACCTCCCAGGCTCAATCCATATCGTCCCTTCACTTTTCAAATTTTTTGGAACCAAGTCTTCTCCCTACAAACAGGCTTACATCTTTATCTGCACCCTATCCCCAACACATTACACAATTCGGATCTAACTCATGTGGTCTTTGTATTGATCTAGTGGATGAGTCTTTACACGCCAATAATTCTCTTGCAGGTCCATCTTTGCCACCCTCAGATCATAGCTCCGCTTCTCTTGAGCTCCCCACTGAGCTGCCTATTCCTGCTCCTACTGCGGCTACTTCGATGGCCTCTCATCCCATGATTACACGAGCCAAAGCTGGTATTTTCAAACCTCACCACCAGAAAAATATTGCTCTCTTGGGCTCCTCTAGTATTCTCTCTACCCTCCTTGCGTCCACTGAGCCCAAAGGATTCAAATCTGCTGCTAAGAATCCTATTTGGCTCACTGCTATGGATGAAGAAGTTCAAGCCCTGCAAAATAATCGTACTTGGATTTTGGTCCCTTGACCTGCCAACACCAACATTGTGGGCTCTAAATGGGCGTTTCGAACCAAATACTTGCCTAATGGATCCATTGAGCGCCTCAAAGCTCGCCTTGTTGCCAAAGGCTATACACAGGTACCTGGTCTTGACTACATCGATACTTTTAGCCCGGTTATCAAGGCTACTACTGTTTGTGTTGTACTCTCTCTTGCTGTAACCAACAAATGGCCTCTTCGCCAACTTGATGTGAAGAATGTGTTTCTTAATGGTCATCTTCCTGAACATATATTTATGGAACAGCCTTCCGGGTATATTGACCCTCGCTTTCCCAATCATGTTTGTCAGTTGAAGAAAGCTCTTTATGGTCTCAAACAAGCTCCTCGTTCCTGGTTTCAACAACTTAACTCTTTTCTTATTCACCTTGGTTTTTATTCCAGTCGTGCAGACACATCACTTTTTGTCTTTCACAAGCAGTCTGACATTATTTATTTGCTCCTTTATGTTGATGACATCATTATTACAAGCAATAACTGTTCTCTTCTTGATAGATTTATTCGTAAGCTTCATTTTGAGTTTGCTACTAAGGATTTGGGTTCTCTTAGTTACTTTCTTGGTCTAGAAGCGACTTCCACCACTGATGGTCTATTTATCAGTCAGCTCAAATATGCACGGGATATTCTCACACGAGCTCAGTTACTTGACAGCAAGCCTGTTCACACCCCCATGGTTGTCTCTCAGCACCTGTCTTTTGACGGTCCTTTGTTTTCGGATCCCACTTTTTACAGCTCTCTAGTTGGTGCTCTCTAGTATTTAACTATCACGCGTCCCAATATTACTTACGCCGTAAACTCTGTCAGTCAATTTCTACACTCTCCAACTGAAGATCATTTTCTTGCTGTGAAACGCATTTTTCGCTATGTTAAGGGCACACTGCATTTTGGCCTCACTTTTAGTCCATCTGCTGCTCCTAGTCCTTTAGTTGCTTACTCTGATGTCGACTGGGCAGGATGTCCTGATACTCATCACTCTACTTCTAGTTATTCTATTTTCCTTGGCAACAACTTGGTTTCTTGGAGTGCCAAGAAGCAACCTACTATTTCTCGTTCAAGCTCTGAGTCTGAGTATCATGCCCTCACTCTCACTACTGCTGAACTTCTTTGGCTCATGCATCTTCTTCGTAACCTTAGAATTTCTCTTCCACAGCAGCCTGTTCTTCTCTGTGACAACAAAAGTGCAATTTTTATGAGTTCTAACCCCATCTCTCATAAGCGAGCTAAGCATGTCGAGTTAGACTACCATTTTCTTCGTGAACTTGTTATTGATGGTAAACTTTGCACTCAGTATGTGCCCTCTCACTTATAGGTTGCTGATATCTTCACCAAAAGTATACCTCGGCCTCTTTTTCAATTTTTTTGCTCCAAGCTTCACGTTTGCTCAAATCCGACGCTTAGCATACCGCGCGCGCGCGCGCGCGCGGGGGGGGGGGGTGGTGGGGGGGGGGGGGGGTGTGTGGTGGTGTTGAGGATTCTCTGCCTTAATCTAAAGCGTACCATAAATGCATTCTTTGACCCTCAATTAAATGCACCCTTTGACCAATCATTTATAGGAGTTTGAATGGCTGATTCTTTTATTTATTTTGTAATCAATATTTATGTGTATTTATTCTCTTATACCATCTGTAAATATATATATATATATATATATAAATGAAAGGCTCTCACCACATAATAATGTGGTGGTTTCAAAATACTTTCATGCACAATGGAAAACATGAAAAAAAAAAAAATCAAACCATACATACTATCCCAAACCTGACCCATTTAGAGGCACATGGATAAATGATCTAATATAGGTCGACAGATACGAAAAAAAATACATGTGAAGCATGTTATGTGAGCTAGGCACACAAGCACAGATGAACAATGCACACAGAAGTATATAACATGTAAAGCACGCAAAATTCGACACATGGACGGCATAATATTAGACAGTTTTCATACTTCTCCTATTAAAAACATATTAAAGTTGTTAATATATATTTGCAATGATGAAAACATAATTTTTTTTTTAAATTTCAAACAAATTTTATCCGAGATATTAAATGTCTTTTATGATATAATCTATGTTTAAATCTATATAGTAAACTCTCAAATAATTCATATCAAACATTTTTTATCAAGTCATGGGAAATATGAAATCTTTTGAAAACGGTGCATCTCCAAATCATAGATGTCTTTGTTTTATAAAACATTTACTATCTAAACAAACGGCTTTAATGAGAATGTTAAGAAGGTATTTAATGGAGCGCCTCATATGACTAACATTGCATTATGCAAGTCATTCTTGGCATGTAAATGGTCGAGTTTCGAACAGATCATAACAACCCGAAACCTAACTTACTATTCTATAGGGTATACCAAATCTGATCATATAATCTTATAGTATTTTTATACTATATTCAAATTTGCTCTATAGGGTTTGCTCAGTAACCTAAAACTTGCCCAATTTTTTTTTTTATTCTCCCTTTTTCTATCTCGACTTATTTTTAAATTGTAATAATATTTAATAAATTTAAGGGGCTTAATTAATAATGATACAAATGATTTAAAAAGAATTATAAAGTTATGTAGACACCCAATTTTTGCCCAATTAATTAAGGCTTAAATTTAATTAAATTCATTTTTCCAAAAGCCTTAAGTATTGATGAAATTGGCTAAGTGATCAAGGCACAGGCCAAATGGCCTGTTGGTTAAATACATTGACCCAAACACATACCCAAGCTCAAGGACACAGGTTCAAACCCTAGCAAAGGCAAATTTTTGCCTTTTTATCATCTCATATTTTTTGTCTTCTCAAAGTGACTTTTTGCCTTACTTTGCATCAGTTTTTAACTGACAAAACAACATTAATTATTGAAATTGATGAAGCAATTGCAAAGTAGTTATGGAATATGAAAGATTAGTGCACAATTCATGTGTAAAAACAATCCAAAAGTCACAAAATTCGCGCTAAAAAAAATTGGGAAAAAATACAATTTGTAAAGCATTCAATTGCACTTAAATGAGGAGTTACAAGAATTGAATAAAAATTGGATGATTTATCTACCCAAATTAAATGATTTGATGAAGGATATGAGAAATCAATCATCAATTCATCAGTTTCAAACAAATTAATCACGAATTTTCGAATTAAATTCGTGAAAATAAAGAGGCAAAAATCGATTCGTTTTCGAAACTGTACAAAACGTAAAATTGAGCTTGCAACCTATAAATAGGGGGTCCTAGGATCAAAAGGCACAAGTCAATTTCGAAGAAACACACATAACAATATCAATTCGAAATTTTCGAATTTAGGATGTAAAATTTGAATTTTTCAAAATCGAAGTGATTTGATCAGATTGGATCAAATTGAGTGTTTTAGGAGTATATAAAACTTCGTTTTGATGTTTTGGCGTGCTTGGATTTGATTAAATTAATCAAATTAATCTCTGCAAATTTTTTTAATTTTGTTCATCCTCACCGCCGTACGACCACCACCGGAGCCGCCCCTTGCCGCCGTTCTGGGTGCACGCCACCACCACCAGGAGCTTCACCGTCGCACCAGAAGTCGGGCCGATAAACTCCCAGCCGCCGACGACCACCGGAGCCGCCGGAATCCACCCTGAAAAGTCGCGTAATCGTCTTCATCGCCCGATCGGGTCGGATCCGACCCGAAAATCCGAAGTCCAACCCGGCCGGTCAGCGGTCAACGGTCGTCGGTCAACGGTCAGCCTAGATCAAACGGCCCAGATTAAATCATCCAGATCAGACGGTCCAGATTTGATCAACCAGATCAGCAGCCCAGATTAAATCATCCAGATCAGACGGTCCAGATTTCATCAAGCAGATCAAACGGCCCAGATTTGATCAAGCAGATCAGCGGCCCAGATTTCATCAAGCAGATCAGACGGCCCAGATTTGATCAAACAGATCAGACGGCCCAGATTTCATCAAGCAGATCAGCGGCCCAGATTCAATCATTCAAATCTGATGGCCCAGATTTGATCAAAGTGATCAACGCCTCAGATTGAGTCAACGACATCAGACGATCAGGATCAGTCAACGTGATCGACGCTCCAGATCTCGTCCGCTTCATCCAACGGTCCAGGTCAGTCCGCATTATTTTATTATTAGTTTATAATATAATTAATTTCAAAAAATAATAAAAAATTCATAAAAATTCAAAAAAATTCAAAAAAATTCAGAAAAATACAGAAAAATCCAGAAAAATCAAAATAATTATTTTTCATATAAATTAATTTTTTTGATATTTTTGAATATTTTTAATATGTATTTATACATAAATTGCTTTTAGAAATGCATATTTAATGCATGAAAAATAATTTTAATATATTGTAAAATATTCTGAATATGTTGTGAATTTATGTGATGATTTTTAAAAAAAAAATAAAATAAAATAAAATAAAAATAAAAAATAAAAAATAATAAATAAACAAAATAAATAAATGGGATTTTCAAACCCAAATTTTTTTTTTTTAAAAAAAATGATTTTTGGACTTAGAAAAATATATTTTCATAAAAAAAAAATCAATTGATTAGATCATAGGATCATCAAAAAATGATTTTCATAAAAAATTTAAAATTTAATGAATTTAAAGTGAGAAAAGTTCAAAAATATAAAATTGATCAACAAATTAAAGTTCTTTTTTAAAAAAGAACTACGTTTTGTCTGATCTCGATTAGCGAGTACGTAGGCACCTGCGGGGCGACATTAAAAAATAAAAAAAATATTTTTGTTTTTTGTAAATATTTTGTAAATATAAGATGTTTTGTTGATATTCATATTCTAAAAAAAATATATAATAAAAATGAAGAAAAGCACATAAAAAATAAAAATGAATGATTTGACTTGTAAATATTTCTGTTATAATATATTATTTGAGTTTTTTGAGCATATAAAGGATAGGTTATAAATTTAAAATTCCAAAAGTGGTAACCATTTGGTTTTAATAGGTTAGCCCCCGAATCCATGATATATGGTTTTTTTTTTAAAAGTTTGGTTTTTTTTTTAAATCAAATTTTTTCGCAGACTAGTAGCTAAGTTAGGATCAACCGACCCATTGATCCTAGCTTTTTATTTTTTCTCGATTTATATCGGGTGGCGACTCTAAAAAGTTTTCAGAAATTAAAATTTCTTTTAACCCCTAGTCGAGGATTCATGTTAAATGGGTTCGGGTTTAATGTGAATCGGGTTAGGAGAAATGAACCAGATTAGTAGAAAAATCCAGGCTCGACAGCTTGGCGACTCCACTGGGGATTATTAAAATTTTTTAAAAAAAAAAAGAGGGCTAGCCACTTCGGAATTATAAATTTTGAATTTATCCTTGCTCATTTTTGTAAATTACCATGTGAATATATATTTATTTGTATATTATATTGAATAATTGTTTTGTAAATATATACTAACCTTACAAGTATGTAAAATAGAAAGCAAAAAGCTTGATTGTTTCTTTGCATTTGCATTTGCATTAGCATGATTGTGTGCTAGATACGGTCGTACCAGGGCCGTCTTAAGAGCCTAACAAGGAGGACGAAGTAAAGTCCGGGGGCTGTGGCTTTCTACCCTCTAGATCAAGAAATGTCCTCCCACTCCGGTTTAGTACCACTAAATCGGGGAACCTATAAAACCTTACCAAATCATGCATTCATTAGCATGGGATATGACCAACTTTTTCTAAAAAATGGAGTTGTATTTTCTTCCAAAAAAATTTTTTTTTTCAAAAATAAAAAAATTTCAAAAAAGTCCACCAAATTTTTTTTAAAAAAATGTGGAGTTGTTTCTTTCCTAAAAAAGGAAGTTTTCAAAAATCAAACATTTTTTTTAGTAAATAAAATTTTAGATTGAGATGGTTTTTAAACCTTTATTTTTTTAAAAAAAATTTAATACCACTTCAAGTAAAGTTTTTTTTGTCATTATCCCCATTGGCATGGATAGTGACTAATTTCTTTTTTCTCAAATGGAGTCTTAATTAATTTTGTTATTTTTCAAAAAAAAATAAGATTTTCAAAAAAATGATTTTTCATCAATTCCAACAAAACTTTTTCACCAAAACTTTCAGGGTCCTTATCTCCATTTATATGGATAGTGACCAAATTTTTTTTTTAAAAAATGGAGTTATTTTTTTGTTTAAAAAAAAATAATTTTTCATCAACTCCAGCAAAATTTTTTCATCAAATTTTCAAGGTCATTATCCCCAATTGCATCTGTATGCTTGCATCTTTGCATCTTTTTAAAAAAATAAAATAAAAAATGTGTACAGTAGACTTGTAAATACTCATAGAGAAAATTTTGTCCACCTATAGTTATAGGTCCTCTCCAATCAAAATTACCTTTGTCATATGTATTCCTCTCCCTTGTCTTCAGGATAATCATCCCTGTAAAAATCAACCCCCATTTGAATTTCCTTCTAAAAGAAAAAGGGGGGTCTTTTTTGTTCCACTATTCTTGTAAAATAATTTTTGCCTTAAAGAAAAAAGAAAAAAATGAATTATTTTTGTAAATATCCTTTTTCCACTTTAGGATAAATAATCATTTTCAAACATTCTTTTTTGTAAATATCCATCAACAACTTTCTTTTTTTGAAGATTTTTTAAAATAAAAAGTGAGAACAAAAAGTTGTTGTCTAACAAAAAAAAAAAAAAAAAGAGAATAAAAGTTTTTCAAACTTGTTCTCCAACAATTTTTTTTTAAGGAAAAAAAATGAAAATTGTTTTCCAACAAATGAGAAAGAGAATAAAGGTTATTTTCAAAAAATAAAAAAAATTAAAAATTAGAAAAGAAGGAAAATTGCCAACAGAAAAAGAATGTTTCAAAATTGTTACCCCAATGATCATTCATTTTAAGCTAAAGGCAAATGAAATCAAAACTAGGGGGCAACCAGGAAGACTTGATTCATTTCCAATTAGGGACATTTGTTAAGTTTAATCTCCAAGAGATAAACCCAAGATAAAAGGGGGCATTTAGTTATAAATCCTGAGGCAATAAAAAAAATGGATGATTGAAAACCCAAAAATTCTCATTAAATAATTGCCAAGGATGAAAAGAGGCAAACTTAATCCCAAACACTAACCCTACACACTAACAGTGGAGTGAATTGTGAGAGATAAAATGGACTCATTCCTTAAAGGAGGTCTAGTTTGAATTTGATACATAGGTCAAAGTGACATTAGGCATTCATTTCAAAGTCCTAAACACATTATCCTTTGTTAACCCATTTGAGCCTATTAAGGAAGAATTTTTTAAAATTAAGCCCTGTCAAGAACCACCCTACATTAGGGTACCCCACAACGGGGCAATTTGGAGATCAGGGTCATTATCAAGGAGAAAAAGGATTAACTTGAATGCACTTGCCCTAGTTGCATCAATTCAAGAGTAGTCAATTGACATAAATAAATCATTTCCTTTGAAAGGAAGAAGAGTTTCTATCCCAAACCATACACAATCCATATACTTTGAGCTATAAGCCATCCAATGGAAAAAATACAAATCACCTTGCAAAAGAAGAAGAAAAAAGGGATGCATGAATAAAGTGCTAAAAAAAATGAAAAAAAAAAATGAAGAATAGCCAAGCAAGGTGATTAAACCAAGAAATTAGAAGCATATGCTAAAAGCTCAAGGCCCATCAAAACACAAGGTCCAAAATTTATATCATGGACCCACCCACAATTCCACCATGATGGAAGACAATCACACTAGGTGATCATACCCAAACACTGGGGGCACATGCTCAAAGTTCAAAGCCCATCAAAACACAAGGTCCAAAATCTATATTATGGGCCCATCCACAATTCCACCCTTTAGAGACTCTTTGGATCAAAGGAGTTAATTTATTAATGCTCTTGAAACTAGGAATAAGTGCATATTCAAGTTTTTCTTAAGGGTTCTTGACTTGTAAACCCGGGTTGTGTTGAAGAATTTTTCAAAAAAAAAAGCCTTTATGAAATATCTCTTTTTGATTAAAGCCAACAACCAAAAGCCCACATTATAGTCCAAAAAAGACCTAATAGATTGACCAAAGTGTGTCACTTGCAAGCTGGACCATAAATTTTGGAATCCGAGTCAAATGTGTGAAAATAAGCCTAAGAGAGTGTAAGGAAGTCCTCTTTGATTAGGTAACTTAAAATAAGATAACCAACCTTGGTGTAAGAATCATCCCAGGGGCATGAAATCATTTGCCCCAATTTGAAAGAAGTCTGCCTCAGGGTTAGGAATTAATTGCCCCAAAGTTGGAAACAATGCCCTAATTTTCAAATTAATATCCTAAAAGAAAAACTTTGCCCCCAATGATTAAAATTTTTCAATAAAAGACCTTAGGTGGTTAATAGTGAAGCCTTAGGTTGAAAAAAAAATGAGTGATCAATGGGGCAAACCCTATTTATGATTATTTTTACCTGTTGGTAACTTTCAAAAAAAAGTTGGAATTCAAAAAAAAAAAAAAAGGAAACTTTTTACCTTTAAAAGGTCCAAGAAAAGAAGGAATTTCTTCCAAAAAAATAAAAATAAAAAAAAAAAGTTTTTTCCAAATATCTGAAAAGTAATAAAAAAAGAGAAAATAAGTTTTCTTCATTAAAAGTAAAAAAATTGCCTTTGGTTTAAATTTTTAAAATAAAAGAATAAAAAAAAACTTTGCAAAAAAAAAAAAAAAAAGGGGCATAAGGTTTTGGTTTTTAAAAGAAAAAAATTCTCAAAGGTTTTCTTAAAAATTTTCAATGAAAAAAGGGGAAGAATTTCCCACATTAAAAAATTAGCCAAAAAAAAAAAATTCAGGCTACGGTTTTCAAAACTTGATTTTCAAGTTTGTGTTTAAGTTTTAGGATCATCTGCTCAAAGGAGCGTCATCCTATTTGTTTAAGTTTTAGGATCGATTGCTCAAAAAAAAAAAAAAAAGCGTCATCCTGTCTGTTTAAGTATTAGGGTCACCCGCTCAAAGGAGCGTCATCCTACCTTTCAATCTTTAGGATTATATGCCCAAAGGAGCATCATCCTATTTCTTCAGCATCAGGATAGTCTGCTCAAGGGAGCGTTGTCCTATATTTTTTAATCTTTAGGATCGTATGCTCAAAGGAGTTTCATCCTATTCTTCAAATTGAGAATCGCCAACTCAAGGAAGTGTTGTGCTGCCTTGTCAAGTTGTAAGTTTTAGGCCAGCTCAAGGAGCGCCTTAACAAGTCGAGTGTCAGCTCGAGAAGCGCACTAATGTTAAAACCAAACGCCAGTTCATAGGGTACGTTTGAACCAAGTTTCCAAAGTTTTCAAGAAAAACTTGAAGCCCATCCAAGTTTTCAAACCAAGTTTTCCAAAAAAAGAAAAACTTGAAGCCCATCCAAATTTTCAAACCAAGTCTTCCAAAAAAAAAAAGAGAAAGAAAAACTTGAAGCCCATCCAAGTTTTCAAACCAAGTTTTCCAAAAAAAGAAAAACTTGAAGCCCATCCAAGTTTTCAAAGCAAGTTTTCAAAAAAAAAAATGCTTGAAGCCCATCCAAGTCTCCCAAAAAAGAAAAAAGTCTGAAGCCTATTTGAGTTTTCCAAAAAAGAAAAACCAAGTCCCTAAGTGGATCAGAAAAAACTAGTTCCCCAAGTGGATCAGAAAAACCAAGTCCCTAAGTGGATCAGAAAAAACCAGTTCCCCAAGTGGATCAGAAAAAAACCAAGTCCCCAAGTGGATTGAAAAATCACAAGTACCCCGCAGTCTAGACTCGACAGATAGTCTAGTACTGACCAAAATACAAAATCCATCCTTTAGAGATGGTGACCCAATACAAAATCCATCCTTTTGAGATGGTGACCAAATTCAGAAGTCCTTCCATTCCAGATGGTAACCAAGACCAAATGACCAAACCAAAGCCCATAGGTCCGGCAAATGACCAAATTAAAGCCCATAGGTCCGACAGATGACCTAGCAGTATTCTAAATCTAGACCCGATAGATGGTCTATCATTTTTCTAAATCTAGACCCGATAGATGGTCTATCATTTTCTAGGCCCGACAGATGGCCTATCATTTTTCTAAATCTAGACCCGATAGATGGTCTATCATTTTCTAGGCCCGACAGATGGCCTATCATTTTTCTAAATCTAGACCCGATAGATGGTCTATCATTTTCTAGGCCCGATAGATGGCCTATCATTTTTCTAAATCTAGACCCGACAGATGGTCTATCAGTTTTCTAAGTCTAGGTCCGACAGTTGTCCTAGCAAATCTAGACCCGATAGATGGTTTATCATTTTCTAGGCCCGACAGATGGCCTATCATTTTTCTAAATCTAGACCCGACAGATGGTCTATCAGTTTCTTAGTCTAGGCCCGACAGATGGCCTATCAGTTTTCTAAATCTAGACCCGACAGATGGTCTATCAGTTTTCTAAGTCTAGGTCTGACAGTTGTCCTAGCAAATCTAGACCCAACAGATGGTCTATCAGTTTTCTAAGTCTAGGTCCGACAGTTGACCTAGCAAATCTCAAAATCTAGACCGACAGATGGTCTATCAGTTTTCTAAGTCTAGGTCCGACAGTTGACCTAGCAAATCTCAAAATCTAGACCCGACAGATGGTCTATCAGTTTTCTAAGTCTAGGTCCGACAGTTGACCTAGCAAATCTCAAAATCTAGACCCGACAGATGGTCTATCAGTTTTCTAAGTCTAGGTTCGACAGTTGACCTAGCAAATCTCAAAATCTAGACCCGACAGATGGTATATTAGTTTTCTAAGTCTAGGTCCGACAGTTGACCTAGCAAATCTCAAAGTCTAAACTCGACAGATGGTTTAGCACAAGATAAAAATCTCCTTGTTGAAAATAAAATATGGGAGGAGAAGCTAAGCAAAAATTGGTTATCTTTTTGTCTTTGTGGCAAAAATTTTGTTCAAACTTTACCACAAAGAGGGCCAGCTGTAGACACCCAATTTTTGCCCAATTAATTAAGGCTTAAATTTAATTAAATTCATTTTTCCAAAAGCCTTAAGTATTGATAAAATTGGCTAAGTGATCAAGGCACAGGCCAAATGGCCTGTTCGTTAAATACATTGACCCAAACACATACCCAAGCTCAAGGACACAGGTTCAAACCCTAGCAAAGGCAAATTTTTGCCTTTTTATCATCTCATATTTTTTGTCTTCTCAAAGTGACTTTTTGCCTTACTTTGCATCAGTTTTTAACTGACAAAACAACATTAATTATTGAAATTGATGAAGCAATTGCAAAGTAGTTATGGAATATGAAAGATTAGTGCACAATTCATGTGTAAAAACAATCCAAAAGTCACAAAATTCGCGCTAAAAAAAATTGGGAAAAAATACAATTTGTAAAGCATTCAATTGCACTTAAATGAGGAGTTACAAGAATTGAATAAAAATTGGATGATTTATCTACCCAAATTAAATGATTTGATGAAGGATATGAGAAATCAATCATCAATTCATCAGTTTCAAACAAATTAATCACGAATTTTAGAAATTAAATTCGTGAAAATAAAGAGGCAAAAATCGATTCGTTTTCGAAACTGTACGAAACGTAAAATTGAGCTTGCAACCTATAAATAGGGGGTCCTAGGATCAAAAGGCACAAGTCAATTTCGAAGAAACACACATAACAATATCAATTCGAAATTTTCGAATTTAGGATGTAAAATTTTAATTTTTCAAAATCGAAGTGATTTGATCAGATTTGGATCAAATTGAGTGTTTTAGGAGTATTAGAAACTTCGTTTTGATGTTTTGGCATGCTTGGATTTGATTAAATTAATCAAATTAATCTCTGCAAATTTTTTTAATTTTGTTCATCCTTACCGTCGTACGACCACCACCGGAGCCGCCCCTTGCCGCCGTTCTGGGTGCACGCCACCACCACCAGGAGCTTCACCGTCGCACCAGAAGTCGGGCAGACAAACTCCCAGCCGTCGACGACCACCGGAGCCGCCGGAATCCACCCTGAAAAGTCGCGTAATCGTCTTCCTCGCCCGATCGGGTCGGATCCGACCCGAAATCTGACCCGAAAATCCGAAGTCCAACCCGGCCGGTCAACGGTCGTCGGTCAACGGTCAGCCTAGATCAAACGGCCCAGATTAAATCATCCAGATCAGACGGTCTAGATTTGATCAACCTGATCAGCAGCCCAGATTAAATCATCCAGATCAGACGGTCCAGATTTCATCAAGCAGATCAAACGTCCCAGATTTGATCAAGCAGATCAGCGGCTCAGATTTTATCAAGCAGATCAGACGGCCCAGATTTGATCAAGCAGATCAGATGGCCCAGATTTCATCAAGCAGATCAGCGGCCCAGATTCAATCATTCAAATCTGACGGCCCATATTTGATCAAAGTGATCAACGCCTCAGATTGAGTCAACGACATCAGACGATCAGGATCAGTCAACGCGATCGACGCTCCAGATCTCGTCCGCTTCATCCAACGGTCCAGGTCAGTCCGCATTATTTTATTATTAGTTTATGATATAATTAATTTCAGAAAATAATAAAAAATTCATAAAAAATTCAGAAAAATACAGAAAAATCCAGAAAAATCAAAATAATTATTTTTCATATAAATTAATTATTTTTTATATTTTTGAATATTTTTAATATGTATTTATACATAAATTGCTTTTAGAAATGCATATTTAATGCATGAAAAATAATTTTAATATATTGTAAAATATTATGAATATGTTGTGAATTTATGTGATGATTTTTAAAAAAAAATAAAAATAAAAAATAAAAAAATAATAATAATAACAAATAAACAAAATAAATAAAAATGATAAAATGGGATTTTCAAAACCAAATTTTTTTTTAAAAAAAATGATTTTTGGACTTAGAAAAATATATTTTCATAAAAAAAAATCAATTGATTTTATCATAGGATCATCAAAAAATGATTTTCATAAAAAATTTAAAATTTAATGAATTTAAAGTGAGAAAAGTTCAAAAATATAAAATTGATCAACAAATTAAAGTTCTTTTTTAAAAAAGAACTACGTTTTGTCTGATCTCGATTAGCGAGTACGTAGGCACCTGCGGGGCGACATTAAAAAATAAAAAAAAAATGTTTTTGTTTTTTGTAAATATTTTGTAAATATAAGATGTTTTGTTGATGTTCATATTCTAAAAAAAATATATAATAAAAATGAAGAAAAGCACATAAAAAATAAAAATGAATGATTTGACTTGTAAATATTTCTGTTATAATATATTATTTGAGTTTTTTGAGCATATAAATGATAGGTTATAAATTTAAAATTCCAAAAGTGGTAACCATTTGGTTTTAATAGGTTAGCCCCCGAATCCATGATATCTGGTTTTTTTTTTTAAAAAGTTTGGTTTTTTTTAAAAATCAAAATTTTTCACAGACTAGTAGCTAAGTTAGGATCAACCGACCCATTGATCTTAGCTTTTTATTTTTTCCCGATTTATATCGGGTGGCGACTCTAAAAAGTTTTCAGAAATTAAAATTTCTTTTAACCCCTAGTCGAGGATTCATGTTAAATGGGTTCGGGTTTAATGTGAATCGGGTTAGGAGAAATGAACCAGATTAGTGGAAAAATCCAGGCTCGACAAGTTACAAACTGAACGGCTTTATACATAATACACAAAATTAAAAAGTAAATGAAGAAATAAATAACAAAGTTGACGTATTAATCAAAATAAAAATCGGAAAAAAATCTAAATAAAAAAGCGAATTATTGAGATGGTCGAGCTTGAAGCAATCATGTTTGTGTTTTTCCTTTTCTTTTTTTTTTTAATTTTTTCCAGATCAAATTATAAATTCACAATATCATTGTATTTGTACTTATTCCATGATTCAGATTTGTATGGTTTTAAACAAATAGTAAATAAACAAATGAGATTGTTCTTATTCATGCATTAATTCAATTCTTAAATACTATCTAAAGCTATCACTTAAAGCCATACATTTTACAAATGCTTTTTGTTTTTTTATTTTTATTAATGGGTCGGACTGGGTATCATTGGGTATTTTATAGTATCAAAACCCGATCTTATAACTTCATAGAGTTTTTATTCTATGTCTAAACCCAATCCTAAAATTCTATTGAATTTTTATTGAATTGGATGGATTAAAAACCCAATAACCATCGACCCAATTACATTTTCGTCATTCTTGCCTTGAAAAGATGCTATAATTTTGTGTGTTGATTGTCGAATTTGCGTTGAAATATTTCTTTTAGGCTGATTCTGTATTTCCGTGTAACTTGTTAGTTTTAGTATTGCTATGACAAGCAAGGGATACGATACTGTCTCTAGATTACTTGAGATTTGGAATCAGTCGAGTGAGGCGGAAAAAGAAAGAGCTACTTCCTCTCTCTCTTTTTTTTTTCCCCTCTTTAAAGATTTACTTAGTATTATATCTGGTATATAAGCACTCATGAAATCTTTTTTATTCATACAGTATTAGAATGGATAGTTTATAAAATTATTATTTTCCATGTTCTATGTAAATTTTGAACATTTCCATTTACTTCTCCTTGATTTACAAATCAGTATTTGAATTTACGTTAATTCTTAAAATACCTCTCAAGGAATAAATTAAAGGAAATTGAGCAAAAACTAAACAAAATAATCCAGTTCTCTTTTTCACATAATATATATATATATATGTTAAATTTCATTGAATTTATGAATCACGTGTTTGTTTTTTTTTTTTTTTTGTTCCCCTTACTTGAATCACGTGCTCATCGTATATAATATGTAGTTTTTTCGCACTGACATGGAATTTTTCATGTGTAGGACAACATAATGTTTGTGGCACATGCAGCACATGCTTTTGGTACCCACGTATGATGGAAAGGTAGCTCAAATAGAAGCCAACACGAAATGGAATAAATGGTACTCGCGGAAAATTGGAAGGTCTCATTCCTCTCTCTTCCGGTCACATGCGTCTTTTTGGTTTATCATTTTAGTATCGTTTTGATGTTAAACAAATATTGAATTGATACTGAACCAATATTGATATGATACCAATGAAAAACTAATAGTTTTACTCATAAACTGATCAAACTGAACCAATACTAAAACTAATACTAAATCAATACCGAACCGATACTGATAAAAAATCCCATAATCTAAAAAGGCCATATAAAAAAGTTTAGGGGGCAGAAAGAAAAGGAGGGGAAAAAAAGAAAGAGGAGGAATATATTAGAGAGAAAGCCATAGTAAAAGTGTCAGAGAAAAAAAAAAAAGAAAAAGAAAAAAGAAAAACTGAACTTCCATATTCTTTTATCTTAGTATCTAAGGTAAATAGTAACCTCATATGGTAAAATGTCAAATCTGATATCTAAATTTTGAATGAAAATTTAATTAGTACTTAAACTTTAAGTTAATAAATTTAAAATTTAGTTAAATTGTAATGCCCCAACTATTTAATCCAACATTAAATCAATTAAGGTGCTATCACCACATATAATACTTTAAAGTATTATACGCTCAGGCTTCCTTTGAAAGATTTTGTTTATGTTGAACATTGCTACTCCATTTTAGGTTATGAAATCGTTTCAGATTTTCAATTAACTGGATTTAGCAGTGGAAAATTAATTTTCTAAAAACAATTTATAAAACTCTCCTCCCTATAAAGTAGACCAACTTTCGATGAAATTAAACTTTAATAAAACATTTTACAATCTACTCTTAGGGGTAGATGATTATTTGCAAGAATATGGGTACTAACAAACCCTTTAAGAAAATACAAATTCTAAAGATTAAATCCAGTCCCAAATACAAAACAAATTAAAACAAATACAAATAACTCCATTGGACCTATCCCACTTCACTAGATCTCCCATAATCATCAATAACGCCTTTCACCCGAGACAAACATCCTCATCATCATCCATCAATAACTCAACAACGTCAACAATAATCATCACCATCATCAAATCAAGACCTAAAAAAAGAACAATAATAACAACGATGAGCCGAGGCTTAGTACACAGTAACACGAGAACATACAGTGTGACACATGGCTTAACTAAATGCAATGCATCAATCAATAAGTTATTATCTTTCCATTAAAATAAACAAATCGACACTAGAGCACTCACAGTCCGAAACAAGCCAATGGGAATCTGGGGATCTTGAGTAACAGTAGCTACTCAGGAGGTTGATATAAATAGCCCAGATACCTATATATCCTAGATCTAATCGAAAAGATTAGTAATCTCATTTAGGGTTAATAGTCGTTACTCAACTTTGCTTCACTTAATCCATAATATAAATTAATTCACATGCTCTCATAAATATTGAATTAAATCATATTATTTCTTTTTAAGAATAAGTAAATATTACACCGTTACCATATTCCGTATCGATTACCCGTTGAGCCACTATATGGAAGTCATTGCATCATAACAAGTGGCCTAAGTGCCTATTCTAACATGTCATTGCACCATGATAGGATTGCCACTCCGCAGACCGGATTCAATACAATCAATTCACGCAAAACTTAAGCCATCTTGAATTTAAGTCAATTCAAAGTATGCCTATCCTAGCAAACATTCAAGCAAGTCACTGCATACCTCTCATATCAAATCCAGACAAAGGCAGAAGGTAAGATAGAAGTTATCTCAAAAGATAGATCAAAGGGTTGATTTAGGGGTAAACATCTGTTCAAGAAATTAAACTCATATAAGAACTTAAACTATATAAGAAATTAAACTAGTTATCCATTATCTCAAACTTTTATTAACACCCTATTTGATCAAACACTAAATAGGAACCCTGCTATGGCTGTGAAGATTGTCACGGTAAAATACGGACAGTTCTCCTTTGTTTGTCAAAATATTTCTTTTCACTTTGATTATAATCTCTTATTACAAAAGCATTGACAAAGCATTCATATTCAAAAACACTTAAATCCCAAAGTAAAGAAACAAACATTCGAAACAACATATTCCTCATGTTATTCAGAGATCATCCTAGCACATTCATCTAAACCAATTATTAGCTATTAACCCATTTGAGCTTAACCTTAGCCAAATTGATTAGAATTAGTCATTTAATTCATTTACTAAGTCAAGTTAATTAAAATTAAACAATCTAATTCATTTTAGCTTAATGAAATTCATTAAGTCATGTTGTACTTAGATTCACTACTAATTCATTATACATCTAGGATCCATGTCAACTTGAACTTAGATTAACTTAAACTTAGCCAAATTAATTAACCTTAATCATTTAATTCAAAAACTAAGTCAAAGATGGTTAAACTAACTCAATCTAATTCATTTTAACTCATTTAAGTCTATTTAATCAAGCTGAACCTAAGTTTGTTAGCTAAGTTCATTTTATAACTAACTTCTATATTTAATCCAATTATTTATTAAATCTATAAATCCACTTAATTCATGCTTAATTATATAACTCAATTAACATAACACATCAATTATCATATATCTACCTCATTTTAGGTCAAAAAGATCAATTTCCTAAGAAAACACACATTTAACAAACAAAAACAAGTTTTAAACTTTATTTATAAAAATATAGCAGTTGGAAAGAAATGAAATTTGAATTACCTCAATTTGATATTGTATGAAAAAGTTATGGTCAAATTACAAAAACACGTCAAGCTACAGGTGACCTATCACGCTCGTGATTTGAGAAAAATGCATGATCAAAGCATATTACACCCCTTATCATGCCCGTGATGTTTGAAAAATGCATGATCAAAGTGTTTCACTCCCTTTATCACACATGTGATTGCTCTCCTAACAGTTATTAAGAATTTCCTTTGTTTTGAAAACTCATTTTTTACATATTTTCATCAACTTATACACCTCCTACATCAATTCTAACTTCAAATAAACACTTATAGCAACTTCTAACACTTCAAAGTTTATCCAACAACTTCAAACAACATCAGCCTATCCTAATTCACTTCAATAAACTCCAACTCACTATTCATCCTCTTCTTCATCATTTCTAACTTCCATCAAACATTAAACTAATAAATACAAACATAAACAACACTTTCAACTCATTCTCCAACAACTATTTATCAAGTATATAAGTAAACAACAAAGAGATAACAACTTATCTTGTCAAGAACACATGCTCACTTGATTTCTCTACTCTTCTAGCTTTGATTCCTCTTTCTATCCTCTTTCTTATCCATGATTTAGCTTCTAGATGATTTGGGACTTAAGATTTCTTGAAGAATTTGAAGAAAAGAAGAAGAAAAGTGAAAAGAACTATAAAGGAAAGACAGAGAGGGTGGAGAGAATGGAAAGAAGAAAGGGAAGGCATAGTAGAATAGGAAAAAAAAAGAATAAGAGATAAGGTTAAATTAAATATATTTTGAAATACAGATATAGATTTAGAACTATCAGATCAATATCTTTAGTTCTAGAAATATTTAAAAGATGTTTTGTGAGCCGATAACTTATTGTCGACACCCCACTTTTGCCCCTTTTTGATAAACATAAAAAAAATGAAAAATTCAAAAACCATAAAAATTCTAAAAAATATAGAAAATACAATAAAAAATAAAAATCATCAAAAACACAAAAAAAGATTAGCTAAATTAAAAATCAACAAAAAATTACTAAATTAAAATTAAAAAAAAAAACCCCATCTTTTTAGTAAATAATTTTTTTAATTAAAATAAAAAAATAGAAAATAAAAAAAAATACTTCACATTAGTGCTTTAGGCTATTTTGAAAATTGATTTAAATCCTGAGCCCATATCAATTTTGGAACATTTTTATTAAAATTGCATTTTAGCCTAATTTAGATTATTTAAGTATATTTTCAATGGGGAATATTCATCAAAAGCCAATCATAGCTTAGTTGGTTAAGGCTGAGGAGTACAAAGGAGAGGACCGGAGTTCGATCCAAGCAAGCAACACAATAGGAGATTTTTTTGGGAGCGTGCATTGCCACTCACGTGTGCCCTTTCAATTTTCATCCGTTATGTCATTAAAAGTGTGAATTATAGAATTTAAATCGTTTAAATGTGGATTTAAGATCAACAATGAAAAGATTAGTAACTCTCCCAACCCTCCAAGTTCCATAATCTCCGATCTTTTCACTTGCTCGTAATGGCCATTAATGGCCATGCACCCCTCCGTCTTCCTCCGTGCTCCTATAAAACGATGACCAATTCCTCCTTTTCGATAATCAAAGATCAAAAGATAGAAAATAGATTAAAAAAAAAAAAACAGATCTCTCTCGTAACTCTCTTTCTCTAATCTCTCTTGTTCTCTCTCTCTTAATGCCTCTATCTCCATCATCCTCCAAACTCAAATCGTGACCAGCCACTTCAACCACCACCACCACACGTCCCAGCCTCCGATGAAGCCAACCAGATCATTTGACAAGGTTCTAATTTTTTTTATTAGTTATTATTATTATCATCGTTGTTGTTGTTGTTGTTGTTGTTGTTGTTGTTGTTGTTGTTGTTCTACAAGATATATTAATATAATGTATAAAAAAAACTAGAAAATAGTATGAAATAAAAAAAGAAAAAATGTATATAAAATATATAAAAAAATAAAAATAAATGTATAGATAATTGAGATGCATGCTATAATCTTATTAGTAATAGTATATAATATGATATTTAGATAAATAATTATTTAGGATATAGTTTTAACATGATTTTTGGTTAAATTATAAAAAAAAAATCAACAAATATATATCTGTGTATGTATGTAATGATATTAATATAATAAATAAATTTTAGGATAAGTTTTAGTTTGAGTATAAACCATGAAAATCGACAAAAAACTGTATATGAAAGTCTTAGGATTATCATCTGAAATAACCATGAAATTCCCAATTTATATTCTATATGTGTGTTAATAAATTTATACATACTTTTGATATGTATTGAATATGATTTTTTTTCATGATGAATTATGTGTTTTATTATTGTGTTAAAATATTGAAATATTCTAGAATTTATTAAATATTTAGTTCATAAAATTTTAATTGTATTCATATGTGTAATTTATGATTTGAATGTGTTGAATTAAGTGGAGGAATGCATGTAACTAAGTCCTTATGTAGCAGAATTTTTTTAGGGAAAAAATAAAGCTATTAAACACTCATTAAGGCCTTAAGACAATGTCATTAAGTAACAAAAGGTTAAGTCATTAATTGCCTTAATTACAAATGCCTCAAAAGTCAAACAAGTAGATAATATCTACTCTTCAAACTTAAATTTTCGGGCAAAATTTCAGACCTTAGCCAAACCCTTTCTCTAAGCTTCAAAACACCTCTTAACCCTCTCAAAAGCTCCTCCAAGGTGGTATAAGATTAAGCCCTTCATTTTCCATCACTTTTACCACCAAAAGATTGCTAGAGGACCATTAAACTAAAGCTTAAAGTTCTATTGGTGAGTTTGTCTTTCATGTCTTAATCTTATGCATATATGTGATTTCTTGAAAATAGGGTGCTTATGCTAAATATGAGAAATGATGTGTTCTATATGTTAATGGTAGTTTAAGTAGTATATTAAGGATACAAGAACTTATAGTATATGTTTTATGTGTAGCAAGAAGTATGGGTGTTGTTGAATTTGGGAAGAAGATAATTTGGGTAGTTGAAGTGTGGATTTGGAGTTTGAAGTATGATAAGTATTAGAAGTGTTTGAAGTGTTGTATGAAGTTTGCATAAGGTTTAGGACATGTTAGGAGTTGAGAAAAGTTGTTTTTTTTCAAGTTTAAAGTGTTAAAGTTTGAAAAATTTCATATAACTATCACTACACCTGTCAAAACACTCCTGTTGCCAAGGGTGTAGTGCTCTCGGATCAAAAATTTCATTTTCCCCTGAGTTGAAACGGCCTCCAAAACACCCCGTTGCCAAGGGTGTAGTGTCCAAAACACCCCTGTTGCCAAGGGTGTAGTGCTCTCGGATAAAAAATTTCATTTCCCCTGAGTTGAAACGGCCTCCAAAACACCCCGTTGCCAAGGGTGTAGCGCTCGCGGATTTTCTTCCCCTGTTGCGATACTGTCTTGTAAATTAGCCATAACTTTTTCACCTGACCTCCGATTGAGGTGATTCAAGCTGCGTTAGAAAGCTTAAAAAGAGATCTACAACTTTTGTGTTTTGAGTTTTTACAAAATAAAAACTTATCAAGGCCGAATTTTCGTTTCTTCCAGCTGATACATTTTCCAAACAAAGTTAAAAACTTGTTTTTGTTTGTTTTATGTGTATTTGCTTTAACAAATGGATCTTTTAGACTAAAATGAGATAGATATATGATAATTGATGTGTTATGATGATCAAGTGATATAATTAAGCATGATTTAAGGATATTTGTATGATTTAATAAATTATTGATTATCTTTACTTGTTTTAGGATCTTGTGATAACTTATTTGAATGTATTTGTATGGTTATGTATGAGATTAGTTGAAATGAGTTTAAACTAAGTGTGAATTGTGATAATTCTTGTTGAACAGTTATTGATCCTCGCTTGGCCACCCCCATTAATTCCCAAGCTAATACAGGTACGCAGTAACTTGCTTGTATGCTTGTTAGGATAGGCATACTTAAATTTGATATAAGTTCTAAATGACTTAAGTATTGCTTGTGTTGGTCCCAATAATGTAAGCAAGAGGGGGGGTGAATTGCTTTTTCACAAAAATAAATTCTTTTCGAAATTTTCAATTCACTTCCTTTTGATTACTTTATTAAACTTAGAATTAATTAAACTTGCTGTTTAGAAACTAATCACAGCTGATAATCACACTTGTATATCTATTTTAATTCAAAACAGATCAAATTTAATTTTATGCAGAATACAGACAACTCTCTGAAGTACTCTCTGAAACAGGTTCTGAAACGTGACAGTTTATCAAATACTTCAATATAAATTGCATGAAAATAAAAAGAGTAGGGTAGAGAAAAATGCAAATCGATTTATAGAGGTTCCGCCTCGAGCGTCAGTCCTCTCTTCCAACTCCACGTTGGGGACCCGGTATTCCACACCGGTTTGTTCCACTATATCCAAAATCAAAAGTTACAAGCTTGTCTTGCCAATCCTCTTGGCTACAATACACTCTGTCCCAATTCTCACGGTTATCCTATAACACACAATTGGTCTAACAGATAACTTGCAACACTCAACCTCACTAAAAAAAATTGAATGATACTTAATCAAGGAAATACAATAAATATCCTATCTTTCGAACAAAAATATTGTGAACACTTTGTAACTCAAGGACTTTTGAGAGAAATGCACTCGAAGACTTTTTCTTTCAACAGAGAGTTAGAGCAAGATTCGTTCTTCTCATCATATCTTCCTTGTTGTTGTGCTTCCTCTATATATTGTTTTATCTCAACGGCTAGCAAAGAAGTCGTTCAAAACAATTCGATTCTTCTCAAATTGAAAATATTTGACTTGGCAAATTCCCTCCTTTGAAGTGTCTGTTACGTGTATGATCAATCCCGAATAATCTTCTTAGCTTTATCCAAATTTCGTTGATGCTTGTCATCTGATAATGTCTCATATATCTTGATATGTTTATCCATAACAATTTGGATAAATACTGCAACAAACTATCCCATAAAAATAGTGATATCCTTTATCCTTGAAGATAAGCTTTAAAAGATCTTCGTTTCAAAAATTTGAACCAACATGAACTTGGTAAAATATATCCCTTATCTTTAGGAATTTGCTGACCACGTGAAACATAAAAATCTGACGATCTTCTTCCTCAAGAAAATTAAATAGACGTAACTTATAATAAAATTGATGAAATAAATCCCCTTGGATATTTTATCCAATTTTAGTGGAACAAAATGAATATACTACCCAAATATATTCATTTCGTGGAGTCAGGCCTTCAGATGATAAGGTATAAATAAATTCGCAACATTCTGTGCATCTTCTGTTCTGGAACAGATTTAGTTTCTGATCTTCCTTCTGAAAATGAATCTCAAATACCTTCTGAAAATGACTCTGAACTACCTTCTGAAACAATTTCTTGAAAAATCTGATGATTAGTTCAATCATGAAATATTTTGGTTTTGGTTTTGATTGCTATACTTTATTTATTTGTTAAAAAGACTTTTACTCCTTTTTGTTATCATCAAAATATTATGAGAGATTCCAACAGCTTGAATTGCTTGTGTTTTCACCGTTAAATCCGGTTCGAGGAGCGGTAACTTATCAGGATGCAATGATAGGTTAGTGTAGACGCTTAGGCCAATAGTCATGATGCAATGACTAGGCTCGGCGGATAATCGATAGGAATGTATAACTGAGCAACATTTACTTACTCTTGAGAGGAAATAATATAATCTAATTCAATGTTTATGGGAGCATGTGAATTGCTTTATATTATGGATTGAGTTAAGTGAAGCTGAGTAACAGCTATATAACCTGGATGAGATTATTATTTGCAATGTAACGTTATCTAGGAGATATAGGTATTCGGGCTACCTATATCAACCCCCTGAGCGTTGTGAGCATTACTCAGGACCCCCAGATATCCTCAGCTTGTCCCGGAGTTTGAATACTCCAGTGTTGATTTGTTTAAGAAATATTAAAGAAAGATAAATGAAGCAATTGTTTTTGCATTGCATTAGTATAGGTGTGTATGGCTCTGCTTTTGTTTGTGTTGCTGTGTACTGGGCCTCTGGCTCACTTTTGCTATTTTCAGGTGTTGATGATGATTGTTATGATGATATGGGATTCGGGTCAGATTAGGAGAAGTTTATGGATGAGTGGGATGAGTAGGACCTTGTGGCGAGAAGTTTTTGAAGAAAGTTTTATTTTCATGTGTTCGTTTAACAAATGTATTTTGTATTTTGGAATAGAGGCTTGTTAGTTAAGCCTGGGTTGTATTAAAAGACTTAAAGTCTATTTTCTTTATTTTGTGAGACTTATGTATATTTTGTTGTGTCCTATGCTGGACACAAGGATGTAAATATTTCCTTAAACTATTTTATGTAAATAGATTACTCAAGTGAGTAATCCTTTTGTAAAAGCTTTTATAACAAGTTTTAGTAGTTTTAAACAAACAATTCACATAACTGTAGATTAGGACAACCTTCCATATAATACGAAAGTATTATATGTGGTTGGGGACTTAACTTGCTAAGTCTTAAGGATTAGTAGGTCGGGTCTTTACATGATCTTTTAGGTCTTCTTTGATAATTTGTATTGAATTTGATGCATGCTTGTGGTGTTAATGATATATTATTTAGCAAATCATCCTTGTAAATATTTTTTGTCATCTTTTTATCAAAAAATAAATAAATTAATAATACTAAAAATGAAAAAATTTACAAAAATCAACGAAAATTCTTTTTACCTTTTTTCTATGTGTATATATATATATATGTATGTATCTAGTATGTACCGTTATTATTAAAAAAATGTTTTCTTAGCTTACATATTATATAAATATCACTTAGTTATTTACTAAATTAACACAAAATAATAAATGGGGTTTTTCCAAAAATAGCTTTTTTAAGGGATTTTTTTTAAAGAAGAATAAAAATTAGGTGTCTTAGGAATTTCGAAAAAAAAAAAATCAAATTTACTAAATAACCTAAACTTGGCAGTTCTTCACAATTAAAAACAAATAAACACACTAAAGTTTTACAAAAATCAAAACGAACTACGATGACCTTATTTTAGTGGATACATAGGCACCTACGAAGCGGTCATAATAATAAAAACTCTTAGTAGTTTTTTAAAAACGAAAAAAGATAAATTTTTGAAAATATATAAACCCTTTTTCAAAAAAGAATAAAAATTTAAAAAATTAAAAAATCAAAATTAATCTCTTTGGCTCATATATTCAAGATTTCTAAAGCCCACAAAAACCTAGATGACCGTTTAGGTTTTGAAATAGTAGCCCCCGAATTCATTAATTTATGGCTTTCACAAACTAGTGGCCGAATAAAAAATTAAACCACCCATTTGGTTTTTGATTCACTCTTTTTTTCCGGCTTAAGCCAGTGGTGACTCTAGTCAATTTTTTTTTTTTTTTAAAAGGCTTTTTACAAAAACCCTATTGGTTTCTTGTCGAGTGTTCCGTGTCAAATGGGAAAACTTCGAGCTGGATAGCTTTGCGACTCCACTGGGGACATCAAATTCAGTGGGCTCATGTCACACCCCAAATGGTACCCTAAACATAACAGTCTGTCCCACTCAATATCAAAGTTTAAGCATGACAACCTTAGTCATTTCCAAAAACTTCGATATTAAGTGTAAGGCATGCTCTCACAAATTTAAAGGACCATACTTTGAAATATGAAGCTTAATAATATTCATTCATTCATAATAATTATCTTATAAGCCTTAAGAGCATTCCCCCATCAAAATACTAGAATATATTACAAGAATTTTCTATGAAGTTTATATCTAACTAATGTTAAACTTCATCTAAAAATTCCTTAACAAAAAGAAATACCTGGCTGCATGGTCCACGTAGCCTCAACCACAAATAGCTAAACTGCAAAAGATATCTATAGGGTTATAAACTAACAAGCTTAGTGAGAATTATTTCCGAAGATAAGTACTTGAGTGACAAAATCAAGCAAGTTTTTAGGCATCCAAGTGATATGCAACAAACACATGGGCAAGCAATACATACAGTTTTCCGGGAACTATATTTTGAATGGATTTACGCCCTCCATTCTAGGTTTTGGGGAGGCTGATAAGATTTTACTTCAAGCCAATGGTCGCTAAGCATTGTTCTTGAGCCAATGGTCGCTAAGCATTGTTCTTGAGCCAATGGTCGCTAAGCATTGTTCTTTGTTATTATGCTTCCAGCTTAAAGCCGATAAGCATCGTCCTAGTATTTTGCTCCGAGCATAATGCCGCTAAGTGTTTCTCTTTTTATTATGCTTCTAGCTTAAAGCCGATAAGCATTGTTTATGGCTTTACAACCGTACCACTAACCTTTCCCCACAAGATTAGTGATCTCTATGCAATGTGACCCACTACATGATATGCATGAGCCAATTTATTTAGAATATCATAGCATAATTAATGTCAATTTATGGTGATCATAAAATTTCAAACATATCAGGTTCTATACTAAAACAAACGATTACTTACAATCAATTCCTACCTTGATATTCTTAGAATTCCTTCAACAATTTTTCATTCATATCCATGTCTTTCCGTAGTTCTAGTGCAACTAAACTACATGCACAATCAAGTAAAGTAATTAAGAAAATAAACTCACGTTGCCATGATGATACTTTCTTCTTATGGATGAGTCGATCGGTCAATCCACTAATCAAAGTAATCCTACGGGTATGGATACTCATCCTCGGAATCACCTAATCAAGAAGAATACCCGTAATGAGTATTTCTTATTGATTCTATTGTACTTTGTCAAAACTATGTCATAAGATCATCAAAATTCGTATAGAAGATAATTTCATCTTAAAATGGCCATAACTTGGTCATTTAAACTCGAAATTGCGTATATAATATACCGTTTTCTATCTATTCGAAAAGATCTATCCATTTCTAAAACTATTTTCATCAAACTAAGTCATTTGGGCTCCAAAAAAGTGGCGATCAAATTCACTACGAGATTTCCTACTCCCAACACATTTGTTTTAATCATCAAATCATTCAAAATTTTTTTGTTTTGATAAATACTTAATCATCTATATAGTTGAGAAATTCCTTTTTATAGCTATATAGCTCATATTCCATGCATGGTCAAGTATTTGTTGTCCAACCAAAAATTCTTTAGTAAAAACAATATTAGTTATAAGTTTGGAAAAATCATAATTTATAAGAAATCCTTTTGTAAATCCTTTAGAATTGATAATTTGATTCTTTTGTTTTCAAAAAGTATTTTATGTCTATCTTACTATTTTCTTTGATGACCTTTTGTAAAAAAATGAAGTTCTATTTTTCCTTTAGAAGCTTTCAATACTTGTATCACTTTTCCTATTAGTTTTCTATGTATCATTTGTACTTTGTAAATCTTAATTTGAAAATTTACAATCCCTTTTTATATAAGGATTCATCTTCCTTATCTTTGGAAAACAACACTATTACTTCAAAAGTTATGGTTTGTAAAAAGTCTTTCAAAATGATGATATTTCCAAAATCATAATGAGTTCTTTTAAAGTTTTGAGAAAGTAGATTCTTCTTATTAATTCTAAATTTCTTTTAGGACTTTCTTTTGATGGCAAAAATCTCTTTTTATAAAAAGTATAGTTTAAACTTGGTGGTTTAGACAACAATATTTAAATTGCATGAGTATGAGAATAATAACAAGCAAAATTATAACAACAAAATAAATAGCAAAATAATATAAATCAAGTATTAAGAATCTTAACTTTGAATCAATGCTCTCGAATTAAGAATGGACTAGTCTCGAAAAGAAAATAAAAAAAATTGTTTTTACTTGATGAGGACAAGTCTAAGACTAGAGAGTAGTCTTAAAATAACATAAAATAAATAAATAAATTGCATAACTTGAAAGTAAATAAATAAAAAATGACCTTATATGCTCTACAGATTATATATAAGTACATAATTATATTTAGTTAAATATATATATATAAGAAGTTAGCATAATATCAACAATAATATGACCAAAACATAATAACAACATAAAAATAGAGAAATAGATTTTCATGAACATGAACAATACATGAACATAGTGTAGCTTCCATAACAACAAGTTTAGGAAACTCACACCATGGTCATGTAAGGTTACATGACATGGTAAAAAGAAATATGGAAAGAAGATTTTACCTAAAGTGGATTTTGGAGTAGTATGTGTGAATGGGATTTATGTATGTAGAAGGGGGAAGAGTGTTTGGAGAGAGTTTTGAGAGAAAAATTTTGGAGAGTTTTGGTAGTGAATTTGTGGATAGATGAAGTGTGAAAGAAATGAAAGACGAGGAGGATATTTATAGGAAAATAAGAAGTGAATTTGTGTGATTAAAATAATTGAAAAAGAAAAATATATCAGTGAAAATTGTGGTATGGGGGGGCACTGATCATGGGGGAGGAGGAGAGAGGGAGATGTGATTTTTTTGTATTTTGTGAAATAAAAGTAATAATATGTAAGGTAGATATGATATAAAGTTATGGGAAAGATAAAAAGTAAAAATAATAGGTGTATAGAGTGTAAGAGTAGGTGTTAGAAAAAATAAAGATAATTGAATAGTGTATAATATTAATGAATTGTGTAATATAAAGTAGATGTGACTAATAAAGTATTGGTAGTAAGAAAATACCCATATAATTACTATATCTGTTATTTTTAACTGACGAAAAATTATAAAACTAATATTTTTGAAAACTTTTTATTTTTACGAGTTTAATGGTATATCCGCAATATTTTTACTATTTCGAGTCCCGGGACATGTTTTTCAAAAACTGTATCTATTTGATTTCAAAACGATTTGCAGTTTTACTAATATGATATTTTTAAGTTTTTCTTATGTTATTACGAACTATTCTACATACTAATTTCTTATTTACTCACTTAGGGTTGCGAACATGGGATTGCCGGACTTAACCTTGTTATGTCTAACTAGGGTTTTGTTGACTTTAGCATTTCCGGTTGACCTTCCGATTAGGGTTTAAGCTTAACCGATCGTAAAACTTTAGGGGTTTATATCTAGTCTAAGTTTAATGGGCTTTAGAAATTTTGAGATTTTAGAAATTTGGGCCTTTGTACATATCATTGTAAATATTTGCTTTTTTATCAAAGTTTTTGTTTTGCAGGAATCGGTATATAAAATAGCAAACGGATCTCGAGGTATTTTTTTTTATAAAATATTTTGCAATATATGTGTGTTATGTATATATTTTGTGGTGTATATATTGTGAATTTTTTTTTAAATTTATATGTATTTAGAACGGGCCAGACCTGAGCCTATTAAAAACTAAGTTGGAGAGCCATTGTGTAGCCTATGGGCCTATGTGATATTATCACTACCTGATAGTGATTAGGCTCCTCTAGCCCCGTTTTGATATAATTGATGACTTGTTCCTACTAGGGGTAGTGAGATTATAGAACGGGATGCCCCTAGAGCCTATCATAATTTTTTATTGTTTGTAAATATTTTTGTATGCTTCTGTGTGCTTGTTGTTTTCATGTAATAAATAAATAAATAATATCCTTCACAAAAATAATAAAGATTATTTGAATAAATTCTTTTTAACCTAATGAATAATTATAATTTGTAAATAGTTTCAAATTTTTTGAATTTAGAAAACAATAAAAAAAATATAGGATTAAATAATAAAACTATGTTTGCCTGCATATCTTTTTGTAAATATTGGAAATAAACGTCTTTAGATAAAATTTTATGTAAGAATAAACAAATTGGTAATAATCAAATGGTTTATATTTTATAGAAAATCTAACCAAAAAAAAGTAATAAATAAATAAAGGCATGCAAATCAAAATAAAATAAATAGGATGAAAAAAATCAACACTTGGCCATGGGGCATTTTTGTAAATATTTGTCTATTAAGTATGTAAATAAACCCCTTAAAACAAGGTTTTATAAACTAATCATGTGATTAAATAATGTTTGCTTTATAACTTGCTTATGCTTCTTGCAAAAAACAAAATCAATAAAAAAATAAGTCTAAAACTTCTAAATAGAATTCAATACCCCTTCAAGATCACCTTGTAAATATCTACTTATATAGTCAAACAAGCTAATCAATCTATATTTGTATAATTATCTGTTCATATTTAAGAAAACAATAAACTTCATAAAATAAAATAAAAATAAAAAAGAGAAAAAGAGACTTATGTTTAAAGTTTTTCTTAATAGAATTCAGTATCCCTTTTTAGGACTGATACCCTTGTAAATACATACCCATATGGGATTTTGATAGAAATCATGATCTTGTATATAAAACCTATTTAGATAATCTAGTTAACATATGTTACCTTATATATAGGGTCTATCACATTTTTGTTGTTGCTCTTATAGATAAATTCCACTCATTTGAAAAATAATTTAAAAAAAAAATCCTTTAGAGCTTGCCATAGTTATAGAAAGTATCCCCTTCGTTACTAGAAGTTAATAGAGTTTATTTGTTCAAAAATAGCAAATTCCAATCAATATCAGTTGTTATAGAGTCTAGTCTACCCTTCTAAATAGGATTTATCCAGCTCTTGTCAATAGAGTCTAACTTTAGGCACTCGCATTAATCATGTCACCTTTTGAAAGTCATTTTTTTTATAAAAAAATTTTGTTTTAAAAAAATCAAATAAAAAAAAAAGAGTTTTTCTAGAGCAATTTCCAAAAATCTCATCCTTTTGTAAATAATTTCTTTAAAAAAAGTGATAAAATTTTTTTCTATAAAACAATTATCCTTTTAATTTTTAGGGCAATTTCCAATTCTTTCCTCCTTTTTAAACAAAATTTCCAAAGAAAAAGAGTCATCCACCAAAGAAAAAAAAAATTGTTTTTTCAATAAAGATTGCTAGTAAGCGGGAATGTTTCCAAACCCTAAAATTACCTTAAGTGGTCGGATTTAATGCAATGATCAATAATCATTCACTAGACTTGAGAAGCTGATGTAAACACTCCACTTACTAAAAGAAGTCCAAAAGCCCACATTTTTACTTAATTTAAAATATTCTCCCCCACCCATGTGTGAAATGGTGCTTAGAGGGAATAAGGGTCCAACCAAGATCAGATCATACTGGTACCCAATGTATCTTGAGGAGATTTGTTGTTTACAAGTTAGCCAAGGTTGGGGCAATTAAAGAAGGAAATCATTAATCAGTCTGCCATCAATTGGAGCAAAGGTTTAAATAAGGGCATGTTTTCAGATGAAGATGAGAGTTGGCCCATTTAGGGGCATCTTGAATATCTTAATCTATCAGCCAAGATAGGAGCAATAGCATTCAAAAGAACAATGACTCTTAAGGGCTTTGAAATATCTCATGCATACAAAAGAATCTTTTAACCAGAATAGTTCAGAATGACAAGAGGCAAACATGATTCCAAACACTTACCCTAAACACAGGAGAGTTGAGCAATAATCAAGTGAGGAAATCGACTTGTTCCTTAAAGGAGGTCTGCCTTATATTTGATACATTAGTCAAAATGATGATAGGCATTCAATTCTTTTGTCCCAAACACTTATATCTCTTGCCAACCCATTTGAGCCACTTAAGGAGAAACTTTTCAAATTAAACCCTATCAAGAGCTACCCCATACTAGGATAAAATGGAGGTTAGGGTAATCAATCAAATAGGAGAAAAAGGATAAAATGGGCTGTATTTGCCTTAGTTGCAGCAATTCATGGGTAGTGATTGTGATTGATATATCATGTTCCTTTTGTAATGAAGAAGAGTCTTTTACCATATATACACTTGAACACACTTGATCATTCTGGGCTTAAATTTATTTTGTGGCAAAATAAAGAAATTCAAAAGTGATTCTTTTCAAAAAGCTAATCAATAAAAAAAAAAAGGAAAAGGGAGAAACAAAAAAAGAAAAAAAGGGCTAGCCCATACACTATCATAGCCCCTTAAACAAAAAATTTCCAGGTCATATCTGATCTCATAGGCTTATCAAAACCCTTTGCAAAATTGCAAAATATTATTCAAACTTTAGGCCTATCAATTTCAATGCCCATAGTGCCAATGTTTTTTACACAAGGCTTAAAGTTTTAGAATTCAAAATGTGCCACACACTCATAGACATTCCTTCCAAACAGACTCCTCTGATTAAAGGAACTGAATTTATCCTAAACAATATTTACCCATGAAACTAGGGAAAATACAACTTAGTTCTTCTTAAAGGTTCTTGACTTGTAAACCTGGGATGATGATTGAATTGAATCCATTTTAAAATTTGACCTTCATATGAATATCCTTCATTTGCTAAACCATTGACCAAAAGCCTACATTTTAGTCCTAGAAAGACCTATCAGATTAACTTAGAATGTATCACTTCCAAGTTGGACCATAATTTAAGGAACTAAAGTTTTGAGTGAAAATAAGCCACATGAGAGTGTAAGGAAGTCTTCTTAGACTGAACAATTTCATTAAAAGATCGTTCTCTGGGAACAAGCATCACAAGAGTCAAAAGAATGGGCTCCTAAGTTCATGATAACACCCCTGAATTAAAAAAGATAAGAATGAGCATATAAGAAACATGAAAACCCTAATAAAGTCCAGCTGCCTTGTTTTTGCATGAGATGTGGAAGTCCTCCTATAATAAGGAATTGGTGATGTTTACAGTTTTCTACTCAGATGCTAAACCTACTTCTATACTAATTTGAGATGAAAGGTTGGATACCTTAAGCAGATTCCAGAATCATTGATAAGCATGGAACATGGTTTCCCTTTGACTAAGGAGCTTCACATACCTAAAGCCTTAATGCTAGAGTGGGGTAAGTCTCAGATACACCCTTTTAGTGAGAATTACCCTGAAAAGACATTTTATGCCATTATCACCTCTTGATAAAAACCAATTTTGAACCCATCATAACCAAAGAAGATGGTTGTTGAGCAACAAAGTAAGTCCACTATGTGATCAAAGTTTTTCAAGGGTCAATACAATTTCTCACTTATTAGCAATCCATTTTTTGATAAACATTAATAATTTTTCAAATATTCATGTAAAAAGAGAATTTTCCAAAAAAGAAATAAAAAAATATGATTTGCAAGCACTTCAACAATCTTTCAAAAATGTTTTCAAGAATGAGCACTTTTTGTCATCTTGCATTGATTTTGAAAAGCCTTAGCTATTTTCCACAAACATCTGGAACCTTAGTTATCCTAAGTTGTAGGAGCTTCGATATTCCACTCACATTTCAAAACCTAGCATTCATTTTAAGAAACCTTGATATGCATAAAATTTTTATCCCTTCGGAACGCAAAATTATTATCCCTGCTTGGTAAGGCGTAAACCTTTTCAAAATGCCTACCTACCAAGGTGACCCTTTCAAAAAACCCTTGTTTATCAAGGTAACCAAAATCCCTGCTTGCCAGGGTGACATTTCAAAATCCCTGTTTATCAAGGTAACCTTTTCAAAAACCCTTGTTTATGAAGGTGACCAAAATCCCTGTTTATTAGGGTGATCTTTTCCAAAATCCTTATTTATCAAGGTGACCTAAAATCCTTGTTTATCAGGGTGACCAACACCCTTGTCTATCAAGGTGACCAAATACCCTTGTTTGTCAAGGTGACCAAAAAAATCCTTAGCCATCAAGGTGACCAAAACCCTTGGCTATTAAGGTGAACAAAATCCCTGGCTATCAGGGTGACCGAAAATCCCTTGGCTATGAAGGTGACAAAAAAAAAAAAAAACCCTTGTTAGGTGAACAAAATCCTTATTTATCAAGGTGACCAGAAACCCTTGGCTATCAAGGTGATTAAAATCGTTGCCTATTAAGGTGACCAAAATCCTTGGCTATCAAAGTGACCAAAAAACCCTTAGCTATCAAGATGACCAAAATCCTTGGTCATCAAGGTGACCTTTCCAAAACCCTTGGCTATCATGGTGACCAAAATCGTTGGCTATCAAGGTGATAAAAGAAATCCTTAGCTATCAAGGTGACAAAAAGCCTTGTCTATTAATGTGACCTTTTAAAAAATCCTTGGCTATCAAGGTAACCAAAAAACCCTTGGCTATCAAGCTGACCAAAATCCCTGTCTATCAAGGTGACCATTGTCACGCCCCATAGGGTACCCTAAACGTAACAATCCGCCACATATCATATAAGACCCACGAATTACTACCTTAGTCCTTCGAGAGTCTTGTATAGATGTAAGGCATCCCTTTACGACAATAGAATACTTGTATCGATGGAGTTAAAGAGTTTAGTTTGACATTTAATAGCATTAGAAAATAAATCAAAACACATATATCATTAGTTACAGAATATAAGGGGCATTCCCCCGCAAAAGAATATCATTTGAACGTCTTTTACAGCATCCAGAGTCTCTTGGTTTCCTACGGAAGTCTAAACAGAATTGAATACAACTTCTAAAGGAAACGCCTAGCTCCTGTACCTGAGCTGTAGGTTGCCTCGGTCTAAGCCATATTAACTCGTGCTGCAACAAATAAAAACTATAGGGACGTAAGCTATACTAGCTTAGTGAGTGAGAACTTCCAAGGTTACATTCATAACACATCATACAAGCAAGTGATTAGCCAGACAAGTGATATGCATCAAACATATGGAATCAACAAACATATGACCAACCGGAAATCATATGTGAATGGACTTTTGCCCTCTATTCCGGGTTAGCAGATTAACGAATGCTGCGGTACTACTCAAATATGCCGTTTAGGATCATGGTCAACCAACTTATAAATTCGTTTATGGATCACAATCAACCAACACATTAATTCGTTTATGGATCACGATTAACCAACTTTTACACCGTTTCGGATCATAGGAGACCAACCAATGCTAATGCTCCATCTCCATTTATGATATGAATGAGTCCATATTTATTTCAATTCCGAATAGTCAATTATACCAATTCCTTAAGTGATCAATCAATAGTCGCAGACAATCAATCCTAGTTCATTTATACAAGCAATAGTTAATCACCCGGCTTTGATATTCTTATATTTAATTTCTCATATCAACAACAACCATACATAATTCCCATTCATCCCCATCATGCATATCCATTTTATCTTTACCAAATATCTAGTGCAACTATCATTACAATCACATACAATAAATGGAATCGGAAGTAATACTTACTCGGCCATTAGATCACCGATCTTTTAGTAATAGTAATCTGGTGGTAGGAAATCGTCTATTTCTGGGTCACCTAAAAAGGAAGAAATACCCTAATAAGTATTTCATCACTTAACTAATCCAAACTATTTATCAAAACTAGTAAATTCGTAATTCTCGTCATTTGCGGAAGTCCCGACTTAAAACGGCTATAACTTGGTCATTTTAACTCAGAATTTCGCAAATTATATATCGATTTCTATCTACTTTGAGAGATCTATCTAATTCTAATATTATTTTCAAGATTTGAAAATGTTTGGGTCATGAAATAATATGATTAGTTCTGATCAATAGCAAAATCCATTTAAAAAAAAAAATAGTTTTGTGAATGTCTGTAATGTTTCTACTTTATAGATCAGTTATACATGCAATATTGATGATTACCTATCATGAATGTCATGTTATGAGTTTAATATATGCATGCTCTTGATGATATTTACCAAAAGAAAATTTTAGAATTTCTTTATTTTGTAAAACTCCAAGAATACATATTCTTAAGAAATCTAGTTTCATGACTTTGATAAATCTCTTTTGTTTTAGAATTATTACTTAGGAATTTCAAATTATCTTTGCTAGAATTGAGTCTTCATTATATATATTACTTAAGACTTTTATTTCTACATGAAAATTCCCATTTTATACTTTGTAAACATGTTTTCAAATAGGCGTTATTCTAAAATCCGAATTTTGGAAAATTAGTTTTTGAATGATTTCTTTAAGGAAAACCTGTTTAATATATTAAAATTTAAGGCTTTATTATACCTATCCCTTAAGGACTTCATTTCTTGAATAAAACTTTTATTTTGAGATTGGAAAATAGGTGTTTTCATGACAATACTCCAAAATTACGAATTTCTTAAGTTGACTAGCAACTCAAAATTTCCTATCTTATTTTTACTCTTTGTTTTGTATATTTTTCTTAGCAAATCTCATTCCAACTTATAAAAATCATTACTTAATGATATCTATTACCTATACCCTTCATTTTTCATATAAAACACAAGTTTTAGAGTTGATAAGAGTTTTTAAAGCATGGTTTTGAAGTCATACGAATTTTTCATTTGAACATTTCAAATAAAAGTTTTTCTTTTTAAGTTTCTTGTCTCATCTAACTAAAGATCTACTAACTACCATATTTATATATACAAGACAAAATCTTTATGAGCATTAATGCATTAAAACACAAAATATTCATGAGATCATGAATGTCAGGTATAATATGAACATCTAAATGCTAGATCTACTACTTATGATGCATAAAATGGAGTTTTAGAACAGGAACATGAATTTTTATGCAAGATCTCTACTTTACTCTACTATTATATGCATGAACATGAAGATAATCCAACAAAAACTCATTTAAACACAAGATCTACTCTTGTGATGGCTTGATATTCATGTAGTAGCATTTTCTTGTCCCTAGCAAGAGCTCATGGGGACTTAAACATGAAAACACTCATGAATAATCTTGCCATTATAAGATTTAATGTAGAAAAGGTTTGGGATTCATCACCTAAAGCTTGACATGAGTGGGAAATGAAGAAGAAATGAACTTTTGTGTGTGTGTGTGTGTGTGGTGAAAGCTTACGGCAAGAGAGGTAAAGGAGAGAGAATTTGTGTAATTTTTTGAAAACAAATGAAGTGAATGAAGAGAGAGAAAAGTAAAAGAATATATATAGTAAGGTAAATTAGGGTTTGTTTAATTATACTAAAGGAAGAAAATAAAACAAACTAGGGCAAAAATGGGGGGGTGCGCCGGTTTGGAAGAGAGGGAGAGAGGGGAGAAGTTGAATTTGTTTTATTTTGTAATTTATGTAATAAAAAGTCTTAAATGTAATAATTTGTTAAGAGACAAAAATTTCTTGGAAAAGAAAATATAATTAAGTGTTTGTAAGAATGTAAGAGTAGGGAGTGGCTTATGAGTGTAGTAGGTTGTACTTATGAATAGTAATGAATAGTAAACAAGACAATTACTTTACCGTTAGTAAAGAAAATACAAGAAAAAGACTATATCTGTAATTTTTATAAACCGAAAAATTATAAAATTTATATTTTTGAAATCCTTATTAAATTTCAGTTCTAAAGAGTATTCTAGAATATTTTTCGAATTTCGAGTTCCGGAGCTTGCTTTTCAGTAATGGATCTCGGGAAAGCCTGGAATGGAAAGTTTTTCAAAATAAGATCTTTTATGATTTAAAATATACTTTAAAACAATATTCCACATTAGTTTATTTTACAAAAGTTCTTTTAGTTTGAAACTGAAGGAAAGCCGAATCCAAGGTTCCTAGGTTTCTCTTTCAAGCTTAAGCTAATCCGGTTTAGGGTTTGGGTTTCCGATTTCCAAAGTTTACTCGGTTACTAGGAAAACCAGTATTTAAAACCATTCTAAAAATCCCCGCTTATTAAGGTGAAGTTTTGTAGTTAGAACCGCCAAGCTTAGGTCTTTGGCAAAAATGGCATCTCTTTTGTCTTTATGGTAGAGTTTTATTCAAACTCTATCACAAAGAGGGGCAACTGTCGACACCCCAATTTTTTCCCTTTTTGAAAAACATAAAAAAAAATGAAATATTCAAAAATCATAAAAATTCTAAAAAATATAGGAAATACAATAAAAAATAAAAATCATAAAAAAAAGATTAGCTAAATTAAAAATCAACAAAAATTACAAAATCATAAAATTAAAAATTCGAAAAAACCCCATCTTTTTAGTAAATAATTTTTTAAAATTAAAATAAAAGTACTTCATATTAGTGCTTTAGGTTATTTTGAAAATTGATTTAGATCCTGACCCTGTATCAATTTTAGAACATTTTTATTAAAATTGCATTTTAGCCTGGTTTGGATTGTTTAAGTATATTTTCAACGGGCATATTCATCAAAAGCCATGCATAGCTTAGTTGGTTAAGGTTGAGGAGTATAAGGGAGGGGACCAGAGTTCGATCCATGCAAGCAACACAATGGGAATTTTTTTTTGGATTGCGCATTGCCACTCACACGTACCATTTCAATTTTCGTCCGTTATGTCATTAAAAGTGTGCATTATTCTAGAATTTCGTTTAAATGTGGATTTAATATTAATAGTGAAAAGATTTGTAACTCTCCTAGCCCTCCAAGTTCCGTAACCTCCAATCCTTTCACTTGCTCGTAACGGCCATTTATGGCTATGCACCCCTCTGTCTTCCTCCGTGCTCCTATAAAACGAGGACCAACTCCTCCTCTTCGACAGTCAGAGATCAAAACATAGAAAATAGATTAAAAAAAAAACAGATCTCTCTCGCAGCTCTCTTTCTCTAATCTCTCTTGTTCTCTCTCTCTCAACGCCTCTATCTCCATCAGACAACAAACCCAGATCGTGACCAGCCTCTTCAACCACCACCACCACCGCATGTCCCAAACTCTGACAAAGCCAACCAAATCATTTGACAGGGTTCCATTTTTTATTATTATTATTATTATTATTATTATTATTGTTGTTGTTGTTGTTGTTGTTGTTGTTGTTCTATAAGATATATTAATATAATGTATAAAAAAGCTAGAAAAAAGTAAGAAATAAAAAAAGAAAAATGAATAAAAAATATGTAAAACAAAAAATAAATGTATAGATAATTGAGATGCATGCAACAATCTTATTCATAATAGTATATAATATGATATTTAGATAAATAATTATTTAGGATATAGTTTTAACATGATTTTTGGTTAAATTATAAAAAAAAATCAACAAATATATATCTATGTATGTATGTAATGATATTAATATAATAAATAAATTTTAGGATAAGTTTTAGTTTGAGTATAAACCATGAAAATCGACAAAAAACTGTATATGAAAGTCTTAGGATTATTTTCTTTTAGGTCTTCTTTGATAATTTGTATTGAATTTGATGCATGCTTATGGTGTTAATGATATATTATTTAGCAAATCATCCTTGTAAATATTTTTTTGTCATCTTTTTATCAAAAAATAAATAAATTAATAATACTAAAAATGAAAAAATTTACAAAAATCAATGAAAATTGTAAGGACCCGCTATTACCCCTAGTTGAAATAAGCAATAGCAGTTCCCCAACCGCATATAATCTGCAGAATTATATGCAAGGTTGTCTTAAAAGGATTGTTTGATGAATTGTTCACCTAATCTTAAGGAATAAATCATTTTGAGAAATAATTACTTAGTAGCTTTTCAAAACATATTAACATATATATACACAACTTCAAACAAAGGCAGATCAAGCTAGATATATACATACATATATTACATCCACAGGCTTCTTACAAGCCTTAAACAAAATAACAAAATATAAAGCTTAACAAAGCTTTACAAACATCCATTCTAACTAACTATCTAGTCTATTACAAAAAGAATGGTTCCATCCAGTCCTGGTCAAACTCTAGTCCTCATATTCCTCCAAGAAGTCCTCAAAATCGGAGCCATAACCCATGCTCGCATAGGACTCGTCCAGGTCATCACCTGAAATTGTTAAAAGAATGAGCCAGAGGCCCAGTACACAGCAACGAATACAAAAGCGAGATGAAGCACACAAGCTTATTCTAAATGCAGTATGCAACATCCATTCAATTATTCTTTAATCTTTAATTAATCAATCAACACGGGAGTATTCAAACTCCGGACAACAGGGATCGCGAGGGGACCTGAGTAACACTCGGACGCTCAGGGGGTTGATATAAGTAGTTCGGGTACTCATACCGTCCTAGATATCGTTAAGTCAAAGAGAAAAGTAGCTTCCTCCAGGGTTAATAGCCGTTACTTAGCTTTATTTATACTCAGTCCATATCATAAAATATAGTTCACCCGTTCTCATAAACGTTTGAACTAAACTATGGTACTTCCTACCAAGTTTAAATAAATTTTCACCGATCTATACCCCCCGTCGACTACCCGCCGTACCACTTAATGAAAGTCATCTCAAATGACAGGAGTGGCCTAAGCGCCTAGATCTATCGTGCTCAAACTGAGCAAGGTGCCGCTCCCCGAACCAGATACCAACTTCCATCCCAAACTCATCAAACTATGAGGGGTCGCCGTTAGGTTCATACATGACCTGGCGTAGGAATTGGATTTTAACGGCATAAAACACAAGCAACAATCACATTTTAAGTTTTCTTATTATATATTTAAGTTTTATAAATGCCTATCCTAACAGAGACAAGCAGGTTACTGCGTACCTGTATTAGCTCGGGAGTTAATAGGGATAATCGAAAGGGAATCAATCACTGTAAAAGAAGTAATTACAACTCACACTTAGTTCAAGTATAATCATCCAAAGAAATTCAAATAAATTATTATAACATCCTCACATAGCATTTAGATATCATATATTATCATACAATACCCAACAAATACTTAAATGACCATTTATCAAGCTTTGAACAACTTTTAGTAAACAACAATAAGTTTTAAACTTTGTTGGAAAGCGTATCAGCTGGAAAGAATTGAAATTTAAGAACTGATACTTTTGTAATTTGTAAAATCTTAAAACATGAAAGTTTTAGATCTTTTCCTTAGCTTTCCAACGCAACTTGAATCACCTCAATCGGAGATCGGATGAAAAAGTTACGGCTAAAATACAAAGAGCTGCGAAACAGGGGAAGTCTACACGACCGGGTACACGGCCCGTGTATGGAGGCCGTGTTGGGTAAAAAAAATGACCCGAGAGCAACTTTAAGAATTTCAAGGCCTACACGACCATGTACACAGGCTGTGTACACTGGAGCGAAAAAAAATGACGAAATCCCCTGTTTTCAAAATGCATTTTACACTTCTTAAAATTCTTTAAACTCATTCTAAAGTTTCCAAAACTTGTTATATGATCATCCCATCATTCAAACAACACCAAACACCTCCAAAACTTCATCAACTCCAAATCACTATTCATCATCTTCTTCAATATTAGGTCATCCAACCACATGCATTCACCAACACTTCCAACACTTCAAAACTCATCCTAAGCACATAAAACTAACCAATCTAGTCCTATTACACTTCATATAATATCCATACCACATGAATCACGAATTCATAAACAAAATATCATCAAGAACACATATAAGCATGAAAATGAAAAATTGAGAACACACTTACCACTTGGACTTCTATGCTCGGTTTAAGGACTCTAGATCAAGCTTTTGATGGTGAGAATTGTAGAAAATCAAACTTCAACTTAGGGGTCACCTTGGGAGCTCTTTTGATGAAGAGAGGAATGAGTTTAGGGCAAATGGAGGGTTTTTGGCTTGGTCTGAAATTTTTGGCCGAATTTTTGAAGTTAAAAAGTTTAAACTTATCCTAAGTTGACTTTAAGGGCATAAGGACATTAAAGGCTTAATGACTTTGTTTTGGGTTAATTAATATTTTGTCTTAAGGCACATAATGGGGTTTAATGGCTAAGTTTTTAGCCTTTTTTTTTTTCTACTACTTAAGGATATTTATATATACATTCCACTTAGTCTAAGCACAAATAACACACTTTAAGGCATATTAATATTTTACAAACTCAATAAATAATTAATCTAACATATTTAAATAATTCTACACATTCACATATCACATAGTTCATCAAAATTTAAATTAACCATCAACATATATTTATCATGCATAATTCAACAATTCATTCATAAAATAAGATTAGGAATTTCTTGGCTATTTCAAAAATTCTTTTGACCTTTTTCTATGTATATATATATATCTAGTATATACCATTATTATTAAAAAAAAAATGTTTTCTTAGCTTACATATTATATAAATATCACTTAGTTATTTTCTAAATTAACAAAAAATAATAAATGGGGTTTTTCCAAAAATAGCTTTTTTTAGGGATTGTTTTTAACGAAGAAATAAAATTAGATGTCTAAGGAATTTCGAAAATAAAAATCAAATTTGTTAAATAACCTAAACTTGACAGTTCTTCACAATTAAAAATAAGCAAACACACTAAAGTTTTACAAAAATCAAAACGAACTACGAGGACCTGATTTCAATTAGTGGATATGTAGGCACCTACACTTTGGTCACAATAATAAAAAACTCTCAGTAGTTTTTCAAAAACAAAAAAAAAAGTTTTTGTAAATATATAAACCCTTTTTCAAAAAAGACTAAAAATTAAAAAAATTAAAAAATCAAAATTAATCTCTTTGGCCCATATGTTCAAGATTTCTAAAGCCCACAAAAAGCCTAGATAACCGTTTAGGTTTTAAAATAGTAGCCCTCGGATTCATTAATTTTTTGTTTTCACATACTAGTGGCTGAATCAGAAACCAAACCACCCATTTGGTTTCTGGTTCACTCTTTTTCCAGCTTAGGCCCTATTGGTTTCTTGTCGAGTGTTCCGTATCAAATATCAAATGGGCCGGGTTTGATACGGATCGGGACCTTTAGGAGAAAATGGGCAAAATTTGGGCTCGACAATTACAAATTAAGAATTTAAAATAAAAACTTAATTTAGGAATTTATTTTGAATAAAAAGGTATTTAGTTTGAGTTTAGGTTCAAGAACTGTTAATTTTAGATAAGCAAATGAACTCAAATTTTACAAAGACTTAGAAATTGATATTTTGGCTATAGATTGAAGATTGAGGAATCCTCTAAACATTGTAATGACATGTTTGGGGATTTTAGGAATTCAAAACCTCAAATCCAACTTAATTATTACTAACCTTCTATTGTTAACTTGTTTAATTATCTTATGATTCACTTGATTCAATTAAATCTATCTAAAATCAATTTCTAATCTAGATGGATGTATGGTTGCGCGGCTAGGAACATCCTCCAGACTCGAAAAAGTTTAATTCTTTTGATTTTAGTTGTTAGGTATTTAGTTTTATATTAATGAGGTCATGGGTTCAAATCCCATGAGTGTACATTGTTTTACTTTTTCAAAGTGCATTTATTAGGCCTTCACTTTTTTTCTTTCTTTTTCTTAACCTTTTCTTATTCATAATAACTAATAGAATTAAATTCATGAATCAAAGAATATAAAAAAAATTATATTTAACGAACTAAATTTTTATGAATGTCTTCTTTTTTCTTCATAGTATACTACAAAAACAATTATATTATTCATATTACCATTCATTTTTTATTTTATTCCATAAAGTTTTTCAAAATAATACTAATAATGTAATTTAAGGTCTCATATATTAATTATATTGACTATTAAGGTTCATGTAATATATATAAATATGTATATATTACCTTATCAATTGCACTACCCACACTTAACTATTTATTTGTTGAATTTTTTTCACACATATGGAGTTTTGGAAAATATCATACTAAAAATATTAATAAAATTCTTATAAATATATAAGATACAATATAATTCTAATCCTAAGTGAATATATTTAATGAATTAATTAGGGTATGGATCCTCAGATAGTTCGTCCTACATCCACCCCTGCTAAGAGACATCCTATTAATGGTGTTAGAAGAGTAGTAATAGGTTTACTAATATGTTACTTTTTTCACATTAACAAATAAAGTAAATAGTACTAAAGAGATAGTAAGAATAATCATATTTTAATGTTTAGGTATTAAATTGATTTTTTATGCAAAATTTAATTATCAAATTCAATTATCCATTTAATATATATTGGGATAATGTCATACATGATACTTGAATTTTAATAAAATATGTAATTAGACATTTGAACTTTGAAATTGATTAATTTAATAGCTCAACTTTGAAATTGATAAATTAATTACCTGAAAAATATTAAAATTGATTAATTTAATACCTAAACTATTTAGGTAAATGTATTATTGGCATATGTAAAAAAAATTACTTAAATATTAAATTGATTAATTTTAAAATTTAAGTATCTAATCACATATTTTATTAAAATTTAAATATTGTTTCTATATATGTTACGAGTGTTACGTTGCCTGTTGACATGGTAGAAATGATACAGTCGTCGCATACTTGGGAGCCACAACTTGGGACCTACTTGCACTATAAGAAATTTTGGCTTTAGAGATAAAAAAGTCTGTCTTTGAAAGTAAAAAATTTGTCTCTGAAGACTTTTAGAGACAGATTTTCTGTTGTAAATTTCTATCTCAAGAATCATCATCGCTACTTCTTTAGAGACAGATTTATTATCCGTCACAAATTTGCGGCAGAATTTCTTACGCAAATCTAACTTTGTTTTAGATTAAGTTATTATTAAATATCAAAATAGTAAATATTAAATAAAATTATTTTATTGCAAATCTATCTCTGATTCCAAGATAAACTATTTAAAAAATTCTCATTTGCCTTCTATTTATCATTCCCAGGAGGTCATCCATCATTGAATGTTAGTACACTTAATATTGAAGTTTTCACACGTACTAAACAATGTACCAATTCTTATCTTCATGAATAAAGTTTCACTATTGTTTATTTAAGAGATATCATAATTTACAATATTATAACTATAAAATATTTTTTATATATTTTGTAATTCCAATTTGCCTATTTATTAAGGAATTTTCATTAATATTTTTTAAAATAATATAATATTTATATACACAAAGTTTACAATTTTGTAATAATTATTTTAAATATATATTTATTATAAATAATATAATATTTTTAGTTAGATATTATATAATTTATTTTGCCAAATATGATACTATTATTAGAAAATATTATACAGTATATACATATGAATATTATATATATTTAATGATATATATAATAATCATACTTTCTACATTACTTATTTTAATTTTGTATTAACTTAATAAATAATATATTTGTAAGTAATATGGTTACTATTTATATAATTTTTTATTACACTTAATAAACTATGTAACACTTATAAATATATATTTTATTAGATATAAATAATAAATATACTATAAAAAATATAAAATATATTTTTCATTAATATATTAATAAAATAACATATGATATCAATTTAAATATATTTAAATTTAACTAATTATTTTATATTATGCATTTTATTATTTAAATATACTATATTTTTACATAGTATATTTTTTTCAAATATGTTATTATATTTTAAATAATATATAATATGTAAATATAAATTATGTAAGATATATAAAACAAATATTTTTTATATATTCAATAACATATGCATATTATAATAAATATATATAATAAAACATTATAAATAATATGAATATATATTTCTTATTAATATGTTATTAAAATAAAATATAGTATTTATATATGTTTATATGTACTAAGTTTACATTTCATAGTAGTTATTTTATTTTACAAATTTTATTATTGAAATATACTTTATTTTTTAAGTAGTATTTAATGATATTACTTATATATAATATTATATTATTGTTATATATCATTTTATCAAGTCGTATATTTTAATTTTTTTACGTAAAATGTTATTATGTACAAGAATATATAATAGATGTAAATAACTTATGAAATGTATAAATGTTTATAACAAAAAAATTTTAAGTACTATTTATTATTTATACTTTATAATATATAAATATGTAATATATTATAAATAAAATGTGTAGTATTAGTTGTAAATGACAAATGATTATACATATTGAAATAATCTAAATTATTCAATAATTAAAATTTGCATGTGAATACAATATTAGTTATAGATATTAAGTTTGAAGTAATTTTGATTCATGAAAATGAATGTGTGGAAATAAGTTTGATATATTATGTTTATTAATGTTAATTATTGATGTAAGTGATTATGTGTAATGAAATTAACGTTATTGTTTTATGTATATTAATGTGTGCATAGTATAATTAATGTTTGTATCTTTTATGAATTAATATGTTTGTATTATGTTTAAATTTATTAAAACAACTTTTGTTATGCCTAAGAATTTGTTGATAGAAATTTTCTTATGTTAAACCTATTTTTCAAGCCTAAATTAAACCCAAATGAACTCAAAATTAAGTCAAATTTAAACCTAAGTCTTATATGCCTTAAAAATCAAACTGAGGATATTAATGAGTCATATATTTGATTAATTAGAGCCTCTTTTTGGCAACCCATATTTTCATATGAATTTTCCCTCTTTTCTCTCCTTTCTCTTTTCCTTTTTCTTCAAGCTATAATCCCTAAACCAAAAAAAAAAAAAAATATCAAGCTTTTGGATTCAAAAATCTTTCCAAGCGAAAGCCTCTACATGTAAGTCAAAGCTAGTATAAACTCTTTGTTTTATTTCCTTTCTTGTAGAATAGGTGTAAAATCTATGGTAGGATGAGTTAATGTCTTTTGATTTGTATGGTTTTATGTATTGATATATGTTAGGTTGTGTTTTGTTATTGTGTGAACTTGTTTATGTATTATGGAAGTAGTGAGAGGTGATGGTGAGAGGTGAAGTTGATTTGAGTAGTTGAAGTTGAAGCGAAGAGTAGGAGAGGATTTGATGTGAAAGAAGTAGTTTGATGTGTTGTAATGAAGTTTAAAGTTGCTAGGATTGGTTAAAGTGGATAAAAGATAGTGTATGAAGTTAAATATGTATCTGAAGAAGGATTGAAAGTGTTATATGTTACATTTTTTTCCAAGTGTAAAACAGGGGAAGTAAAATATTTTCAAATAGGTCTATTTTTGAGTGTACGCCGGCATTTAGTACTTCAACGTCGCCGGTGTATAGGCTGTGTCGAATGTGTTCAGAATTGATTTTTCTGAAGCCACTTAAAATGCCGCCAGCTTTTATAACGAAAATTGGCTATTGTTTATTTTTCACAACGTACGACGGCCACATAGGGCTTCAACGCCGCCGGCGTAAAGGCAGTATTGAAGGCGAACAGAATCAAATTGTTTAATGCCAGGCTTAGCGCCGCCGGCATATAGTTTCAACGCTGTCGGCGTTTAGCTCACTTTTGCTTGTGTAGAAAGGCCGCATATCCCCTAAGTTTTGTAAATTCAATCTTCTTCAATTGTCATTCTTTACTTCATATATGGTCTTCCAATGAATCTATAAGCTAAATAAACATGTTCTATTTATAAATTAGATGTTAAAACTATATGTTAAGTTTATTGAATCTCCTTGTATAGTTAACCTGGGATTGTGAAATATATATTTTACGTTCTATTATTGATTTGTTTTGATATTTTTTTTTTCAGTTAAAGGTTCTTCAGTTATTTCCTCTTTGAGTGATTATAGTAATACACTATTTGGTTTAGGTACGCAATAGCTTGTTTGTTGTATGCTAGGAATAGGCATCACAAAAATTGATTTAATTCGATTCGACTTAATACTTTGATGAACTGGATGTCTATTATGCTGTTTAATCTGGTTTGAGGAGTAACAAACCTATCATGATGCAATAACATGTTAGTTAGGCACTTAACCTAAGTCATGATGCAATGACTTTACCATGATGCAATGGTACGCTATGATGCAATAGCAATTTGTTTTTTTAGTTAAGTGGATAGTCGATGAGGAGAATAGTATCCAAGTAACGTTTGCTTAAACTTAGGGGGAAATGCCATGGTTTAGTTTAAAGTTAATGGGGACTTGTGAATTAGATCCATGTTGTAGACTGAGTTTAAGTAGAGTTGGGCAACGGTTTTTGAACCCTAAATGAAGCTATTTTTTTATGGAATAGATATAGGAGATATAGGTTTTTGAACTGCTTATATCAACCCCCTGAGCAGCTGCTGTTACTTAGGACCCCTAAATTCCCAGAGCGTGATTCCGGGGTTTGAATACCTTCCTGTTGTTTTGTTGAAAGAAAACTTAATAAGATAATGACTTGATCATTGATGTATTTCATTTGATTTAAGTTTGCTTGATTAATTGTTCTTGTATTTGTTATTGCGTACTAGGCCTTTGGCTCACTTTTGCTGCTTTGCAGGTAATGAAGATGAGTCATATGATGATCTAGGATACGGGTTAGGTTTTGAGCGATTCATGGACGAATGGGATGAATAGGACTCAAATACCCTTGGAATTTTGAAGAAGCTTTTGTTTAAAGCACAATTCTCAATATAGAAGGCTTGTTAGACAAGCCTAAGTGTAAAAGACCTTAAGATCTCTTTATGTTATCTTTTGTACTAAGAAAAATGTTGTAATTTTTTATAGTGTCTTGTATTGACACTAAACTTTGTACATATGATGTATATATATGTATAGATTGCTTTTATTAGTAATCTTGTTTTGTTAAAAGTTGTTTATAAAGTTTTAGTAGATTTGATCAAACAATCCTCATAAACTGTTAGTTTTAGGACAATCTTACATATAATATGAAAATGTTATATGTGGTTGGGGACTCGGTACACTAAATCTCGGAATTCAGTGGGTTGGGTCTTTACAGATGGTATCAGAGCTATGTATATGAAATTGTTTAATTAAATAGAAGTGACTTGACCTTAGATGTAGTGAGTTTAGTCAGATGCGTATAGGACTTGTTTGCATTGGGTATTTTGTTTGAATGCTTATTTTGTTCATTAACTGTTTTGATGTTGATTTGACATTGCAAAATTATTATATGTCACATATATGTTGTATGTTTGTTTAAAGATGGATAGGTTAAGACGAGTAACTCGACAATCTATGGAAAGAGAGAGTATGCCACCTCTTTCTTAGTTTACTATCTCAGCTTCTGCGTCAGTTAGTATTCCAGCTTCTACTTCGACTGCATCACCAGCTTCGACTTCTACTGCACCGAATCCACAGCCTCCTCAAATGCCTGCATATCCAGCTATGCCTCAGATGCCAACGGGAGATCCGAATAATGTGTTCATTATGTTTCAGGAAATGTTTGCAATAGTTGAATAGTATCAACAAATGATGTATCAACAACAACAACAATTTATGTAACAATATAATCCACCAACTGTGTGACAAGAACAACATGTATGAGTGGAAGATTGGAATGATCAAGTCAAGTTGCATGATTTTGTCAGATTGGTACCTGATTTTGATGGAACTGTTTTGGACCCGACTAGAACTGAAGTTTGGATCATAGAGCTTGAAAAAGCATTTGTTGTTTGTGAAGTACCCGAGCATACGAAAGTTGACTTAACTATATAGATGCTGAAGGGAGATGCATATAATTGGTGGAGATTGAACAGTGAAGGATATGTAAGACCAATACCATGGAACAGATTCAAGGAAGCCTTTTTCTTGCAATACATTCCATCGACAGTGAGAGAGCAAATGATATCAAATTGGTTGAATTTGAGTGAAGGGAATAAAACTGTAGAAGAATATCATGCAGAGTATTGTAGATTGCTTAGATTTGCTGGCACAAATTACAATGATGAAAGTATGAAGGTTCAAAAGTTCCAAGATGGCTTGAACATGGAAATCAAGAGTGAGGTTAAGAAGTTTCAATTATCAACACTGTCTGAAGCGGTAATCAAAGCGAAGTTAGTGGAACAAATTATAAACGAGAATAAAGCCTAGAGAGATAGACGTGCTACATTTATGGGCAAGAGATTGGTGACATCATATACTCCTTACTCAAGATATGAAAATGTTGGCAAAGGCAAGCGACCATTTCTAGGTAAGAAACCAAGCACGGGACAAGCAGTGAAGACTCCTGTGCCTTCTATTCCATTTGATAAGCGGTGTCCTATATGTTTTGGGCCCCATGAATCAGTTCAATGTAAATGGACTCCTGGAGCATGCTTTACATGTGGGAAAGTGGGTCATAAAGCTGCTGGATGTCCTGATCATAAATTGAAGCCTATATTTTGTGCTCATCGTCAACAAAGAGGTCATCATGTAGAAAATTGTAAAGATTGGCCTAAGAATGAAGGACCAAACTTTGGAAAGGGAATGACAGCTGCTAGAATATTTGCTTTACAATAGTGTGAGAAAGCCCCTTTAGTTGATACATTGGCAGGTACAATACAGATTACAAATCATCCTACATATGCTTTGATTGACACTGATGCTACTCATACATATGTTGCTGAACGTTTTGTGAATGAGTGTGGTTCATCTTCTGAAGTGTTGCATGATAGAATGATGAATGTAAATACTCCTTTTGGTGTGTAATCCAAATAGCCATGTGTATGTAGAAATGTTGATGTTGTGATTTCTAATAGAAGCATGCCAATAGATATGTTAGTTCTGCCTTTAATCGATTTTGATGTTATCCTTGGAATGAATTGGTTAAATCTTTATAAAGCCACAATAGATTGTAATAAAGCCGAAGTAAATTTTGAGTTTGAGGATAGAAGATTGTTTCATGTTTTGGAAAGAAGGAGACCAAATAGTATGTATTCTATGGAGTTGTAGGAGAAGAATATGGGAACTACAATGAGTAGTGAAGAACTCTGAGTTGATATGGTGCTAGTAGTAAAAGAATTTATCGATGTCTTTCCTGAAGAATTACCAGGTTTAGCACCGGATAGAGAGATTGAGTTTGGAATTGATTTGATACTAGGGACGACACCTATATCTAAGGCTCCATACTGTATGGCTCCAACCGAGTTGAAAGAGTTGAAAAGCCAATTGGAGGAGTTACAAAACTTAGGGTTTATTCTTCCAAGCATTTCTCCTTGGGGTGTTCCGATTTTATTTGTTAAGAAGAAAGATGGAAGTTTAAGAATGTGTATAGACTATAGAGAATTAAATCAAGTGAAGATCAAGAACAAGTATCCGCTTCCTCAAATTGAAGATATATTTGATCAGCTGAGAGATGTTGTATTATTTTCCAAGATAGATCTGAGATCTGAATACCATTAACTTAAGATTAAGCAACAAGATATATCTAAGACTGCTTTTAGAACAAGATACGGACATTTTGAATTTATGGTTATTCCTTTCGGGTTGACAAATGCCCCAGCAGCTTTTATGGATCTGATGAATAGGGTATATAGAGATTATCTGGATTAGTTTGTAATAGTTTTCATTGATGACATATTGGTGTATTCAAGGAATATGGAAGAACACAAGAAACATCTGAAACTTATTCTACAAAGATTAAGAGAGAGGAAACTTTATGCTAAATTTAGCAAGTGCAAGTTTTGGTTGAGAGAAGTTGCATTCTTAGGACATATCATTACAAAGGAAGGACTATCTGTTGATCCGAAGAAGATTAGAGCGGTATTGGATTGGCCACAACCTACGAATGTCATGAAAGTACGAAGTTTTATAGGTTTAACAAGCTATTACAGAAGATTCGTACAAGGATTTTCCAAAATTGCTTCACTATTAACTAAATTGACAAGAAAATATGTGAAGTTTGATTGGGATGAAGATTGTGATCGAAGTTTTCTCGAGCTGAAAGAACGATTGGTTTCTGTACCGATTTTAGCACTTCTGGTTCGTGGAGAAGAGTTTGTAATTTATAGTGATGCTTCACTTCAAGGACTCAGATGTGTTTTGATGCAATATCATCGAGTTATAGCTTATGCATCGAGACAATTGAAACACCACGAGAGGAATTATCCAATTCATGATCTCGAGCTAGCTGTAGTGATATTAGCATTGAAGCTTTGGAGACATTATTTATTTGATGAAAAATGTAAGATATTCACTGATCACAAGAGTTTGAAATACATTTTCACTCAAAAAGAATTGAATATGCATCAGCGAAGATGGTTGGAATTAATCAAAGACTATGATGTTGAAATTTTGTATCACCCGGGAAAAGCCAATGTTGTAGCAAATGCACTCAGTAGGAAGCAGCAAATGAATGTGGAATCTTTGATTACAAATCAATGAGAACTACAAGAAGATCTTCAGAAGATGGATATTGAGGTAACAATGGAAAAGGTTGAAGTTATGTTAGCGAGTTTATTTGTACAACCAACAATTATACATCAAATTAAGCGAGGACAACTGGAAGAACCTGGAAGCCAGAGATTGAGAAGTGAGATAAGAAAGGAAAGAGAAAAGATACGCAAATTGATGATAAAGGTGTTACAAAGTTCAAGGATAGAATTTATGTACTCAAGATCTATGATTTGAGAAAACAGATTATGAAAGAAGCTCATTCCTCTTCATATTCAATTCACCCTAGCAACACAAAGATGTATCAAGACTTGAAACAACATTTTTGGTGGGAAGGAATGAAGAAGGATATTGCAAGATTTGTTTCTAAATGTTTAGTATGTTAACAAGTGAAGATTGAGCATCAACGACCTGGAGGAAAATTGCAACCATTAAGAATTCCAGAATGGAAGTGGGATGAAATAACTATGGATTTTGTGGCGGCTTTACCAAAGACAATAGCCAAGAATGAAATGGTTTGGATCATTGTAGATCGACTAACGAAATCATCACATTTCATTCCATTGCGAGTCGGGTATTCACTCGAGAAGTTTGCCCAGATCTATATCCGAGAGATAGTGAGATTACATGGTATACCAGTGACCATCACTTCAGATAGAGATACCAGATTTGTCAGTTGATTCTAGAAAAGTCATCATGAGGCTCTTAGGACAAAGTTACAATTTAATACATCATTTCATCCACAAACCGACGGTCAATCAGAAGGAATGATTCAGATTCTTGAAGATATGCTTAGAGCTTGTACCTTAGAGTTTGGAAGGAATTGGGATGAACACTTACCTCTGGTTGAGTTTGCATACAATAATAGTTATCAGACAGCGATTCAGATGGCTCCATATAAAAATAAAGTGGGCAAAAGAACATTAATTGGTCCTGATTTGGTGCAACAAGCAATTGATAAAATTTAAATGATCAAGCAAAGATTAACAGCAGCTCAAGACCGATATAAAAGTTATGTCGACTTGAGAAGAAGACCTTTAGAGTTTGAACTTGGAAATCATGTATTTCTCAATATATCCCTGACGAAAGGAGTTTTTAGATTTGGAGTAAGGAGCAAATTGAATCCAAGATATATTGGACCATAGAAGTTTTGGAACAAATAGGACCAGCAGCTTACAGATTAGCTTTACCACTAAGGCTATCAGGTGTTCATGATGTCTTTCATGTGTCTTAACTTAGAAAATGCACATCTGATCCTAATGCTATATTAGACACAATTCAACCAGAGATACTACTAAATTAGACTACTGAGGAGAAACCGATCAGAATTTTGGGCAAAATGGACAAAGAATTGAGAAACAAAGTGATACCGATGGTAAAAGTCCAATGGAGTAATCAATTCGAGAGAGAAGCGATTTGGGAAGTTGAAAGTGTGATGAGACATAAATACCCCAAACCTTTTGGAGACTTGAGGTAAGTTAAGTTTCGAGGACAAAACTTCTTGAAGGAGGGAAGAATGAAATAATCTAAAATATTCAATAATTAAAATTTACATGTGAATACAATATTAGTTCTAGATATTAAGTTTGAAGTAATTTTGATTCATGAAAATGAATGTGTGGAAATAGTTTGATATATTATGTTTATTAATGTTAATTATTGATGTAAGTGATTATGTGTAATGAAATTAATGTTATTGTCTTATGCATATTAATGTGTGCATAGTATAATTAATGTTTGTGTCTGTTATGAATTATTATGTTTGTGTTATGTTTAAATTTATCAAAACAACTTTTGTTATGCCTAAGAATTTGTTGATAGAAATTTTCTTATGTTAAACCTATTTTTCAAGCCTAAATTAAACCCAAATGAACTCAAAATTAAGCCAAATTTAAACCTAAGTCTTATTTGCCTCAAAAGTCAAACTTAGGATATTAATGAGTCATAAATTTGATTAATTAAAGCCTCTTTTTGGCAGCCCATGTTTTCATACGAATTTTTCCTCTTTTCTCTCCTTTCTCTTTTCCTTTTTCTTCAAACTATAAGCCCTAAACCAAATACCAATATCAAGCTTTTGGATTCAAAAATCTCTCCAAGCTAAAGCCTCTACATATAAGTCAAAGCTAGTATAAACTCTTTGTTTTATTTCCTTTCTTGTAGAATAGGTGTAAAATCTATGGTAAGATGAGTTAATGTCTTTTCAGTTGTGTAGTTTTATGCATTGATATATGTTAGGTTGTGTTTTGTTATTGTGTGAACTTGTTTATGTATTATGGAAGTAGTGAGAGGTGTTGGTGAGACATGAAGTTGATTTGAGCAATTGAAGTTGAAGTTGAAGTGAAGAGTAGGAGAGGATTTGATGTAAATGAACTAGTTTGATGTGTTGTTATGAAGTTTAAAGTTGCTAGGATTGGTTAAAGTGGATAAAAGATAGTGTATAAAGTTAAATATGTGTTTAAAGAAGAATTGAAAGTGTTATATGTTACATTTTTTTTCGAAGTGTAAAACAGGGGAACTTTATAGATAAATATTTCATTACATAACAACAAATATATCAGATTCTTATATAGCCTTATATTTATAGATAAATATTTTATATATTATAGAAAGCTTTGTTTTTCTAAAATTTAGTTCGTTTCGGGCTTATACGGGATCAGATTCTGTTTAAGAAATGAAATATTTATCTATAAATATAAGGCTATATAAGAATAATAAAATTGCGTAATGAAATAAAAGTGAATAGTGCAAAAGACTAATTAATTACTGGTAGTAATGAAAATACGATAAAAAGGTTATAATTGTAATTTTTATAACCCGAAAAATTCTATAACTGATATATTTGAAATCTTATGAAATTATGAGTCTAACGGTACTAATGGTATATTTTTTATATTTCGAGCCCTAGGACATGCTTTTTGAAGTCTGTATCCGAACGGGTTCGAAATAGGTAAAAAATTTACCAATCTGATATTTTTAAGCAAACTTATATTACTATGAGCTATTCTATACACTTAAACTACACCCCGGCCTCTAGGGTTAAGGGCGCTAGATTGCCAGACTTAAACTATTTTATTTCACTTAGGGTTTCTAGGCGATTTTTCCGGTTTAGGTCTTTGCCAATTTAGAAACTAATATTTTATGTTTATACAACATATTTAATTTGAGAAATTTATTTTACATTTCATTTTTGTAAGTATTTAATATCTTTTAACATTTTCAGAATTCTTGAATTGGGTTTCATTTCTGAAAGTTAGTCGTCATTTACTTTTTAATAATTTGTTTTTGGGTTCTACATGACCCGATTTTATAAGTCGGAGTTACGTAGAGAATTTCTCGTATGTAGTGGTTTTGAAATTGAAGTATGTTGAGTTCTTATTTTGTTTTTAAGAATTCTTATTTTTCTCAAGGTGCGGAAATTTCTGGATTCACTCATGTTTTTGGAGTAGTTGAAGTTCGATTTTAATTTGGAGTGATTTTTAGGGTTTATTTTCGTAGTTCATCTTGGAATTATTTACTGAAATTTTCCGGGGCTTACATCACTTACCTATCATACTTACCACTTTTTCAACCTACAACCTATAACTTTTATAATAACCTACCACACCTATAACTTTTTAAACAAACCTACAACTTTATGCAAGATCTAACGGTGGATCTTATATTTTCCCTATAAGTTACTTGACCTAAATCTAACCCGCTGCAACTTTCATTATCACCATGTAAGCACCAACTTCTAATCATATCAAGTTAATAATTTCAATAGCTTGAGGACAAAGGTACTTCCACATGACACTTTTACATGTTTCATTTTGGGCTTTACCAGCCAACTGGGTAGTTAAGCTTAATCATTAAATGTAGAAAGCTATATTGAACATTGAACTCTTCTAATACATTACGATCAATGAGACTTAAGATTGTAGCAAACAATTAATTAGGTGCTCACTATATGAAAAAAATGATATTAGGTGTAAAGACCCGAAGTCACCCCTATATTTAAAATAAGTGAATCTAGACCTCCAACCACATATAACCTGTAGTATTATATGTAAAGTTGACTATTAGGATCAGTTTGGATTTTTGTTTATCTAAATCTCTTATAAGAAAAAATTTTTAAAACTATCAACTCTTAAAACTTTTTAGAAAAACATGACATTTAAAGATAAGATATAAATCCATTACAGACATACATACATATAGATATTACAGACAAGGCTTATCAATAAGCTATAAACAAAATACATAAGTTTAGCAAAAACTATCATAACTATTACATAGATTCCAAGAAAGCTTCAAACTAGTCTATTATAAAAGGTTTCTATCAAGCCAAGGTCATACTCCTAGTCTTCCCAATCATCTAGAAAATCCTCAAAATCCGTTTCGTACCCCATAGTGGTGTAGGATTAATCACTAGCATCAATACCTGAAATATGAAATAATGAGCCAAAAGCCCAGTATGCAAATAACGAAAGCAAATACGAATGACACATAAGCTTAAACTACATGCAAATGCAACAACTATTAAGTTATTAGAAAATCTTTAATTAGCCAAACAACACTAAAAGAATTCAAACTCCAAAAAACAAGGATATCTAGGGATCCTGAGTAACGATCTCGATGCTCAGGGAGTTGATATAAGTTGTTCGAGGACTTATATCTCCCAGATGATATATCCATAAACGAAAAAGTAGCTTCCTCTAGAGTTTTCAGACATTTCATAACTTCACTTAACTTAATCCATAATATAACCTAATTCAAGTGTTCCCATAATATTGGATTAAATCATATTACTTCTCTTTAAGAATAAGCAAATGTTATACCGATATCAATAATCCTGTCAACTATCCACCATGCCACTTATAAAAGTCTTATCATAAAGACAAGGGTGGCCTAAGTGCCTAAACTATCGTGCCCCTAATCTGAACAAGGTGCCGCTCCTCGAACCAGATTCAACGACATAATAGATAATCAATTCAAACAACTTAAGTTTTTCTTAAATTAAGGTAAATTTAATCATGCCTATCCTAAGCAAGAAAACAAACACATTACTTCATACCTGAATCAAATTGAGAATCAAAGGTGGTATTCAACTGAGGATCTATCACTATTACAAGAAATTTCAACTTATATTAATGCCCTTAACTCTATTCCATGTATATGTATATATTGTAATAGCCATGAATTCCCAATATCATGTTATATATGTGTGTTAATAGTTTTGCATATTAGAATAAATAAATAGCAAGTATGACATATAGATTAAGTAGCATAATTTAATGCATGTGTTTTAGGAGTGTAAAATATGTGTGTTTGCATTAGTATAATAAGTGTTTAATATTAATATATAGGTATATATGTATTTGTGTTATTAAGAATTATGTTTAGTTAAGTGGTTGGATAAATGACGAAGTGAGTTAAATTTAATTTAATGCATGTTGCATGTATGTGTGAGTGTGATGACATGTTTTTTTTAACTTAAAAACAAGTCCAAAGCCTTGTTTCAATTCAAACAAATGAAGCCCACATAAATCCAATTTAAGCCTAATTAAAAGCCTTGCTAATGTGCTGCCTTTAAAGTCAAAGAAGAGATAATAACAAGCTAAAAATATTGCAATTTTCATCTAAAATCAAACCCTCTTCAAGATAGCCCTCTAAACATACTTAAACTCAACCTTTTTCTCTTCCAAAGCCACTCCAACATCAAGGCCAAGTCCCTTACCCAAATTCCTAAAAGTTTGGAAATTAAGAGCTCATACTAAAGCCTTCTAACCAATCCCTAATTCTTGAGGTAAGTGTATGTTATATTTAGTGCAAGTTTGTTAATTTAGAGATTAGGTCAAATATGAATATTGTGTTGTTATGAGCTTTAATAGTTTACAATTGTTGGTTAATTGTTGAGAAGTGTTTGGGTTGTCATATGAAGTTGTATTATGTGTATATTAAGTAGTTGAAGTGTGTTGGTGAAAATGAAGTGGAATATGAGTAGTGTAGTGAGGGTTAGTGAAGTTGTGTATGTGTTGAATGTTGTATTGAATGAAGAGTGGAATTTGAAATGATATTTATATTGTTTGATGAGTTGGAAGTGAATGGATAATGTTAAGTTCATACACCAAGTAGTAGGAAGTTTACTATGTGTTTTGAAGAGAGTTTAAATGTGTAAAAGTTTATATATTATGTAAAGGAAACATGGAAAATGCGTGTTTGTTGTCAAAAATATTTTCCCAGATCAGCATTACCTGGTGCACGGGCATGCACGAGCTTGTGCTGATCAAAGTAAGCTTTCAGGTCACTTTTTCAACCTCTGCCCCTCCTTGTACATGGGCGTGTACGAGCTTGTGCTAAACAAAATAAGCTCTCGGGTCACTTTTTAGTGCCCTACATGGCCCCGAGCATGGCTATGTATTAAGTTGTGTACTTTCTCCTATTTCGCAGCTTGTTAGTAATTTGTTCATAACTTTTTCATCTGACCTCTGATTGAGGTAATTCATGTTGCTATGGAAAGATTAAAAAGAGATATAAAACTTTTATCTTTTGATTTTTTACAAATTTCAAAAGTATCAAAGCTTAAATTTTGTTTCTTTTCAACTGATATAATTTTCAAACAAGTTAAAAACTTATGTTTTCTTGTTAAATGTGTGTTTGCATATGACATGGATCTTTTTTGACTAAAATGAGATAAATTAATGACATTCAAGGTGTAATGATGATTGAGTGATATATTAAGTATAATTTAATTATATTTTTAGATTTAACAAATAATTGAATATTCCATGAATGTCAAGGTAAATCTAGTTATATTATATATATATGGATTGAAGTTAAAAATGATGATTTGTGAGCTTGTATGATCTTGATAAATGTATAAATGATATGTTATGACTTTTTTGTATAAGTTATATTTGAAGTCTTAAGTATTAAGTTTAAAATTTGATATGCTTCAAGTGTAATTCCAAGTGTATAATCTTAATTTGAGTTTGGATTATCTTCTAGGATTCCCTACATAAGGTACGCAGTAACGTGTTTGTTATTTGCTTAGGATAGGCATATATTTAATCAACTCTAATATAGAAAAACTTAAACTTTGTTTGAATTGTATATCTCTTACGCTGTTTAAATCTATATCTGTATCTGGCTTAGATGGCAGATCGATATCCGGTTCGGGGAGCAGCACCTTGCTCAGATTGGGGGTACGGTAGTTTAGGCGCTTAGGCTACCCCTGTCTTTTGATAAGACTTTTCTAAGTGGCACGGCGAGTAACTGATGGGGAAGACGGTATCGGCGTGACGTTTGCTTAAGCTTAGAATGAAGTAATATGATTTAGTTCAAATGTTTATGGGAACAATTGGACTAGGTGATGTTATGGACTAAGATAAGTAAAGTTGTGTAACGACTGTTAATCCTAGATGAGGTTATTTTCTCTTTTATGGATATATCATCTAAGAGATATAAGTATTCGAGCTGCTTATATCAACCCCCTGAGCGTTGATGTCGTTACTCAAGACCCCAAATACCTTTATTGTTCAGAGTTTGAATACTCCAGTGATGTTTGACTAATTAAAGATTATCTAATAGCCGAAAGATTGTCGCATTGCATTATATTTTAAGATCGTATGTGCCATTACACATTTGTTTTTGTTACTTGTGTACTGGGCCTTTGGCTCATTTTTTATCCTTTTCAGGTGTGGATGATGAGTTCTATACAAGCAAGGGATATGGATCAGATTTTGAAGAGTTCTTAGATGATTGGGAGGAGTAGAGATAGCCTTGACTGTCATGCCCCGGAGGGTACCCTAAACGTGGCAGTTCTCTGCATATAATATTAAAGCTAATGAATGACAACCTTAGTCATGCAGGAGCTTCGATATCACATGCAAGGCATGCTTCCAAGATAGTAGGAGACTCACAAGGGTATTACATTTAAATAGATAATAAAAGCAAGCAAGAACTTATATAAGATTTCCATAAATAATATCCTTACATCATCTTAGGGGCATTCCCCTGCATTAATAGTCTGCCAAAATAATAATAACTATAACATAAGCCTACTATAGAGATTTTTTCCTAGAATCCTATGTTCAAAACTTAAATACATAAAGCTTCTCCTAAAAACTCCTAGTAGCTTATATTCGTACCTGGCATACGGGGCTCCTTGGGGCAAACCAAAGATAATCGTACTGTAACAAAAAGCTATAAGGGTATAAGCAAAACTAGCTTAGTGAGATAATTCCATCTATAAGACATTTCCATAATTCATATAAGTATTATAATCAAGACATATGAGAATGGACCAATCATATGAACAAACAAGATACATATGATTAACCAGAAATCAAGTGTAGCATGGATTTAACGCCCTCCATGACAAGGGTTGGGAGGTTACAGGCCCATACGACCATCAATTTCTGCAGATTTACTGGCTCCTGCTTACACTGTAGACTTTCCGGCTCCTACTAACCCATGTATACTTTTCAGCTCCTACTAGCCACCACTACCATTTCCTCATTTCTCCACACAAAGAATAGTAGTGCAACAAATGTGACTCATGTGTATGATATGCATGAATTAATTTCAATATAAATTTAACCAAAGATGTTTAGTTCAAGTTAAAGGCGATCAACACAATTCTCATCATATCTATACTAGAATCACAACTTATTTATCAAACCAACTTCCGATATTCTTAACTTGTATTCAATCATTTATAATACCAAGTCACACAACAATTATCTATTTTATCTTTTTCTTAATTGTTAGTGCTACTAATTACAAGCACAAGACAAGAAAATGTAACTTAGTAGAAGGAATAACTCACTCCATGTCAATAGAACCTAATCGAAGTAATCCTCCGGAAAAACGATCTCGGGTCCTTCTCCACCTAAACAAGATGAAATACCCAAAATGAGTCTTTCATGAAGTTTCTATTCTTAAAGATCTTAAACTTTTCTCAAAATCGCGGAAAAATCGTATAAGAGGAAATTCCAACTTTAAATTGCCATAACATGCTCATTTTAACTCGGAATTTCGCATATAATATACCGTTTTCTATCTATTCGAAAAGATCTGCACATTTCTAAACTTATTTTCATAAAATCAAGTCGTTTGGGTCCCGAAAAGGCAGCGACCAGATTTACTACGAATTTGTAAAAACTTGTTTTCTTCCTTTTATCAAAAGCTCACTTGAAGAGATAAATTTTTCAAATATTTTTGTAATCTTTTTGAAAAGTATTAGCTTAGTGAGATAATTCCATCTATAAGACATTTCCATAATTCATACAAGTATTTCAATCAAGACATATGAGAATGGAACAATCATATGAACAAACAAGATACACATAATTAACCAGAAATCAAGTGTAGCATGGATTTAACGCCCTCCATGACAAGGGTTGAGAGGTTACAGGCCCATACGACCATCAATTTTTGCAGATTTACCGGCTCCTGCTTGCACTGTAGACTTTCCGGCTCCTACTAGCCCATGTAGACTTTTCTGCTCCTACTAGCCACCACTACCATTTCCTCATTTCCCCACACGAAGAATAGTAGTGAAACAAATGTGACTCATGTGTATGATATGCATGAATTAATTTCAATATAAATTTAACCAAAGATGTTTAGTTCAAGTTAAAGGCGATCAACACAATTCTCATCATATCTATACCAGAATCACAACTTATTTATCAAACCAACTTCCGATATTCTTAGCTTGTATTCAATCATTTATAATACCAAGTCACATAACAATTACCATTTTATCTTTTTCTTAATTGCTAGTGCTACTAATTACAAGCACAAGACAAGGACATGCAACTTAGTAGAAGGAATAACTCACTCCATGTCAATAGATCCTAATCGAAGTAATCCTCCGGAAAAACGATCTCGGGTCCTTCTCCACCTAAACAAGATGAAATACCCAAAATGAGTCTTTCATGAAGTTTCTATTCTTAAAGATCTTAAACTTTTCTTAAAATCGCGGAAAAATCGTATAAGAGGAAATTCCAACTTAAAATTGCCATAAGATGCTCATTTTAACTCGGAATTTCGCATATAATATACCGTTTTCTATCTATTCGAAAAGATCTGCACATTTCTAAACTTATTTTCATAAAACTAAGTCGTTTGGGTCCCGAAAAGGCAGCGACCAGATTTACCACGAATTTGTAAAAACTTGTTTTCTTCCTTTTATCAAAAGCTCACTTGAAGAGATAAATTTTTTCAAATATTTTTGTAAGCTTTTTGAAAGGTATAAACATATATGTATTGACTCATAACAATGTATGAAGTAAATGAAGTTGTCTCAATTTATGAAAAAGTGAAGTTTTGAAAGATTTTGAAACTTGAGAACTCTTGAAATATTCATTTGCTTTTAAAATTATCTTAAGTTGTTTATAATGAGTATTTCTTTTCTTTTCCTAAATTTTATTTTCTTAATCTTCTTAAATTCTTGAGGAATGATTTTTATTTTATAAACTTAGCTTCTAACTCTTTTTGGAAAGTATTAACACTTCTATATCTAGAAAAATAATTTCTTATTTTCTTGAGATAATCTTAATGAAAAGGAATCATTTGAATAAAAGTGAAGTTGAAAAATCTTTGTTTACTTTTAAAAAGTCCTTTTTAGTGTTATGTATGTTTGTAAAATTCCTTTTGAACTCCTCTAAGTTTTATTTAAGATAACTTCTTAGTTTTTAGAAAATATTAGCTTCCAAATTTTATTTTTAGAAAAGAATCTTTATTTTTAAGAAAACATTTCCTCATTTATTTTGTTGAGACAAAACCATTATGTTCATGCATGAATATGAATCATAAAACTATGAAAACATAAAGAAACATAATAATTTAGAGGAATAAGTTAATAAGAAAATAAATCAAGTATTGGAACCTTAGCTTGTTCAAGATATCCTGGGACTAAGAAATGACTAGTCCTAAAAGAAAAAAAAAACGTTTTGACTTAATGAGGGCAAGTCTAAGACTAGAAAAACTAGTCTTAAAAACAACTTGAAATTAAATAAATTGGAAGGAAGTAAATAAATTGCAAGACAATGAGTTTATATGCTATAAATAATATATATAGCCATATAGATATGTTAGATAGTTATAAACATAAAGCAACATAAAGGAGTTTAGATTATGAACAAAAACAAAGTATGAACCTATTGTTACTTTCTTAATCTTCATGGTTTTAGAAAACACACACTAAGTTCATACTAAGTAGATGAACATATGAAATTCTTGAAGGCATATTACCTAAAAGAAAGAAGAAGAAGAGAACGTCTTGTAAGAGACTTTATAGAAATTTTGAGAGAGATTTGAGTATAGTAACTTTAGTGTAGAAGAAGTGTGAAAGAAGTGGAAGTATGAAGGGGTATTTATAGGAAAATATGGAAGATAATTTGTGTTAATTAAATAAATGAAAAACAAAACAAATGGGACAAAAATGGGGGGTAGCCGACGCAAAATTGAGGGGTGAGAGAGAGTGAAATTTATTTTTTTGTTATTTTGTTTATCAAAAGTAAGAAATGAAATATGTGAAATTGTATTGGAAATGAAAATGTGAAAGAAATAGGTATATGGGTTGTAAGAGTAGGTTGTAAGAAAAAGTAGAGATAGATGAATAGTGTAGAATAGTAGAAAATAGTGTAATGTAAAGTAGACATGATAATTAAATACTGGTAGTAAGAAAATACGTGTATAAATGCGATATCTGATATTTTTAGCTACCAAAAAATTATGAAATTGATATATTTGGAAATCTTATATTTTTACGAGTCTAACGGTTTATTCAGAATATTTTTCTTATTCCGGGCTCCGGGACACATTTTTCAAGAACTGTGTCCGATCGGGTTCAAAACGAGTTTTGGTTTTACTAAACTGATCTTTTTAGGCTTCCTTGGATAATTACGAACTATTCTACTCACTAAACTTTTTCTTACTTTCTTAGGGTTTCTTAAACGGTGATGCCGGACTTAAGTGGTTATAGTAAACTAGGGTTTTATTGACTCTGGAAATCCGGTTGACTTCCAATTAGGGTTTAAACTTTAATTCGAATCAGAAAATTTCGGGGATTTACATTGAGTTTGATAGAACACTTATGTAATAGAATAGCTATATGTACATATATGTTTTGAAAACCTATGTATTAGTTAATAAGATTTTTGTTATCTTTTGATATATTTTGTGAATGGCTTGTTTACGAGCCTTGTTTGTAATGTATATATACATATATATATGGTTGTATTATATCTGGATCTTTTATTAAGTAATGAAGTTAAAAGTTGTATTTTATGGAATGTTACATGTATTATTAGTAATAACGTTTGTTCTTATAAGACATCTAAACTAATGACTATCCAAACTGATCCTAGATTACAACCTTACATATAATACCACGGATTATATGTGGTTGGAGAATTGGATTTATCTATTTTAAATATAGGGGTACGTCCGGGGCCTTACATATATATATTATATAGTTCTAGGTTAAAGGATCATAAAATTCAAATAAATATCCATACAAGGTCTCAACTCAATATTTATACATCAAACAATATCATAAAAACTTATAAAATCATCAAAAGATTAAATATCAAGCTTGGAAAGATGTTTGAATAAGTTTTGAAAATGAAAACACACCAGGGGAGATGCTGGCCTCCAATGCCGACAGCGTTGAGGCGATGTAGTCTGCACCAAAAATTCTATGCTTGGCAACATTGGCAGCGTTAACCAAAACGCTGGCAACATTGTGGTCTTCACCGACATCGTTGAGTTGGTGTAGACTACAACTCAATTTTATCCAAAAATCCGAGAGTTCCATGTGGTCGTTCCATGCCTGTGAATACCCCAAACATCGACAGTGTTGCTATGTGGGCCGGCAGTGTTGACCTCTATGCCAATGGTATTGAGGCGGCGTATACTGCAGCATAGATTTTGAAAAATTGCAAACCTCCCCTGTTTCGAAAACATAAACTTTTACCACATTTTTTTATTTCCAAACTTCCTTCAAGCACATTACCAACATCAAACTTCAACCTATATTTATTCTAACTTCTTTTAACATATATAATCTTCACTTTCAACTCATCACACATCTATATCTACCATTTCAAACACAAATCCTCATTCAACCATTCATTTAGCCAATTCATTCTTCTTTAAGTATCCAAACCCTACTCATTTCCAACTTTATTCACTCTAATACTACTTGTCACTTACTTAGCACAAATAACAACTTATAAACCATCAAGGTATTGATTTATCACATAACTAACACATGCAAATTATCAAAACTCATTTTAACATGAAAACTCACATTCTAGCAAAACCTTAAACTAACAAATACATACCTTAAGAAACTTGAGCTTGGTTCTATGGTCTTGCCACAAGATAATGATGGTCTTACTTGAGGAAAATATAGGTGATGTTTAGACTTGAATTAGGTGAGTTTTAGAAGATGTAAATGGTGTTTTTCTCTTCTCTAGTGGGTTGTCTTAGATGGTCTGATTTTTCACACGAATTTTTGCAAAACGTTGGAGTTGATATTTATCTAAATTGTTGACTTTAGAGGCTGCCATGTTATGGGCTTTCTTTACATGGGCTTGCGCTTGATTTTAGAGCAAAAAATAAATGAGTTTGGGCTTATTTTTGTCTAAAAGCTTCTGCTATGTTTGGTTGTTTACTAAACATTGTTTAACAAATTTTTAATCACTTCAGGGCATATATATCAATATAAGTACGATATTAACATTAATAATACACATATTAACATCCAAATAAACAATCATAAGCACATATACTATTCATCAACACAACTTATATGCTAGACTTTTAAATATTATTCTAACATGCAAAAATATACATTAATACACATGTAATATATATTAGGAATCATGGCTATTTTATTCTCTCCTCCTTCAAGAAGTTTCATCCTCGAAACTTAGCTTACCTCATTACTCAAAGAGCTCTGGATATTTCTGTTTCATCTCACTCTCGACTTCCCAGGTTGCTTCTCTATCAACTTGTCCACTCCATTGAATTTTTACAAAAGGAATCATCTTCGTTCTCAACATTTTGTCAATTCTATCTAAGATCTTGATTGGCTTCTCAATTGTTGTCAAGTTAAGCAAAACATCCGGTAGATTAGTACTGATAATAGCATCTGGATTTGATATACATTTTTGCAACTGACAAACATGAAAGTGCACTTTAGAAAAATGTGGTGGTAAAGCCAATTTGTATGCCAAATGACCAATTCTTTCCAACACTTCAAAAGGACCAATATATCTACGGTTCAATTTTCCTTTGACTATAAACATAAATACTCCCTTTGTTGGTGATATATGGAGAAACACGTGTTCACCCACTTTAAATTCAAGAGGTCTTTGTCTCACATCCGCATAGCTTTAAATCTATCTTATGCAGCTTTCATCCTTTGTTTCACTATTTGAATCTTATCAATAGCTTAGTGGACTAATTCTGGACCAACCAAGGCTCTTTCTCCTACATCATCCCAGTGAAGAGGTGATCCGCATTTCCTTTCATATAGAACTTCATATGGTGCCATTTGTATAGAAGATTGATAGCTATTATTGTAAGCGAATTCAATTAACGGTAAATGATCACCCCATTGCCCTCCAAATTCTAGTATACAAGCCCTCAACATATCTTCTAATATCTGAATTGTCCTCTCTGATTGTCCATCAGTTTGAGGATGAAAGACAGTACTGAATTGAAGTTGTGTACCAAGCGCTGTATGTAAACTCTTCCAAAATCTGCTAACAAACCTAGTATCTCTATCTGAAGTGATTGTTCTTGGTACACCATGGAGTCTTACAATCTCTTTGATATAGATATGTGCGATCTTCTCCAATGAATCCCCAACTCTCAAAGGAATGAAGTGGGCTAATTTTGTCAATCTGTCAACAATTACCCAAATAACTGCATACTTATCAATGGTCTTTGGTAGAGCAGACACAATGTCACGCCCTGAAGAGTACCCTAAACGTGGCAATCTGCCGTACACAATATTAAAGCCTAAGAATGACCATCTCAGTCACGCGAAGGCTTCCATATTATGTACAAGGTGTCTAACACATGGAAGAGACTCATCGGAGTAATGCATTTTATGTTGATACAACTTGAGAACAATGTGAAGAAAATTCAATTCACTATTCTTCAAAATACAACTCATTAAACTTCAATTACAATTCATCAAAAGATTCTATTACGTAAAACTATTACAAGGCAAATAATAAACCTAGCTAATGACTTCAAACATTCTTATATCTTGCTGGAATCATGAAGTCATTCTCGACTTCAACCATCTCAGTCCCCACTTAGCATTTTTGAGATAACCTGTTCATTTAAACAACTATTGGGGTATAAGATACACTAGCTTAGTGAGTGAAAACTGCCAAGATTACATTTATAACACATCATACAATCAAGTGATTAGTCAGACAAGTGACATGCATCAAACTCGTGAATTCAACAAACGTATGACCTGCCGAAAATCATATGTGGATGGACTTGCGCCCTCCATCCCAAGTTAGCAGATTAACGAATCCCGCAGTACGAACCAAGACCGTTTCAGCTTACGGACAACTATAAACTATAAAATCGTTTAAAGTACAACGATAAACTAACAAGAATCGTTTAAGGTACAACGATAAACCAACAAATGCTAATGCTCCGTCCCCATCATGATATGAATGAGTTCAATTTCATCTTCAATTCCGAATACTCAATTATACCAATTCTTTTAAGTGATCAATCAATAATCGCAAACAATCAATTCTAATTCATCTATACAAGCAATAGTTAATCACTCGGCTTTGATATTCTTACATTCCATTTCTCATATCAATAACAAGCATACATAGTCCCCATTTGTCCCATCATGCATATCCATTTTATCTTTACCAAATATCTAGCGCAACTATTATTACAATCACATACAATAAATGAAATCGGAAGTAATACTCACTCAGCCATTGGATCACCGGTCTCTTAGTACAAGTAATCCGGTGGTAGGGAATCGTCGAATTCAGGATCACCTAGAAAGGAAGAAATACTTTAATAAGTATTTCATCACTTAACTAATCCAAACTATCGTATTCAAACTATCAAATTTGCAATTCTCGTCCTAAGCGGGAATTCCAACTTAAAATGGCCATAACTTGGTCATTTAACTCAGAATTTCGCAAATTATATATTGATTTCTATCTACTTCGAAAGATCTATCTATTTCTAATATTACTTTTAAGTTTCAAAAACATTTAGGTCTCAGAACAGAGGGATCAGATCTGATCAGTAACGGTTTCCGATTCCGAAAAATAGTTTTGTAAATGTTTGAAATGTTTCTATTTGATGAATCATGAAATATGAATGATTTCCTAACATGAATGACATGAGATGAGCTTGATGTATGTATTTTTGTCAATATTTACTAAAAGGAATTTTAGAAACTTTTTATTTGTAGAACCCCATGGCTATTTACTTTCAAGAAAACTAATTTCCTTACTTTGGTCATCTCCATTTGTTTTGGATTTATTTCTCAAGCAAATATACTTATCCTTATTAAAATTGAGTCTTCATTATATCTATTACTTATGACCTTCATTTCTACATAAGAATTCCCATTTTATACTTTGTAAACATGTTTTTAAAATTGGCTCATCCCAAAATCCGAATTTTGCAAAACTTGTTTTTGTGGTGATTCCTTTATGTAAAAATCATTGGATACTTAGAAAATTAAGGCTCAATCATGCCTTACCACTAAGGACTTCATTTCTTTAATAAAACTTTCATTTTGAGTTTGGAAAGTATGTGTTTTCATGACCTCACTCCAAAATTACGAATTTCCTAAGTTGACTAGCAACTCAAATTTTTCCTACTACATTTCTACTCCTTGTTCCACATATTTTTCTTAGCAAATCCTATCTTAATTTATCAAAATCATCACTTGATGATACCTATGACCTAAACTCCTCATTTTTCATATAAAACACAAGTTTTGGAGTTGATAAATGAGTTTTTAAGGCATGGCTTTGAAATCATCCGAATTTACAAGTTTTGGATAAACTCAATTTTCATACTTTATCTCTACAATGCATCATGCATATATGTACTACCTACAAGCTATTGTCATGAAGATTATGAGATGATCTTCCTATATGTATACATATAGTACCAAGAATCCTTTTTGAAAACTTTTACTTTGCAAAACTTTGAATTATACTAACTTAAGAAAAATAGTTTTTCTTCTTGCAAAATCATACTTTATTTTATCAAAACTCAACCTTGATGATCTATATAACCATCACCTTCATTATTTCAATAAAAACCTTCATTTTGGGTTAGAAAATAGGTGTTTACATAGGTGGTTTGCCTAAGTACGAATTTTACAAAATTTTAAAGAATGAAAACATTGTTTAACCTATTCTTGGAAACCATTTGTTATTCTAAGGTTATATTTTGATAAACTCTTTTATCCTTATCCAAACTTGGTCTATATTATATATATACCCTAGGACTTCCATTTTCCTATCAAAATTATCATTTTGGCATTTGGAAATAAGTGTTTGAATTGTGGCTATTTTCAAATCCGAATTTTGAGAAATTCATTTGAGCTTGTTTTCTTTGTAAAACTCATTTAGTCTTTCAAAAACCATTTCCTAATCAAACCTATCCCTTAAGGCTTCCATTTCCTTAATAAAAACCTTGTTTTGAAGTTGAAAAATGGGTTTTTAAAATTGGTCTTTGTTGAGATCCGAATTTACAAAATTTATTTTTGGACATATCTTTTGATAAAATCTATCTAAACTTATGAAAATTCATTCCTTACATATCCTATCCTAAGAGCCTTTCATTTCTTAAATAAAAACTTCATTTTTGGGTTGGAAAACATGTTTTTAAAATATGCCTTGGCCAAAATCCGAAAATAGAATTTTTATTTTGAAAATCACTTTTAATTCTTGTAAAAAGAAGTCTTGATGATATACATATATTAATCCCTCATTATCTTAAGTAAAAATTACATTTTGACATTTGGAAAGTGGTTTTTAAATGGGGGTTTTGCCAAAATACGAATTTCACAATTTTGTTTGAGTTCAAAACTAAGATCTATACTTAATATGAACATAAACATAAAACAAATGCATGGTAGTAAGCTATAAACTCATAGATCTAAACTTTACTTATCAAAATATTTCATTTATGTTATCTATACCCTAAGCCATTCATTTTAAATGAAAAATACACATTTTGAAGTTGAGAAACAACTTTTCCAAATATGATTCCATTGTCGTCCGAATTTTCAAAAATGACTTTTGTTGAAAATAAAATAGATCTTAAGTTTTCTAAAGCATTCCTACTATCATCATGCCACTACAAGTTGTTTATGACATAAAACAAAAATATAATGCATATATGAACCTAAAACAACTAGATCTAGTCTTCTAAACTAGTTATAAGTGCATGAACACATGTGAATGAGGAACATATGCATAAATCATAGGAAATAACAAAAATAATAACTCAAATGGCAAGATCTATGGCATAAACAAAAATCAAAGCTACAAAAAGTTAGATCTACAAAATATAACAACTTTAAACAAGAAAATAATTATGATACAAGATAATAATAATGGAGAAGAGGAGTGTTTCATTTTTGGCATCATCATCCTAAGCTTTTAAGCTTATGGAAGGTCATTTGATGCATGAAACCTTCATTATACTTTACCTATATTACCTATGGAAGCTTAAGAAGAAGGTTTACTTAAGAAATATTCAAGAAATATGTGTGGGAGCTCCAAAAAAAATATAGGGGCAGCAAGGTTCCTTGTAAGAACAAAAGAGAAAGAAGAAAGAAAGAGAGGAAAAGAGGGAGTAAAAGGTATAGGGTTTCAAATGAATGAAAATGAATAAATGAAAGGCATTAAGTGGTGAAAGAGGAGGGTATTAAATGAAAAATAAAAAAAATAAAACAAGGGTAGAAATTTTGGGGTGCTACACGTGAAATGGGGAAGAGAGAGAGGGTGTTTTGTTGAATTTTGACTTGAAATTAATTTGTGTAATAAATGTGTATGTGTAGCTTCTTTAAGAAGGAGTAGAATTTATTTATTTTAGTCAAAATAGGAGTAATTAAAGGACAATGGCAACCAAAAGAAAGAAAAATCTGCCATGAAGTGATTTAATAAAGTGTAAAAAGATTGAAGTGAAAAGGAAGTGATATGGTAAGGTGTACTTGAAAGTATGGGTTGTAAAAGTACTTTCTTAATAAAATAAAATTAAATTAAAAAATTTATTCCAAATATTTGTCACAGATTTTTCATGATTAAAATTAAATAATTATTTGAATTGTTTTAGTATTTTGACAAATATGTTACAGGTATGATCAAAATACGCGAATATGGGCTATAAATTATATTTTTATAACCCGAAAAATTCTAAAAAATTATTTTATGAAAATAAAAATACTTTTTAATTATTAAATTAATTTATTTTATTTTTAGTATCGGGTCTTAAACAGAATTTGATCCCGTAAAAGCCCAAACAAACTAAATTTTAGAAAAACAAAATTTTATATAATATATAAAATATTTATCTAAAAATATAAGGCTTTATAAGAATAATAAAATTGTGTAATAAAATAAAAGTGAATAGTGCAAAAGACTAACCAATTACCGGTAATAATGGAAATACGATAAAAAGGTTATAACTATAACTTTTATAACCCGAAAAATTATATAATTGATATATTTGGAAATCTTATGAAATTACGAGTCTAATGGCACTATTGGTATATTTTTGATATCTCGAGCCCCGGGACACGCTTTTCGAAGTTTGTATCCGAAGGGGTTCAAAATAGGTAAAAAATTTACCAATATGATATTTTAAAACAAACTTATATTACCATGAGCTATTCTACATATTTAAACTACATCTCGGCCTCTAGGGTTAGGGGGGCTAGATTGCCAGACTTAAACTGTTATATACCACTTAAGGTTTCCGGGTGATTTTCACTACAAGAAAACAAGCCTTTAGAGACAGAAAATTTGCGACGGAAATTAAAATGTAGTTATAATTTTATAAATAAAATCTGCGACGATGATTTTTGCGATGGAAATTTAAGTTTAGAGACAGAATTTTTGTCTCTAAAGCCGAATTTTCTTGTAGTGTTTCCTGTTTAGATCTTTGCTAATTTGGAAACTGCTATTTTATGTTTATACAACATATTTAATTTGAGAAATTTATTTTAAATTTTATTTTTGTAAGTATTTAATAACTCTTAATGTTTTCGGAATTCTTGAATTGAGTTATATTTTCGAAAGTCAATCGTTATTTACTTCTTAATAATTTGTTTTTAGGCTTTATATTACCCGATTTTATAAGTCGGAGTTACGTATGTAATTTATCGTACGTAGTGGTTTTGAAATTGAAGTATGTTGAGTTCTTCTTTTGTTTTTAAGAATTCTTATTTTTCTCAAGATTTGAAAATTTCTGAATTCGTTCGTGATATAAGACTTGTCAAAATTCGGTTTTAATTTGGAGTGATTTTTAGGGTTTATTTTTGAAGTTCATCTTAGAATTATTTACTGAAATTTTCCGGGGCTTACAAAATCTATGATGATCTCTTCCCATTTCCATTTAGGAATGGATAAAGGCTTAAGTTATCCACCCGGTCTTTGATGTTCAATCTTGATTTGCTGGCAGGTTAACCATTTTGACACAAAGTTTGCAACATCTCTTTTTAGTTCTTCCCACGAATAATGCTTTTTCAAGTCCTTATAGATTTTAGTGCTCCTGGGGTGAATAGAATAAGATGAAGAGTGAGCTTTTTTCATAATCTCTTCTCTCAAATCATGTATCCTTGGCAAAAAAATTTTATTTCCATGTCTCATAATATCTTCTTCATCTAGCCTTAATTCCTTCCTCTTTCCTTTTGTTATGGCTAATATCAAGTCTCCACTCTCTAGGTCTTCCTTCTGACCCTGTTTAATTCTTTCCAAAATTGTGGGTTGTAGAGACAAATGAGCAAGCATGATATCGACTTTTTCCATAGTTACTTCAATCTCCATTTTTTTGAACTCCTTCTAGATTTCCTTCTGACTTGTAATCAAATTTGTAACATCAATTTGTTTCTTCCTGTTAAGAGCATCTGCTACAACATTTGCCTTGCTAGGATGGTATAGGATTTCTACATCGTAGTCTTTGATCAATTCAAGCCATGTTCTCTATCTCATATTAAGCTCTTTCTGAGTGAAAATGTATTTGAGACTCTTGTGATCCATATATATCTTGCACTTTTCACCAAAGAGGTAGTGTCTCCACAATTTCAATGCTAGAATCATAGCTGCCAACTCCAAGTCATGAATCGGATAGTTTTTCTCATGTGGTTTAAGTTGTCTCAAAGCATATGTGATTACCCTTCCATCTTGCATAAGCACACAACCTAATCCTTGAATAGATGCATCACTAAAAACCACAAATTCATTTCCACTAACGGGTAAGGCTAAAATTGGAGCTGATATCAATCTCTCCTTCAACTCTTGGAAAATTTGCTCACATTTATCATCCTAAATGAATTTAGCATGCTTTTGAGTCAACTTAGTCAATGGGGATGCTATCTTTGAAAATCCTTGCACAAATCTTCGATAATACCCGGTTAACCTAAGAAAACTTCTTATTTTAGTCACACTTGCTGGTCTTGGCCAATTCAATACGGCTTTAATTTTCTCAAGATCAATAGATATACGTTCCTTTGATATGATATGAACCAGGAAAGGTATCTCCTCAAGCCAAAAACTATACTTGCTAAATTTAGCATATAATTTCTTTTCTTTCAGCCTTTGCAAAACAAGCTTCAAGTGATCTTTATGCTCCTCTCTATTTCGTGAATAAACTAGAATATCATCAATAAACATAATTACAAATAAATCCAAATAATCCTTGAATACCCTATTCATCAATTCCATAAATGTTACTAGAGCATTTGTCAATCCAAAAGGCATAACAAGAAATTCAAAGTGGCCATATCTAGTGCGAAATGCAGTCTTCAATATGTCTTCAGATTAGATTTTGAGCTGATAATATTTTGATCTCAAATCAATTTTTGAAAACACAGTAGCTCCTTTCAATTGATCAAATAAATCATCGATCCTGGGCAAGGGATATTTGTTCCTAATTGTAACTTGATTCAATTCCCTATAATTGATACACATCCATAGACTCCCGTCTTTCTTCTTCAGAAACAATACAGGAGCACTCCAAGGTGAAATACTCAATCTAATGAAACTAAATTCTTGTAACTCTTGCAATTGTTGTTTTAATTCTTTCAGTTCAATAGGTGCCATTCTATTTGGACCTTAGAAATGGGAACAGTTCCTGGTAACACTTTAATCCCAAATTCAATATCCTTATTAGGAGGTAAACTAGACAAATTCTTGGGAAACACATCAATAAATTTATTCACCATCGGTACCATGTCAAATCCATTTTTTCTGTATTCACTGTTGTCATAACTAATCTTTCCCATAATTCCATAGAATTCATTCTACTTGGCCTTTGCCTTTCCAAAACATATGTAAACCTCCCTTCCTTCAGATCGAAGCTCAACTCCGCTTGACAACAATCTATTGTGACTTTATAGAAATTTAGCCAATTCATTCCCAAGATCACATCAAAATCAGATAAAGGCAAAACTAACATATCTATAGGCATGCTCACATTAGAAATTAAAACATTCACATTTCTACAAATGCAAGGTTACCTAGTCTTAACAACCAAATGAGAATTCACACGCGTAACACGATCAGTCAAAATCTCAGGAGTAAGCTTGCACTCATTCATAAAAGTCTCAAATATACATGCATGAGTTGCTCCAGTGTCAATCAATACATATGAACTTCTATTAGAAACAACCAAGGTACCTGCTATAGTATCTACTGAAAGAGTATCCTTTATCAGTTGCAATGCAAAAACTCTAGCATTTACTTTTCCTTTCTCTAGATTAACTCTACCTTGATTACTGGGGTGATCTTTGCAATTAGCAATATAATGACCTCGTTGCTTGCAATAAGCACAAAACATTGGTGACAAACCCGGATTCTTACATTCAGAAGCTTTGTGTCCTACTTGTCCATAAGAAAAACATGCTCTCGGTATCCACTTACAGTCAGATAAATCATGAGGACTAAAACATCAAAAACATTTCTTTTCAAACACGGGAGTTGAAGTCTTGAATGCCAGTTTTTTTATCTCCTTTCTTCCTTAGAAATGGCTTCTTTCCTTTCCCTTGGTAATTTGCACTCTTACTTATATTTTGATAACCACCATAGGAAGAAGTAGGTGTGGTTCTTTTCCCTAAAAATGCGACTCTCTTAGCTCTTCTTACTCAATTGTCATTTTGAATTTGTTTGACTAATAAAGCCTTTGCAATAGTATTGGCTAAAGTATGCAATTCAAACTTCTTCACTTCTTCTTGAATTTCTTCAATTAAACCATTTTGGAATTTCTAGACCTTTATTTTTTCATCTCTATAGTCCCCTCCAGCAAAGCGCAAAAGTTTACAAAACTCAGCATAATACTCATCAATAGATTTTCCTCCCTATCTTAGATTTAACCAATCTGCTATTATCCTTTCTCTAATAGAATTCGGGAAGTATTTAGCAAAGAATGTGTCCTTAAATGTTGCCTATGAAATAGGTAGTTGTAAATTCCCACTTGCTAGTCTCCACCAATTGTAAGCTTCTTTCTTCATCAGATATATAGCTAAGTCCACCTTCTTTTCTTCAGGAATATCATAAGGTGCAAAGGTTTATTTTAGTTCTTTAATCTAACTCTTTGCCACAGTCGGATCTATACTTGTTCCATCAAATTCGGGAACCATCTTACTGAAAATATAGCTTGAACTGATTGGCTTGATCATTTATAGGTGGATTTTTATTCTACCTTACCTCCTTGTTGGTTGTTTTGCTGCATAATGTGTTGTTGTTGCTGAAATACCATCATTTGATATTGTTGCATCATAGCCACCATATCTCTTAACATACCATACATAGATGCTGGATCATTTGTAGGTACTTGTGGCATTTGAGGAAAAGGTGGCATTGGAAGATGCGATAGAAATTGAGTTGGTGGGGGAACTTTTGAAGCCGATCTCACAATAGGAGATGGAGTAGCTTCAATACTTAGAGTAGTAGAAGAGGTAAGAGTTGATGTAGATGAAGACTAAGGTGGCGGAGGCATGTTCTCTCTATTAACTTATTGCCGAGTAAATCTCCATGACTTATCCATCTTAAACATATGCATACAATACATTTATGACACACACATATAAAATTTAAACCATGCTTAAAGTTTATTAAATTCACATTCAAATTTATAGGCAATAACAAACAATTAAACGAGTAAGCAAGCAAGTAAACAAACAACAAGCATATTAAACAAACAAATAAGCAAACAAATATAACCATTCAAGCAAAGCTTAATTCTTCCTGTACTACCTATCCATGTCTAGAGTCAACTCTCATTTAAATTATCAAGCAAACAATTATTCAAACTCCGCTTTGATACCATCTGTAAAGACCCGGACTCATCCCTATATTTAAAATAGGTGAATTTAGATATCCAACCACACATAACATGCAGTATTATATGTAAGGTTGATTACCAGGATCAGTTTGGATATTTGTTTACCTAAATCTCTTATAAGAACAAAATTTAAAATCTATCAACTCTTAAAAATTTTTAGAAAAACATGACATTTACATATAAGATATAAATCCATTACAGACAAGGTTTATCAATAAGCTATAAACAAAATACATAAGTTTAGCAAAAACTATCATAACTATTAAATAGATTCTAAGAAAACTTCAAACTAGTCTATTACAAAAGGTTTCCATCAGGCCAAGGTCATACTCCTAGTCTTCCCAATCATCTAGGAAATCCTCAAAATCTGTTTTGTACCCCATACTGGTGTAGAATTCATCACTAGCATCAACACTTGAAATATGAAATAATGAGCCAAAGGCCTAGTATGTAAGTAACGAAAGCAAATACGAATGACACATAAGCTTAAACTACATGCAAATGCAACAACCATCAAGTTATTAGAAAACCTTTAATTAGTCAAACAACACTAGAGTATTCAAACTCAGGATAACAAGAATATCTAGGGATCTTGAGTAACGATCTCAACGCTCAAAGGGTTGATATAAGTTATTTGGGTACTTATATATCCTAGATGATATATCCATAAATGAAAAAGTAGCTTCCTCTAGGGTTTTCAGCCATTTAACAACTTTACTTAACTTAATCCATAGTATCACCTAATTCAAGTGTTCCCATAATATTGAATTAAATCATATTACTTCTCCTTAAGAATAAGCAAATGTTATACCGATACCAATAACCCTATCAACTACCCATCGTGCCACTTATAAAAGTCTTATTATAAAGACAGGGGTGGCCTAAGCGCCTAAACTACCATGTCCCCAATCTAAGTAAAGTGTCGCTCCTCGAATCAGATTCAATGGCATAATAGACAATCAATTCAAACAACTTAAGTTTTTCTTAAATTAAGGTAAATTTAATCATGCATATCCTAAGCAAGAAAACAAACACATTACTACATACCTGAATCAAATCGAGAATCAAAGTTAGTATTTAACTAAGGATATATTACTGTTGCAACTAATTTCAACTTATATTAATACCCTTAACTCTATTCCATGTATGTATATATAGTTCTAGGTTAAATGATCATAAAATTCAAATAAATATCCATACAAGGTCTTAAATAAATATTTATATATCTAACAATATCATACAAACTTATAAAATCATCAAAAGATTAAATGTCAAGCTTAGAAAGATGTTTGAATAAGTTTTGATAATGAAAAAACACTAGGGTATACGTCGGCCTCCAATGCTGGCAGTGTTGAGGCGGTATAGTCTACACCAAAAATTCTATGCTTGCCAACATTGGCAGCGTTAACCAAAACACCAGCAACATTGTGGTCTACACCGGTGGTGTTAAGCCAGTGTAGATTGCAACTCAATTTTATCCAAAAATCCAAGAGTTCCACGTGGTCGATCCATGCCCATGAATACCCCCAACATCAGCAGTGTTGCTATGTGGGCTGGCAGTGCTGACCTCTATGTCGACAGTGTTGAGACAGCGTATACTGCAGCACAAATTTTGAAAAATTGCAGACTTCCCTTGTTTCGAAAACACAAACTTTTACCACATTTTTCATTTCCAAACTTTCTTCAAACACATTACCAACATCCAACTTCAACCTATATTTATTCTAACTTCTTTTAACATATATAATCTTCACTTTCAACTCATCAAACATCTATATCTACCATATCAAACACAAATCCTCATTCAACCCTTCATTTAGCCAATTCATTCTTCTCGAACTATCCCAATCCTACTCATTCCAACTTCATTCACTCCAACTGTCACGCCCCGAAGGGTACTCTAAACGTGGCAGTCCACCATACACAATATTAAAGCCTAGGAATGACCACCTTAGTCACGCGAAGGCTTCCATATTATGTACAAGGCATCTAACACATGGAAGAGACACATCGGAGTGATACATTTTATATTGATACAACTTGAGTAACAATGTAAAGGAAATACAATTCACTATACTTCAATTACAATTCATCAAAAGATTTCACTACATAAAACTATTACAAAGAAATTCACAAAACCTAGCTAATATCTTCAAGTATTCTTACTTCCTATCAGAATCTCGACGTCATATTCAGCTCCAACCATATCGGTCCCCAAGTAGCATTCTCCCGTCAACCTATTTATTCAAACATCTATTAGGGTATAAGCTACACTAGCTTAGTGAGAGTTCCCTTAATTTTGTACCATAACAAGTAAGTTATAAATCATCCATATGCTATGCGTGAACAAACACATGAGCAGACAATTATCTATGAGTATCCGGAACCCGTACACCGAATGGATTTACGCCCTCCGTATCTAGGGTTAGGTATGGTATTGAAAGTCTACATAACTTGTTGCTAGTCCCCAAGCCCCCCAAGCTCATAGCATTCGACTCGGCTAAGCTCATACATAGGATGCATCCCCGATGCGCTTTAGTTCCCTATGAATGAACTCTAATACCGTGTCTCATTCTCCAAACGTGACCTCGAACTATACCGATCGACCTGCGTATGAGTAGCACACTACCAAATGCAACTTAACCGATGCGATGCATGACCAATTTATATTTGTTTAGGTCAAATTATTCATACATTCTTTAGAGTGACCAACCAATATCCTACACATAAACAAAACAATATGAATAGTGTAGTTAGCCAATCAATTCATGGCTTCGATATGCTTTAGTATTCTTTAGCATACATACATCAAAGTCTCATTATCTATCCCATCCCATTCATATCGGTTTTTATCTTGTTCCTATAATTCTAATGCAACTAGCTACAAGCACAAACAAGATATCAAAATAAGAGGAAAACTCACATGTCCATTGGACTCTGGTCTTTTAATCGTAATAGTCAGGTGGCAATGAATCCTCGAAAGCAAAGACACCTAAGGAAGAAAATACCTAAATGAGTATTTCAGCTCAAAGCTAGTCCATTCTATCTTATACAAACTATCAAATTTGTAATTCTCATCCTATGCGGGAATTCTAACTTAAAACGGCCATAACTTGGTTATTTTAACTCAAAATTTACCAAATTATATACCGATTTCTATCTACTTTGAAAGATATATCTAATTATAATACCATATTTAAGTTTTGAAAACTTTTAGGCTTTGAAAAGATCTTATCAGTAGCGAAATCCAATTTAGAAAATTGATTTTGTGAAACTTCATGAAGTTTCTACTATCCAAAGCAAGTATACATGCAAAATGAACAAGTTACTATCATAAATAATATGTCATGAGATATATATATACATGTTCTTGATGATATTTAATAAAAGAAATTTTCAGAAAACTTTTTCCTTGTAAAACTTTATGAAAAATCAACTTAAAAATGTTAGTCTTGTATTTTTGACAATTCCTACTTGTTTTTAGAAAAATTCATTGACAAAATTTATTTATTATTGTTAAAATTAAGTCCTTATTATGTATATTCCTTAAGGCCTTTTTTTTTTTAATAAAAATTTCCATTTTACACTTTGTAAACATGTTTTTAAATATGATTAAACCCAAAATCCGAATTTTGTAAAAATTATTCTTGTGGTGATTCCTTTAAGTAAACTCATTTTATACTTAGAAATTTAAGGCTCAACCATACCTAGCCACTAAGGACTTCATTTCTTTAATAAAGCTTCTATTTTGAGTTTGGAAAGTAAGTGTTTTCATGCCATTACTTTATTATTACCAATTTCTTAAAATGACAAACAACTCAAATTTTTTCTACTTTATTTCTACTCCTTGTTCTACGTGTTTTTTTAATAAATCCCATCTCAACTTATAAAAATCTTTACTTGATGATATCTATGACCTATACTCTTCATTTTTCATATAAAACACAAGTTTTGGAGTTGATAAAAGGGTTTTTAAGGCATGGTTTTGAAACCATCCGAATTTCACAAGGTTAAGATAAAACTCAAATTTTATACTTTGTAATATCTTCCTATTTTAAGAATCTCTATTAGTAGATCTACCATTTACTTATCAAAAACATCTCCTACTAATACCTATTCCATAAGCCTTTCATTTTTTAAACAAATCTTTCATTTGGGTGTTGAAAAATGGGTTTCCAAAATTGGTCTTGGTTGAGATCCGAATTTACAAAATTTGTTTTTGGACATATCTTTTGATAAAATCCATCTAAACTTATGGAAATTCATCCTTTACATATCCTATCTTAATAGTCTTCCATATCTTGAATAAAAACTTCATTTTTGAGTTGGAAAACATGTTTTTAAGTTATGCCTTTGTCTAGATCCGAAAATAGAATTTTGTTTTGAAAAATAATCTTTGAAAATCACATTTGAATCATATAAAATGAAGTCTTGATGATATATACCGATTAAACCTTCATTTTTTCAAGTAAAACTTCCATTTTGACACTTGAAAAGTGGTTTTTAAATATGGGTCTTGCCTAGATACCAATTTCACCATTTTTGTTTAAGTTCAAAACCAAGATCTACACTTATTATGAACATAAATATAAAAGAAATCCATGGTAGTAAATTATGAACTCATAGATCTAAACATAAACATAATCAAAGTTACATAAACGTTAGATCTACAAAATATAACTTCTTTTAGCAAGAAAATAATAATATTACAAGAGAATAATCATGGATAAGATGAGTGTTTCATTTTGGCATCATCATCCTTAGCTTTTAAGCTTACGGAAAGTCATTTGATGCATAAAACTGTCACTATACTTTACCTACATTAACTATAGAAGCTTTGGACAAGAGTTTTACCAAAGAATCTTGAAGAAATATGTGTGAGAGCTCAAATAAGGAATAGGGATAGAGTGTTCTTGCAAGAACAAGAACAAATGAAGAGAGAAAGAGAGGAAAAATAGAAAGGAAAAATGTAAAGAATGGTAAAGGTTTAAAGGTGTGAAAGGGAGAGAAAGATAGAATGAGTTTAAAGACACTTAAATGAGATTAAAAAAAAAAATGGCAACCAAGATATCCACTAGGATTGGCATGAAATGAAGAGGAGAGAGGGAGCGAATTTAGTTAGTTTTTAACTTGAAATTGTAATGTGTAATTAATGGTATGTGTAGCTTCTTGAAGAAGGATTGAAATAGGTTCATTTTAATCAATTTTGGAGGGTTTCAAAGGACAAAAGGCAGCTAAAAGAAGGTCAAAAATCTGCCATGAAGTGATGAGTGAAGTGTAGAAAGATTGAAGTGAAAAAGAAGTGATGCATGAAAGGTGTACTAAAGGTATGGGTTTGTAAGAGTACTTTCTTAATAAATAAAATAAAAATAAGAAAAAATAAAAAATGCATTCCAAATTTTTGTAGCAGAAATTTCATAATTAAAATAAGATAAAAAATTAATTTGTTTAGTGAATTATCAAATAAGTTACCGGTATGATCAAAATACTCGAATATGAGTTATAATTGACATTTTTATAACCCGAAAAATTCAAAAAAATTATTTCATGAAAATAAAAATATTTTTAAAATATTTTCTAATTATTAAATTAATTTATTTTATTTTTATTATCGGCTCTTAAACAGAAACTGATCCCGTAAAAACCCGAAACGAACTAAATTTTAGAAAAATAAAATTTTCCATGATATATAAACTATTTATCTAAAAATATAAGGATTTACAAGAACAGTAAAATTGTGTAATGAATAATAGTGAATAGTGCAAAAGACTAGTTAATTACCGGTAGTAAAGAAATACGAATATAATCGCAAAATCAGATATTTCTATTTATCGAAAAATTAAAAAACTGATATTTTTGAAATCCTTATGAAAATATGAGTCTAACAGTATTAATGGTATATTTTTTATATCTCGACCCTCGAGATATGCTTTTCAAAGTTTATATTCGAACAGGTTCAAAATAGGTCAAAAATTTACCAATCTGATATTTTTAAGCGACCTTATATTACTGCGAGTTACTCTACACACTTAAACTATACCTCGGCCTCTAGTACTAAGAACGCGAGATTGCCAGACTTAAACTACTATATTCCACTTAGGATTCCCGGGTGACTTTCCGGTTTAGATCTTTGCCAATTTAGAAACTAGGGGTTTATGTTTATACATCACATTTAGTTTGAGAAATTTATTTTAATTTTATTTTTTGTAAGTATTTAATATCTCTTAACGTTTTCGAAATTCTTGAATTAGGTTTTATTTCCAAAGGTTAATTGTTATTTACTTTTTAATAATTTATTTTTGAGTTCTATATTACCCGATTTTACAAGTCAGAGTTAAGTATAGAATTTGTCATATATAGTGGTTTTGAATTTATAGACTATTGAGTTCTTATTTTATTTTTAAGGATTCTTATTTTCTTAAGATTAAGAAATTTCTGGATTCGTTCGTGATTTAGGACTAGTCAAAATTCGGTTTTAATTTAGAGTCATTTTTAGAGTTTATTTTTGATGTTTATTTTGGAATTATTTACTGAAATTTTCTGAGGCTTACACCAACACTACTTGTCACTTACTTAGCACAAATAACAACTTATAAACCATCAAGGTATTCATTCATCACATAATTAACACATGCAAATAATCAAAACTCATTTTAACATGAAAACTCATATTCTAGCAAAACCTTAAACTAACAAATACACACTTAACATAATAAATACATACCTTAAGAAACTTGAGCTTGGTTCTATGGTCTTTCCACAAGATAATGAAGGTTTTACTTCAGGAAAATATAGGTGATATTTGGACTTGAATTAAGTCAATTTTAGAGATGAAAATGGTGTTTTTCTCTTCTCTAGTAGGTTATCTTGGATGGTCTGATTTTTCACACGAATTTTTACAAAAAGTTGGAGTTGATATTTATCCAAATTGTTGACTTTAGAGGCTACCATGTTATGGGCTTTCTTTACATGGGTTTGGGCTTGATTTTGGGGCAAAAAATAAATGAGTTTAGGCTTATTTTTGTCTAAAAATTTCTGCTATGTTTGGTTGTTTACTAAACATTGTTTAACAAATTTTTAATCACTTCAAAGCATATATATCAATATAAGTACAATATTAACATTAATAATACATATATTAACATCCAAATAAACAATCACAAGCACATATACTATTCATTAACACAACTTATATGCTAGACTTTTAAATGTTATTCTAACATGCAAAAATATGCAGTAATACACATGTGAAGAATATAAATTAGGAATCATGGCTATTTCATTGAGAGTGTCTATATTTTATAAAATGAGTAAATTAATGTTAAAACCTTTACTCTTTATATTTATAGTATTTCTATTTTTACTTTTTGGGTAATATTAGTACCTCTAGAGATACTAAAAATATAAAGAATGAAAATTCAAACACTATTTCACCTAAAATACAAAATTAAAGTACTCTTGAGTGCCTTTTTTTTTCCAATTATGTAGATGCCAACGAAAGGATGTTAGCTGCTGCGTACATACAAAGCTGGTATATTTTAGTTACTAAGTTACGTGTTTTGTACCTGTCTACTTGAATCTTAGGTATGATTTGTACAAGAACTTTGCAGTGTTTCCCTTATTCCTTTCTCATGCAATATGCCTTGATACACCCAAGGGGAGGGGGACAAAAAAACTGATCGACTACTCGGTAGGTTTACTTACCATCTTAATTGTAATATACAAATAAATGAGTTATTAAGAAGGGTCAAAATGTCTAAGGGTATTAAATAATAAGGTTTTATGGTCAAAGTACAAATATAATTATGTTGTATTCACATGACAAAGACTTGATTGTAAATGTATTTGGTAGAGTGTACACCGGCTTCAACGCCGCTAGCATACATATTGACAACTGCCAACATATGTAAAGTGAAGGAGACGGAAAGCCATGATTTTTATTATATCTTTCTTCTTTGTTCTCTATTCTAACATAACCATAAACCTAGCAGACATCCTTTGGTGTATTTATAGCCGTCAAGACGATTCTGTAATCTAGATCATGTAATCAAATCATCAATTTTCATGTAGGTTTCATAGATCTATCAAGTTCTCAAAGTTTTTATATTGTTTTGAAGGAGAATTGGAGAATCGTTTTAGTTTGCTTGGAGAATCTAAAGATTTGGTATTTAAGGAAGGTTGAGGATTAGATCCATGTAATTTAATAACCATTCTTTCTTTAAGATCTACAAATCTATAGTTTCCTTAGAATTTGATTGTTGTTTTCAAAGGGAGATGGAGAAAACCCAGATTATTTTGGAGATCTGGATTTAGTGTTAAAAAGGATTCGATAGTCCAGATCAGGTAATCAGATCCCTATTTGCTTCAATAGGATTTTACAGATATATTAGTTTTTTAGAGTATTGTTTATGGTTTTGAAGGAACTTTTGGAAGAGGAACCCTCATTGAGTTGGAATATGATTTTTGTCACGCCCCAAAGAGTGCCCTACACGTGACAGTCCGCCACACTTAATATTTAAACTCAAGTAAGACAACCTTAGTCTTCCCATGAGTTTGAACATCGGGTGTAAGGCTCACTCTCAACATACAGGGACCATACTTTGCTTCGTAGTAGTTTAAGGAGACATACATAGCAACAAGAATGTAAATCATGACCATCTCATAGAGAACTATTCTATTACATGAATTAGGGGGCATACCCCCGTTAACAATGCTAAGAGTTCTCAGGCTCAAAAAATTCCTTGTATTATGCTTTAGGCACTAGTTCATGGAAACAGGATTAGAAGTCCATTTCTACTTTTAGGTCCCGGCCTTATCGAAAGCTCCTTAATATTTAAGAGCTGTACCTGATGTCCACAGGTCCTTGGAGATAGCCAAAGGTATTCATACTGCAACAGGAAACTATTGGGGTATAAGCTAGACTAGCTTAGTGAGTGAAAACTTCCATATCACAATTAAAACATAGCAATCAAGCAAGTGATTAACCAATCAAGTGAATGCATCAAACAAGTGAGTTCAACAAACATATGACCAGCCGAAAATCATATGTGGATGGACTTACACCCTCCATCTCGGTTTAGCAGATTAACGAATCCTGCGGTATGACGGCGTTTAAGCTCACGGTCAACTGAACAATATTTCGTTTTATGGATCACGATTAACCAACAATTCGTTTTATGGATCACGATTAACCAACAGATGTTAATGCTCCATCCCCATCGTGATATGAATGAGTTCAGTTATAATTGAAGTCCAATAATCATTTAATCAAATTCTTTTAGGTGGCCAGGCAATATTCGCAGACAATCAATTCTAGCTCACCTCTATACAAGCAATAACTTATCATCCGGCTTCGATATTCTTGAAGTTCAACTTCACATATCAACAGCAGACAAATATAATTCCCAACTATCCCCATCCTGTATATACATTCTTTTTATCTTTGCTTAACAACTAGTGCAACTATTATTACAATCACAAGCAATAATTGAAATCGGAAGAGATACTCACTCGGTCATGGTACGCCGGTCTCTTAATAATAGTAGTCGGGTGGTGGAGTATCTGTCACGCCCCAACGGGTACCCTAAACGTGACAGTCCGCCACACTCAATATTAAAGCTTAAGTATGACAACCTTAGTCATTTCCAAAAGCTTTTATAGTAAGTGTAAGGCTTACTTTCACAATTTTAGAGGACCATATATGGAATAATGAAGTTTAAGAGATATAAAAACATTTAAGAAAAGAGGATTCACAATGAATATTTATTCATAGCAAAACTATGCATACTTAGGAATAACTCCCTAAATTACTAAGCTATTATAAAAATATTTGCATGCTAATACTATGATGTACTTTTATCCAGAGTTCTAATATTTAAAAAGGGTTACCTGCCCACATGGTCCACGTGGCCTTAGCCATAAGTATGGAAACTGCAAAAGGTAGCTATCGGGGTATAAGCTAATAGGCTTAGTGAGTAATTCCCAAAATTCATACTCAAGGAAAAAATTTATCAATCAAGTTTATTATTCAAACATATGAAATGTTCAACCACGTGAGCATACAAGACATATGACTTTCCGGGAATCATATGTTGAATGAATTTACGCCCTTCATTCGGGGTTGGGGATTCAGGCCAATTACGGCCACCACTTTTAAAAACAATTTTATAGATCTTACCGGCTCCTATACGCCATCAAAAACTTGTAGTTTATTACCGGCTCCTACTAGCCATCAAAACTTGTAGTTTATTACAGGCTCCTACTAGCCATCAAAAACTTGTAGTTTATTACAGGCTCCTACTAGCCATCACTTTTGTAGTTCTTACCGGCTCCTACTCGCCACTTACATGATATACCGGTTCTGTCTACCACCACTATTATACACTTGTCCCACCAATTGTATAGTAGTGAATGCAATGTGACTCAACATATGGAGTGCATGAATAATTTCTTTAGTTAAGGTCTAGTTAATTACGTTTAAATTCCTTCAAGTGATCAATCAATTTCAAACACTTCAAAATACTAATTCACATACAACTTTATTACAAACAAGTCGAATTTCGATATACTTAGTATTCTTTCAACATATTATCATACACTTCCATTTTATTTTTCTTAAATTCTAGTGCAACTAATTTTACAAGCACAATCAAGAGTATGAAAATAACGGGAAATAACTCACGATGCCATTGACGTCTACTTCTTCTAAGCGGATGAGTCGTTCACACAATCCACTAAACCGTAATAGTTCTCGGGGTGAAGAAATCCTTCCTCGGGTTCACCTAACCAAAGAAAATACCCATAATGAGTTTTTCTTGAAGATTTTCTTGAATTTTGACAAAACAATGTCAAAGAACGTCAAAGTTCGTATGGAAGAATGTTCCAACTTAAAATGGCCATAACTTGGTCATTTTAACTCGGAATCGCGCATATAATATACCGATTTCTATCTACTCGAAAAGATCTACCCATTTCTAAAATTATTTCCCACAAACAAAGCCATATAGGCTCCGAAAAACTGGTGACAAAATTCACCACGGATTTTCAAGTAAAAACAACTTTGGTTCAAGAAATCAAAATTTGTTTGATAAATACTTAGTTATCTATATGGTTGAGAAATTCTCTTTTTATAACTATATAACTCATACTTAAGCATGCTCAAGTGTTTTGTTGTCCAAATTATTTTTCTTAAGTAAAACAATGTCGGGTTGAAGCTTTTCGAAAATTGTTTTCGTGAATTTCCTTGAAATAAATACCTTGTTTTCTTTATTTCCTAAAAACGTTTTATGTTGGTTTTATTTATCTTTTTCTAAGTGACTTTTCGAAAATAAAATTTTTCTACTTTCTAAGTTACACTAATAATATTTTTTTGAAGTTTTTCTAGAAAATATGCTTTTCCTTATTTTCTTGTGTAAATTCCTTTGTTTACTTGTTTTGGCAAAAATCTTTACTTGATATTTCTCATTCTTTTTCTCATGTCTCCCATTTCCAAAAACAATTACTCATGCATGAAAATTTTGATTTCCTTATAAAAACAAAGTGGAACAATTAAGGACTTTTTGTAGAAAAACTAATTTCTATAATCTTATTAACTTTTTCTTGTAACTTTGAAAAGTGAAAATTTTATTCTTTTCAAACCATAAATTTTCTTTGCCTATTTAGTTTGCAAAGGTCTTTACTTAGAAATTTCCTAAGTCATCCATCTTATTTTCTTTATGAAAAGAACCATTTTTGTCAACAAAATATTTTCTTTTGAAAAGCAAAGTAAAGTAACAAAGATTTAACTAGCTTTTAAGTAAAAATAGTTTCTAAATTCATAGTGAATTCCTTTTTTGTAACTTGAAAATGAAGGAGTTTATTTTTGTTATCTTATATTTTTATGTTTCACATAAACTTATTCCTAAGTGACAAAAAGTCTTCTTTTATTTCATTATCTTTTAGAGAACAAAACTTTTGGACAACATTCTAAATGAACATGATTATGAGAATAATAATAAACAAAGTAACATAAAGCATAAATAATAAAATCAAGTATTGGAGTCTTAGCTTTTTCAAGGCTCCCGGGACTAAGAAATAAACTAGTCCCATAAAGAAATAAAATGAAAGAAGAAAAACTTGTTTTGACTTGATTAGGACAAGTCTAAGACTAGAGACTAGTCTTATAAACAACTTGAAATAAATAAATTGCATTGAAGTAAATAAATTGCATGAAAGGTAAATAAATTGCAAGATTATGAGCTTATATGCTCTAAAGAATATGTATATAGTTATTTAGATATAGTAGATAGTTATGAACATAAAAGAAATATGAAGAACATAAAGGAAATATAAGGAACATAAAGGAACATAAAGAAATTGATATTATGAACAAAAACAAAGTATGAATCTAATGTTGCTTTCTTAACCTTCATGGTTTTAGAAAACATACACTAAGCTCATACTAAGTAGATGAACATGGAGACTTCTTGAAGAACTTTTACCTAAAGGAGATGAGCCTAAAGAGAACTTCTTGAAGAGCTTCTTGGAGAGAAATTCTAGAGAGATTTTGAGAGAGTAATTTTAGTATAGAAGTGGTGTGAAAGAAGTGAAGGTATGAGGGGGTATTTATAGGATTTTGAGGAGGATTTTTGTGTGATTTAAATAAATGTAAATTAAAACAAATTGAGAGGGAAAGAGAGAGAGAGATGTGCCGGCCACTTTTGAGAGGAGAGAGGATGATTTAATTTTTTGTATTTTGTTAAATAAAAGATGTAATAAGTAAATAGAGTGATGATATAAAGTTATGGGAAAGGTAAAAAGTTAAGATAATAGGTTATGTAGAGTGTAAGAGTAGGTGTAAGAAAAAGTAGAGATAAAAGAATAGTGTAGAATAGTAATGAATAGTGTAATGTAAAGTAGATATGACAATTAAAGTACCGGTAGTAAGAAAATACGCGTATAATAGCTATATCTGTTATTTTTACTTACCGAAAAATTATGAAATTGATATTTTTGGAAAACTTATATTTTTACGAGTCTAACGGTATATTCGGAATATTTTTATTAGTCCGGGCTTCCGGACACGTTTTTCGAGAACTGCGTCCGATCGGGTTCGAAGGACACCCGAATTTCGCGAAACTGAAACTTTTATAAAACCTATGGTTATTACGGTCTATTTGAGCTTCTTAACCCAACTTCGTTTTTCCGGGCCAAAGAAAACGGCAATGCCGGACTTAGATTGATACGGTAAACTAGGGTTTCGTTGACCTTTAGGGTTTCGTTTGACTTCCGGTTAGGGTTTTGTGCTAAACCGATTCCGAAAATTTAGGGGTTTACATTTTGTGTTGTCGATGCCTAGTTTGCCCTCGAGGTGGATCGAAGGAAGACTTAGTAAAAGTGTCAAGGGGTAACATTTTGGTGAGAAGTATTTGTTAAGGCCAAAAGTCAAGCCTCGACTTGCCTTCGACAAACACTGAGTAAGTGTCGTGCCTAAAAATGTTTTAATATTGGAGCACAGTACTATCGCAACCTATCATCAGGCCCTCGATGTATCCCACAATAGTTACTGAAGCTTGTCGAAGCCAAATTTTAACTAAGTATTTTGAGCATAGTCCTGGTCGAGGCCCACTCTCCAGCCCTCAATGGGCCCTCAACAGTGACTATGAATGTTTTGATAGAATTTGACTCCCATTTTGTTGAGGCACGATATGCTTTCTTGTATAAATATATGCCCCGTGACCCTTCTTAAGTGACCCTTGACCTTAAGTTTGCTTAGCAAAGTGACCTTCAACCCAACTTTAATGGTGCACAATGATGAGAGCATAACTTAAGAGGTTATTATGAGAATCTATAACGCTTAAAACACTAATAAGAGTTCTATCTTCTTTGTTACGTGTTAATGATCTATGTTTGTTGTTCTTTAGTAGCTTTCTATCAAGACTTTGAATTTCAAAAAAACTATAACAATATATAAGAAGGATACACATGTGAGTGGCTTGAATCTTATCATGCTATTATGCTTGCCGCTGTTTGCTGTTGTGATGGATGTACTTCTTGATGATGGAACGCTTGGTTGTTGCGAATACAATCATTTGCATGATCACCGGAATGAATGGATAATTGTGACTACTTGGCTAACTAACTGGATATATTGTCGCAGGTGATTGAATCCCCCTTGTGAGGAAATGTCCCAGATTTGAAATCAGAATATTTTCGAAGTGTGTTTATAAAGAATCATGACATGGAGTATCTCTAGTCGCTGTTCCAGTCCTGCGAAATCTCTAAGTTTAACCAGAATGTTTTGTGAAATAAATTGGGGACATTCCGACTTAAAGGAAAAATAGCAGATGTCCTATTGTAGGGGTACAGGTAGTAATACCATTAAGGAGAATATAATTGTCTTATTGTAGGGGTCCATGGGTTCGATAGTAATGCCATTAAGGAGAAAACCGGATGTCCAGTTTTAGGGGTCCATGGGTTTGGTAGTCAATGCCTTTAAGGAGAACAATGAATTGCCTCTTGTGGGGTTCATGAGTTCATAAAGATAGATGGCCTGGTTGAGGGTCTATCCCAATAACTGAAGCGTAGACAACATAATTCTATATCGTTTATGGCATCAGTTTACCATTGATGTTGTTGTTGCTTTCATATTGAGTGTATCACTATGTTTGGTTTGTGTACTGCATTTGTTTGAAACTCAACACTTGTTTAGTATGTGCTTGAAGCATGGTCCGATTCAGTTATCTCACTGAGTTGTGGTTTGCTGACACTCTTAAAAATTTTATATCTTTTCAGGATCTCTAAAGTGGATCCAAGCTTGTGTAGGCAGACATGGTAGATCTTGATGGGATATTCCAAGGCTTGAGCGGAGTGAAGATAGCTCCGTATATAGAATAGTTCATGTTGTTTCCTTAAGGTTGTAAGCTTTGTTGGGTTTGATCTCAAGACATTTGTAAGCTTTTTTTTTTTTTTTTATGATGTAAAGATCTTATATATGTATGTGAAATTCCTTATCTTGACAACCTTACGATTCTATTATAACTGCCCATACTATAGGGAACGTTAGTTTTATAATACTCATGTAACCTCTTAAAGGTCTCATTTGGTTACATGATGTACCAATGCTACTAAGGTACCCTGTGGGGTGAGACAATTTCTCTCCTTATGAACTCATCAAAAAAGGCAAACTCAATACATGCTGAAGCAAGCTTGAGGGGTTAAATCTTGATCTAAATTTTTAGGGTTTTCCAATAGAAATGATATGGATAAAATTATTGTTCGATAAAATCCATGAACAATAAAATTAAATGGTTTATGATTAGATTATAGAACGATAGAAATCATGATCTATAAATTAATTACGATGTTAAAAGAATCACAAGGTTCTAATAACAGGATTTACCACAATTCTATAAGACACAAGAACTGATAAGAACTCAAAATAAAGAAAAATCAAAATCAATATTCAAAATCACCACAAAGGGTTTCACACTTAAAAGTGCTCTCAAATATCTCAAAAGATATGATAAAAACTTATCTATCTTGATCATGGAACAATTGGTAGGCAAATCCAATATTGTTCGCATACAAAGCCAGCTTTCATCAACATTATGAACATCGCCAACTTTCAATGAAAAATCCACCAGCATTGAAGAAACTAAAGTGTACATCGGCAAATTTCCTAGCTACACCGCCGGCGTATAGCTGGCTTTGCATGTGAACATTATTGGATTTTTTAAACGCTGGCATTTACAACAAGCAAATATATCATGCTTATAGATTTCAATAAAATTTATAACAATTTATTAGTGCTGTTAAATATCTCAAAAGATATATTCCCTTGTTGTATTATTTGGTATCAAGCAAAAGCTCTAATACCAAATCTGACGCGAGTTTGAGGGGGTTGAATTTTGATCTAAATTTTTAGGGTTTTCCAATAGAAATGATATGGATAAAATTATTGTTCAATAGAATCCATGAATAATAAAATTAAACTAGTTTGTGATTAGATTATAAAACGATAGGGACTGCGATCTATAAATTAATCACGATGTTAAAAGAATCATAAGACTCCAATAACAGGATTCACCACAATTCTATATGACACAAGAACTGATAAGAACTTAACAATAAAAAGAATCAAAACTCAATATTCGAAATCACCACAAAGGGTTTTACACTTAAAAGTGCTCTCAAAGATCTCAAAAGATATCAAAAAACTTCTATATCTATCTTGAGCAGTTATTATTATAAGGTAGTTATGTAACTGAAAAAAATTATTATAGCAATTATATAACTGATAACGTAACTAAAAAATATAATTGTGGTAGCTACATAATGTAACTGAAAAAAAATAATTGTGGCCATTATATAACTGAAAAACATAATTGTAAATAGTTCTTACCATAATAAAACCAAAAAAATTCGAAAAGCCACAAGACATTAAAACAATTAAAGGCTGGCATATAAGGCTTCAAGCTTTAATTTTTGTGTTGGCCTTGAATTTGCTTTCCTTTCCAATGATTTTGGGCTTGCTAATTCCTATCACATGCTATAAAAAGAGAAATGCAGAAGCAGTATATCACAAATTTGTGCAAGTTTTGTTAAAAGGGCATTATATTATTTCTCCAAAATACACAAATTTGCCAAAATGCTTTTCAAACAATTTCGCACATTCATTCAAGTCTAAAAGCAATAATAAACATGTTTAAATATTGTTTATGCACCAAAAACACGAAAATCCATTTTCACGCATGCAAAACCAAATTTTAGCAAAATGAAGCTTAAAACATGCATACAAATACCATATTGTCAAAGAATTCATGTTTAAGCACATCTAACACTTTAACCAAGTTTAAAAAGATATATCGAGCTGTTAGAACTAAACAAACTCACATAAGTTTACACATTGCAAATTTGTACACATCTCAGTCATCAAAAGCATGAATTTTCCTCAAAGTGTGCATAAATTTGTCAAAAAACATTTTTATTCAAATTTAGATATTCATATAAGTTTGTTTAGATACAGTAAGCAGTTTTAATCACCAAACTCATGAAAAACCATTTTTATGCATTTTAAGCTCAATTTTAGCACAAATTTGCTTAAATTATGCACAAAAGCATTTCAACATAAAAAATTTGCATATTCAAGCACATCAACACATTATATCCATAAACAAAAATGGCCAATTGAATTCAACCAAATTTAGAATGTACCTCATTTTCATCCTTGGAGCCACTTAGTGTGCCTACAAAAACACGATTATCTATTTAGTATCCATTTTTGCTTGAATCCTTTTTTTGTTGGTCAAAGCAAGAATTTCCATTCTTGGTACTCAAACAAACTTGCTTGTGTGACCCAAATGTATAGTTTTTCTTATTATACAATTGTGTGCAATATGGCTAAGCTTGCCATAATAGTTGAAGTTCCATAAGTGGCACTCACAAACCGAGTTTTATAGGGCTTGCAATTATGGTTTCTATTATAGCCAATTCCAAATTTGTTTGAGTCACATTTTTGCTTTTCGAGGAGTGTACTCAAATTCTTCTCTCCTTTGGTGAATTCGGCTATAGTAGTATTTGCCTCACATAAGCAAGTTTTTAACTTTTCATTTTCATGTTTAAGTTCAACTAGCCTCTTTACTATCTCTTCATTACTACTACTACTACTAGCATAACCATCGTTTTCACAAGCATAAGTAATAATTTTATCATCTTTCAAAGTTTCAACATCAAGATCAAGCAAATCATTATCAATTATCAATTTTGCATTCAGTTTGCTTAACCTATCACTTTTCACTCTTAAGTATGCTATGTTCTAATCTTAAGTATTATATTTCTTCTTTCAACTTATTATTTTCAACTTTAAGCTCCTCATGTTCAATCCTAAAGTCATCCAACTCATCTCCTACTTTCTTCATTAAGGATTTAAACGTGCTATTTTTTTTCTCATTTTAATCAATTTATACTACATGCTTTATCATACATTTTACAAATTTCATCATATAGTACTTGTGAAGAATTAGAGCATACATCATCATCTAGAGCCATTAAACATATATATCCATCAAAGTCAAAGTCGAATAAGTCTTCGTCGCTTCATGTGGCCACAAGCACTTTCTTCTTTGCTCCCTTGCTTCTTTTCTTATTATTTGGGCAATATTGTTGAACATGCCTTGGTTGGTTCACTTGAAGCAAGTGATGGTTTTTCTTTTGAATTTTGAGAAGTCGGCATCTTCCTTGTTTTTCATCTTCTTGTTCACCTTCAAAAACATGGTGAACTTTCTAGTGAACTTGTCTAACTCCTCATCATCCTCTTTGCTCTCTTTCTCCTCACTTGAGCTAGTGTTGGAGCATAAAGCCTTTAGTGCAATCTCCTTCTTGGTTGACTCATTCCTTTGCTTTTTGATCATTTCATGAGTCTTGAGGGTGCCAAGAAGTTGCTTTTGAGATAGTTAACTCAGGTTATGTGCCTCTTTAATGGCGGTTACTCCCTTGGCAAGAACCTATGAATTTTTTAGTTAATCTTAACTTTAGTATATGTCTTGCGAAGATTTGACAATTGATTCAAAATATGTATAAATCTATAATTCATTTCATCAATTGTTTCATTAATCTTCATTTTGAAATTTTCAAATTCACCACAAAGATGACTAATTTTAGTATCTCTAACTGTGCTTGTTCCTTCATATGTACTTTCCAAATCGTCTTGAATTGGTTTAGCCAAAGCACATTTACAAATTCTATTAAAATCAATTTCATTTATACCATAATATAATACTTTCAATGTGATTTCATTTAATTGTACTTTTTTCTTTTTTCACCTTAGTGTAGTTTGATTCATCTTTTCCTTCTATAATAATAGGACCATTTTCAACTACATTCCACAAAGATATGCTTTAAGCTTTCATAAAAATCCCCATTTTACATTTCCAATAAGCATAATTAGTACTAACGAGGATAAGTGGTCTATTGATTACTTCTCCTTCAATGAAACCTAGTGCGTTACTAGCCATTTTTATAAACTCTAGATGCGATTGAGCACTTTAAACTAGAGTGCTAGCTCTGATACCTTTTGTTAAAACCTACTAACACTTAGGAAATGTGGATTATTGCTAGTTTTGATTTTTTTCAAAACTTAATTCATAATCATGCAATCCAAAAATGCATGCAACAATAATAAATAGAGAGATGGGGAAAGGAAAGCTTGCATCGTGAGATAATGTGGAGTATAGTTTGCTTCCTGGTCTACATAGTCCACGCAAATGTCTCGCTTTAGAAGGATTCACACTTTCATTCACAACAAACAATTAGTCTTGATAGAGGACTTCAACACAATAACAACACAAATACTTGAGTTGAGACTTTACAATCCTAACTACTATAGACTTAACTCAAGACTTCACTTGAAACACTTAAGCAAACTAAGTATAGCGCCTTTACAATTTATAGCAATTAGAAGACAAAAGGCACTATACTTTATTCTCTCTCACTGAAAACCCTTGAATTTTTCGGAACTCTTAGAAAATAATTCTATAGCTAATACCGAAGCCTAAACCCTAAAAACCGACTCAATTTAAAACCGAACTATAAACAAGATCAATTGCAAAATTTTATAACCTCAAGAAGAAGAGCGCCTTCAAAAACAAAACGAAAATCCAATAATCGTTTGACTTGAAATCTTTACACTAAACAATTCGTTATCCGATCGCTAACACGTCAATCAAGACAGTACATCCAAATAATATTTAATGAAAACATTATAAAACCTTAAACCCTTTGGTGAATTTTAGAGTTAAAAATTTATACCAAAAGTCAAACCAAGTTGGCAAAAAACATTAGAAATCCTAGACTCGATTAACAATCCCAAGAGCTATAAAATATTAAATAATCATAAAAACAAAATAAACTTAATTTTTGAACAAAAAATATAGTATAACCATATACCCTTGGATTTTATAATCTTACAGTTAAATTTTAAAGCTGGAATTTAAATCGGAACCCTAAAAGTTAACCTAGATCCACATTAAGATCTAGAGAATTTAATCTGGTAAGACTATGCTAGAAACCCTAAAATAGTAAAAAATGGTATAACCTTATGTTATAGTTTGAAATAATGTCCTAAAACATAAAAAGATCATATTCGCTAAAAATTTGATTGTTTCGAACCCAAACATGATCAATTTTTGAAATCAGTGTCCTGGCATACAAAACGGTAAAATATTTCGATAATATATTTAGACTCGTAATGAAATAAGGAATCATTAAATATCAATTATAAAATTTTTGTCTTCTAAAACTATCAAATATAGCTCATTTACGCATATTTTTCTTACTATCATTATTTTATTTGTCTAGTCTACTACTTAATTTACTATTTACTACTATTCATTACTACTCATTTATCTTTACTTTTTTTTTACAACATATCCGTACAACCTATATACATATCTCTTACATTTAAATTACAAACATTACTTTTTACTAAACTTCTCTTACACTTTACTTATTTTTCATTACAAAAATTCATTTTTAATCACGTCTTCTTCCCCTCACTCATGGAACTAGCACGCGCACTCTCCCCCCCCCCCCCCCCCCCCCCCCCCCCCCCCCCCCCCCACCACTACCTTTTATCTAATTTTATTTCTTATTTATTTAATTTAATCCACACAAATTTTCACTCCAAAATTTTATAAATACTCCCTCCTTCATTTATTCTTTGCACATTCACTGAAACACATAACCAAAATTCTTGCAATATTTCTCCACAAATCTTCTGTCTTCTCCCTTCAAACCATGATCTCTCTCCCTCACTCTCTTTGTAATTTTCTTAAGTTTTCTCTTCACCTTCCCATCTTCTTATCTTCTAAACTTAGGTGAAATACTTAAAACCATCTCTTTAGTTTAGAAAACATAACATGAACATCATGTATATTTTGATTTCAATACATCCCCATGAACTTATGCTAGGGAATGAAATCATAGAAACAACATCATGTTTATGTCTTATTTTAATCTATGTTAAATTTATGTTATATTATGTTCATGCTTCTAACATAGTTTTCAATACATTATTATGTATAAGTACGTATATATATTTTTTGAGCCTAAAGCTCACTAATCCAACATTTTATTTATGCTTTTATTTCCTTGCTTATTTATTTATTTCATGCAAATAAATAAGACTAGTCAACTTCTAGTCTTACACTTGTCCTAAATCAAGTCAAAACAAAAGGGACTTGTCCATAATTTAAGTCTCGGGGCCTTGAAATTTAATCTAAGACTTCCATGATTTTCTTATTTATTTGCCTTACTTTATTTATGAGACTGGTTATATTCAAGTCTCGTGGAGCCTACTGAAGTTTAAGACTCCCACAATTATTTTCTTACTTTTCTTATTTCATGTATAGGACTTGTCCATCTTTAAGTCCTGAGAAGACTTGAAATAAATGTAAGACTTCTATGATTTTTTTTATTTTGCTTTTCTTATTTTCATGAAACTTGTCCATTTCTATGTTCCAAAAAGTCTTGATAACAAGCAAAGCTGTCTGCATTTTTATTCTTATATTTGCTCAATTGATCTTCTATTCTTTTATTTTTCTACATGAGTTTATAATTTATCTCATAATATAACTACTAAATTCATACTCATACATAGCCATAAGATGATGTTGTTGTCTTAATAAAATTTTCAAAACAATGATATGGATTATTTTCTTTCACATAAAAATGGGGCTAAACTATTAAGAGAAATGATTTTCAATACTTAAGAAGAGTTTTTAGTAAGACCTAGAATAAGTGTTCAACTACACTCCTTCTAAAATATTAAAATAAATTTATCATAAAATTCTAATGTTGATAATCATTTGTTGTACAAATTTTTCTTAAAAACTTATTTATAAGGCATGTGCCAATATTTTGATGAATACTATGAATAAAATAAATTTTCTAAAACAAACTTAAAAATTAACTCACTAGTTAACATCTACTTAGAAATAAAATCGGTATACAACTTAAGGAATCAAGTTTTGAGAAGTAAATTCATTTTTGTTTATAATTATAATAATTAGATAACCACTTGTAATAAACTAAAAATTTTAGTTTTCTTTTAATAACCCTCTAAAGATCCATGCGTTAGAAAATTATTCATTAAGAAAGAATTATCATGAGAATAAAATTTTAGAACAAATCATTAACTTAATTTTTCTCATATGCTAAAACTTAAAACATTTTAAAGATGATACAACTTAGCATGATTTCTCTTTACAACCACATAAAGATTTACATTTTGGAAAATAATTAGTTAAAAGAAGTGTAATATGAAAATGAAATATTCATGGACTCAAAATAAATATAAAATCATAAGTTTTCTTTAATTAAGTTTCACAATCTAAGAATTCAAAATTTTATTTGGGAGCCAAACTTAGAAAAATTTTAAGAAAGAATGCACTTAGAGTTTCATGTCACAAATAAGTAAAACCATGTCTTATAAAATAAATTGTTGAATAAATTTTTTGAACAAATATAAGACCTTTGAGATTTCAATATATATAATATATATATATATATTGAACTATGATTTTTTTTGTTAAGTCACATGTTTACAAAATGGTGGATTTAATCACAAGTCAAAGGATGATTTTTCATAAAACTCGACATTTCACAAAGATTGTTTACAAAATTTTACTTCTAAGACAACATCACTAAGATCATGCATATAATATGAGTTATTTTCAATACTAAATGATTTTTGAAGGTAGAAATATTTATATGTTTGCTATAAAGTATCTAAGTGAAATAAAACTTTAAAAAATGCAAGAATTGAGGGCTAGGAATTGTAGGACGAATCTGTATGTCCTTTTTTGAGATCTTAATGGCCTTAAATATTAAAAATAATCTTAGAAATAGATAGATATTTTTAAATAGATAGAAAACGACTACTAATATGCGAAATTTCGAGTTAAAATAAGCAACTTATGGTTATTTTAAGTTGGAATTTTTCTTAATCCGAATTTTCACGAAAATAGCAAGACAGAGTTAGAAAATTAAGTATAACCTCTATAAAATACTCATTTTGGGTATTTCTTTTATTTAAATGATGAGAAGTTTGATATGCCATTTCCAAAGGATTACTTTGACTAGATATTGCTCTAATGGATGAGCGAATTTTCCCTCATGATTTCATTATCTTACTTATACTTGTAGATAGTTGCAGTCAATTTATAAATACAAGATAAAATAAACATGTATGGGGTTATGGATACTTATGTATGTGCTCTATTAATGTGTGACAAGGTGTGCAAACATATTGAAACCAATAATTGATTGTTTAAGTATATCATCAATATTACATGTTACGCATGTATGTATGATATTTGTTTGATCACCATTAAGTATATTTTAATATTATTTGGCTTTAATATAAACTAAATGGGCATGCATCGCATTGTCGAGTCATATGTCGAAGACTGTTACTCCTAAGCAAAGAATTGGAATGGTTAGAGGCCAAGCTTATTAGAAAAGGCCCGCAACCATCCTCATTCTTAGGAAACTAAGGCGTACCAAGGATACATCCCAAGGATAAGTTGCATCGATCGATAGTTATGAGTATAGTGCTTAGGGACTAACAGTGAAGATCGCATAGACCTTCAACTACCATTTCCCTAACCATCAATAGAAGGCGTAAAGTCGTTATGTGTATGGTTTCCAGATACCTATACATAATTGTTTGTAACATGTGGTTGTTGCATAGCATGTATAACATATGTATGAAAATTTATAAACTTGTTTGGAATACAGTATGAATAAAGCTAATATCTCACCAAACATATTGTAAGCTTACATCCCTATAGATCTTTGTTGAAACAGGTATACTTACATCTTCATTTGAGGATTGAGACATCAAGGAAATGATCGGTGAATTTTTTAGCCTTTATGAAAGAAGTGGGAGTACAGGATGAATTTACTTTCCTGAAAATTTTCTTTACAAGTAATATATGAAATATTAATATTTTAGAAGATCACTAAGAAATGTATATATGTAGACTTGAAGACATCAGCAAGAGTATGCTCCTAGAAGTTGTAATTGGCCTTATTTATGTTTATGATAAGTATTTCTCTTGTCTTATTATTTAATTGTTATAAGCATAAATTATGCCACTCCGATGTGTTCTTTTGGTTGTGGTGTATGCCTTGTGCATGATATGGAAGCCTTTGCGCAACTAAGTTAGTCATTCCTAGGCTTTAATATTATGTACGATAGATTGCCATGCTTAGGGTACCCCTTGGGCCGTGACACTTACAAATCAACACAAATCACAATTAATGAATCGAGAGTATTTACAAGAATTAAGTTTGCAAAATATAAGCTCTAACTCGCTTAATAAACTCTCAAACAACCCCTATTTATAACACTTCTAAAAACATAGTCTTTCCACTCCAAAAATTCTCCAACATTCAACTCAAAAAATGTCCAATGGCTAGTTTTAGCCGCATCGGCTTGCTGGTTCACAAGACGTGCTCGTGGACAACTGCGTTGTTTCTTGTATTTGCCACAAGCACTTCTATCGACTCGCCAATGTGATTTTCTATTGCAAACTCTTCTAAAATAGCAGAACACATAACCAAGCACAAATACAAATACAAACACAAACACAAATTTAAATACAAATATTTGCACATTTTTAACACATTTCGCAACAAACAAGTATAATCAATTAAGTGTAACTTATTCATAACTTTTATGTAATTGTGCAATGCATTTCCTCATCAAAATTTATATTAAACACACAGGTTCAATGATGTTTATTTATAAGATGACATACTACGACAAATTCTATAAAAGAATGAATTAACCTATATGTAATGGAATGACGATAGCCTAATACTACAAAAGGTTAAAAGTTGTTAATAGTGATTCTTAATATTTACAATTTATGAAGGGAAACCTATGGAAATTGACTAAAGAATATTTGATGAGTTATATTTCAATTATTTTTTTGTATTAATTGTGTTGATGTAGTGAATTATTACTGAATTCGTTAGAACATATAGGCTCTACTTTGTTTTATATAAATATTAAAGGTTTCAAACTACTCATACTGTTTTTCCAAAAATTTCATTGAGCTTGTACCTTTGGTGCCTATGCTTGGTGGTTATGTTCTATTTCAATTAGTAGACAATTGTTGTGTTTTGGTGCGGTAAGTGCACAATTCCTATATTCTTGAAGTGAAGAAAGGGGTTCTAGTTTTTGTATGAGGGTGCCTATCGATTTCTAGATGATTTTCCTAGCTTGGGTTTGAGAGCCTATTCCAATTGAATTTTGTTTCCTATTGGTTAATCGTTGATAATTTGATGTTATAATTGGTGATTATATGTTGCATTAGTTTACTTTAATAGCATGTGGAGTAACATAAACATGGTATGTGATTTGTATAGCATTTGTTACTAAATGGGCATTGCTCACTGCCATCCAGGGATCTCTCTTTAGGTGTTTAGTAAAAGAACTTGGAAAATTTAATAGAGCAAGACCAAAATTTGTGTATCTTGTAAGGATACGCAACGAACTAAAGCATTCTTAAGGTTTAGGGTGTGACAACAATCTCCTAAGATATTATATTCTGTTAACAAACATTTACTAATAAACCTTAAAAAAAATCGGTTAAAAAAACCTTCAAAAAATTTACCAAGATAAATAAGTTTGGTTTGATCATTATGAATTTACCCCTAAAAGATTTATTTAGAATCACGTCTATTGAAAATAATTACTTAAATAACGTTAAATTGAAAATAATTACTAATATATTATTAAAATAGCAACTTATAAATAGGATATGAAAATAAATATTAAATGTATATGTATTGTGCCTTATAATCGTGATATTGTGTATATTGTAATAATAAGATGCGATATACTTCAAATATCATAAAAAGAGGATAGAAAAAAAGTGAAAGGGAAAAGAGAGATGATAGAGGAGAGAGACTGAGAAATAGTTGGGTTTTGTGAAATTGTAATTGGAGGAGAGAAGGAGAGAAAGAAAAAATTAGTTTGGGTTTAGTGTTGTTAGTGGAGAGAAGAGGTGAGAGAGAGAGTGTGTGTGTTAGATTTTGTGCATGAAATTAATGAGTGGAGGAGAGAAAGAAGTGGTCAGCATAAGAAAGGTTTGAAAAATTTGTGTCTCTAAACCACGATATTAATATCACAAAATATTTAAAAGCAATATTAGAGCGATATTAAAACATTATATCTTGTTTCTTTCATGTGATTTATATAGAAAATATATATATCACATATATTATATGCGATTTTTGCAATGGATTTTGGTAAATTTTTGAATTTGACCTTTATTTTGGTAAATTTTTTTTACACAAATAGTATACATGTTGACTCTACGGTTTTCACATTACCTAAAGAGATCAACCTAATGCTCTTAGTCACATCTACATTCTCTTTTGACAGTTGAGTAAATTTAGAGCTATGGAATAAAGTTGCCAATTACAAATGCACGATTAAAAGGCCATTTAAGTCATGGACATGATCTCCTCCCTTTGGAAGGCATTTGATCAAGATTAGTTTTATTTCCATCCATGTGGACATGATTCCCAGTAAATCTTTTAACTCCAAGACTCACAATGATCAAACCAAACATGTTTATTCATGCTAACAGGTGTAAAGTATTATGGTCCTAATCCCGTTATTTATTTTCTTTGTAGACATTGTTGTGGTTATTTTCATCATACTTGTAGAAAACTCCTTTGTGTGGAATGCAAAGATCCATAGAGTAAATCTTGTGCTTCTACTATTTGGCAATTCATAAGGCATTGTTGTTATTGTGAAATTAATTTAATAAAGAGTTGGAAGTTTCAAGATTTTAAGTTAACCAAGTTTGTTTAGATTATCTATTTTTAATTTGTATTTATATCTAATCTGTATCTACATTCAATCTCCACCTAATGTATATTAATTCATGTGATTTGTATATGACTAATTAAGTTTTTATATTTTTACCATCTATATTTTGTTATCGTTGTAGCTTACAGGTTGGTTGCACGGATCTCTTTCGGTTGACGCGCGGATCTTATTCGGGTTATTTGACCCGAACATATAACATTCTCTATTGATCTCTCTCTCTCTCTCCTAACGCTGATTTTCCAGATACGTTCTCTCTATTCTCTCTTTTACCCTAATTCTCTCTGTGTTTTCTCTCTTTTAGAAACCCTAATTTCTAAAGTGTTTGTTTGTATGATATTGCAGGTAACAAGATTATGAATGTTTCAGAGACTATTCGAGCTAGTCTCAGGCTCCTAACACTCGTGTTTACTTCAAAGCAGGGGTAAAAACCCTTTTCTGCTAGAACTTGTATTTATATCCTCTGTAGTCCCTATCTGTTTACATGCATGTATGATATTTGTTACAAAATAACTGTTTGTAACTATTTCCTACTGGATACATCCTGTATACAACTGTACCTATACAATCATTTACTATTTTAGCCCTATGGCTATATTGTTTACTGAGGAACATAGTCTTTTAGCCAAGCTGGCTGTTTCCTTTGTCTCGTGTTTGTAACAAGTTGCTCCCCTTTGGAAAAAAAACCTTGTCCTCAAGGTTAAAATCTGGATAAAGCTGTACAAAAGTATTCCAATCTTCCCACGATGTGTCCTCTGGCAATAACCCATGCCACTGGACCAAAACTTGCTTTATCGGCCGAGTATTCCTCAAAATAACCCTGGAATTTAAAATAACCAACGGCTTAATCAAAGGCTGATTATTGATAGCCTCTGGTGGTAATTCCAAAGAAACTTCAGAAGTACCCCTTGCTTTCTTCAGTAAAGAAACATGAAATACATCATGAATCTTAGAATTCGAGGGTAATCGCAGTTGATAGGCACAAGAACCAATCCTTTTGAGAACTTCAAAAGGACCATAAAACCTCTTGGACAATTTATGAGTCTTATCCAAGGAAACTGAAATTTGCCTATGAGGCTGCAATTTCACATAAACCAAATCACCCACTTGAAGCACCATATCTGTTCTAGCCTGATCTGCATAAAATTTCATCCTCTCCTGTGCCTTGACTAAATTAGATTTCAATTTAGTCAAAAGCTCATCGCGAGATAATAACTCCTGATCTATTGCATCCAATTTGGAAGCACCTCTCATATAAGCTGCAATAGTAGGGGGATGTCTACCATAAACCACCTGAAAAGGTGTAATACCAGCTCCTTCATGAAATGATGTGTTGTAAGCATACTCAGCCCAAGGTAGCAAAGAAACCCATTTCGTAGGACAATCCATTGTGTAACAACGTAAATATTGCTGTAATGTCCTGTTCATAACCTCAGTCTGACCATCACTTTGAGGGTGATAGGCACTACTGGTTAACAATTTTGTTCCACTCAAAGAGAACAGATCCTTCCAAAAACGGCTCATAAAAATGGCATCCCGATCTGAAACAATAGAGCGAGGAAAACCATGCAATTTAATCACCATATGTACAAATAGAGCAGCCACCTTAGAAGCAGTGTAGTGAGTATCCAAAGCTCCTAAATGACAATATTTAGAGAGCCTATCCACTACCACTAATATCACTGTAAACCCTTGAGATTTGGGAAGTGAAGTAACAAAATCCATGCTTACGTCTTCCCAAATTCGTTCTGGAATTGGTAGAGGATGAAGTAACCCAGCAGGATGTCTGGTGGAATATTTGACTTGTTGACAAATGACACAAGTTCTAACAAATTGTTCCACCATAACTCTCATACCCTCCCAAAAAAATTCTGAAGACAATCGTCTGAAAGTCTTCAAACAACCAAAATGCCCTGAGGAAGGGGAAACATGAAACTCTGACATCAAATGAGGAATGAGAGTAGACTGAGGCACCAAAAAAATGCGAGAATCATAATATAACAATCCATTCCTCCATGTCAAGTTATATCTGATTGGCTTCCCTTCCTTCATGGCAGAAATTATTTCACAAAAAGCTGGCAGATGTTGATACTCAGCCTTCAAAGTGTGAAAGATAGAAAATGTTGGCCCTGACCAAGCCAAATAAGTCCCATCCTCAGAAAATTGTCTCGACAGAGCATCAGCTACTTTATTTTCCACTCCTGCTTTATACAAAATAGTATAATCATAGCCCATTAATTTGGACAAATATTTTTGTTGCTCCGGAGTCTGAATGACCTGTGTTAAAATCTCCTTAAGACTACAATGATCAGTCTTAATGATAAAATGAGATCCTAGCACATACTGCCTCCACTTCCTCACAGCTGCCACAATAGCATACAGTTCTCGAACATAGGCTGAAGCCTTCCTTAAATGGACTGGCATCTTTTTACTAAAAAATGCAACAGGATGATCTTGTTGCAACAATACAGCACCCACTCCCATTCCCGAAGCATCAGTTTCAATTACAAAAGTCTCCTTAAAATTTGGCAAAGCCAAAATAGGAGCTGAAACCAAAGCTCTTTTAAGTGACTCAAAAGCTGTCAAAGCAGAATCAGTCCAATGAAAAGCATCTTTTTGTAATAAATCCGTCAAAGGACTTGCAATAGTAGCATATCCTTTGATAAACCTTCGATAATAGCCAGATAATCCCAGAAAAGCCCGAAGTTGCTTGACCGAAGTTGGAATAGGCCAATTAGTAACAGCTTCTACCTTCTTAGCTTCAGGCTGTACTCCTTGAGAAGACACAATATGTCCTAAGTATTCTATTGAAGACTCTCCAAATTGACATTTGGAGTGTTTCAAATAAAAAGAATGCTCTAACAGGACTTGAAGCACCTGACCCAAATGATCAATGTGATCAGACATATTTCTACTATATACTAATATGTCATCAAAAAACACAATAACAAATTGGCGAAGAAAGGACCTGAAAATTTTGTTCATAATGCTCTGAAAAGTAGCAGGGGCATTGCTTAGTCCAAATGGCATTACAAGGAATTCATAATGCCCCTCATGTGTCCTGAATGCTGTCTTCTCAATATCACGAGGATGCATTCTGATCTGATGGTATCCAGCCCTCAAATCCAACTTGGAAAAAACAGAAGCACCATATAACTCATCCAATAGCTCATCAATGGTAGGAATGGGAAACTGATCCTTAATAGTAACATGATTCAAAGCACGATAATCGATGCAAAATCTCCATGTGCCATCCTTTTTCTTCACCAATAATACTGGAGAAGAATAAGGACTAGTACTATGCTGAATAATACCCTGTTGAAGCATCTCTGTAACCTGTTTCTCAATTTCCGTCTTCTGAAAATGAGGATATCTGTAAGCTTTAACATTAACAGGACCCTTTCCGCTCTCAATATGGATCTGATGTTGAATATCTCGAAGGGGTGGCAATGATGAAGGTGCTTCAAACACCTGAGAGAATCTGCCCAACAAGATGTCCAAATCTTGATTGTTGGTGGTAGTCTCATATGTGTTATCAACAACCTCCTGAGCCAAAAATTGAAAACGATACCACTTCATCACGTTTCATTAATCTATGAAACTGATGATGAGATATCTGAGTCACAAGTTCCTTTTGCCCCTGTAGTGTCACTAACACACCTTGATGCATAAATTGCATAGTCAACTGACTATAATCAATTGTTACTGGTCCCAAAGACTGTAACCACTGAACCCCCAAAACCATTTCAGCACCTTGAATAGGTAATACAAAAAAATCATCAGAAAAGCACAACCCTTGTATGTGAAAATCAACATCCTGACATTTTCCTTGACTAAGCATCTTAGTACCATCCCCAATCAAAACATTAAATTGAGGAGAAGATGCCACAGACAACCCCAAATGTCGAACCACTCTACTTTGCACAAAATTGTGCGTACTTCCAGAATCCACCAATATTGTCACAGCCTTATGATTAATAATTCCCTGGAAACGAATAGTCCTAGGGAGATTATTACCTGACAAAGCATGATAACTGATAGTACAATCATCAATAGGAACATCTGTATGTTCTAAAGGCAACTCCTCATTGACTATGGAATCCATCTGCTATAATCCATCCCCATCCTCATCTGTAACTAACAGAAGAAATTTAGCCTTACATTTGTGATTTCTATGAAACTTTTCATCACAATTGTAACATAGACCCTGTTCCCTCCGAGCATTCATTTCAGCCTGAGTCAACTTTTTAAAATGAATAATGGGTTTAGATGATGATGAAGGTTGAGACTGATTAAAACTCTGATTAGTAACAGCTGATTTAGCAAATTGCAAAGAATTTGACCCTCCAGACACAAATTTCTGAACCGAATTTGGTTTTGGAGTAAAAACAGTATCAGCAAATTTAGACTCATACATTTTTGCCAACCAAATAGCATGAGTAATTGATGATGGTCTAGCAATCTGCACCTCTCGTCTAATATTCGGTTTTAATCCAGAAATAAAACAACTCAAAAGAAAACCATCTGATAAACCCACAGTACGAGTAGAAAGACTCTCAAACTCGGATTGATAATCATCCACAGAATCTTTCTGAACCAACTTAGCCAAAATTCCTTGTACATCATCATATTCGGAAGGACCAAATCTAGTTTCCAAAGATTTAAGGAATTGAGACCAATTGGAAATCTGATGATTTTGTTCCATCCATTGATACCATTTCAAAGCCTTTCCTTCCAAAGCAAAAGAGGCTATAACTAACCTCTGATCCTCAGGAACATGATGGAAATTGAAAAATTTTTGAGTCTTAAAAATCCAACCCAAAGGATCATCACCATCAAATTTCGGAATTTCTAATTTTAAGCCTTTCAACATATTATCAATTAAAGAACTATCCACAGCAGTACCATTAACAGGAGCAGTAGAGTCCATAGCATGAGATTTATCAACAGAGTCCATTTTAGAATGTAAAGATTGCAACGATGTGGATAAAGATTGCATATTTTCATGCATTTGAGCATTGGTCATGAATTGTTCTTGAAACTTATCTTGCATCACTTTGACTGATTCGGCAATGGAATAAACCAAAGATTGCAACTTGGCAATCTCTTCTTGCGATCTAGTAGCCATATGAATCACGAACGAGAGCACCAATTGTTAACGTTGTAGCCTACGGTCGGTTGCGCGGATCTCTTTCGGTTGACGCGCGGATCTTATTCGGGTTATTTGACCCGAACATATAACATTCTCTACTGATCTCTCTCTCTCTCTCCTAACGCTGATTTTCCAGATACGTTCTCTCTATTCTCTCTTTTACCCTAATTCTCTCTGTGTTTTCTCTCTTTTAGAAACCCTAATTTCTAAAGTGTTTGTTTGTATGATATTGCAGGTAACAAGATTATGAATGTTTCAGAGACTATTCGAGCTAGTCTCAGGCTCCTAACACTCGTGTTTACTTCAAAGCAGGGGTAAAAACCCTTTTCTACTAGAACTTGTATTTATATCCTCTGTAGTCCCTATCTGTTTACATGCATGTATGATATTTGTTACAAAATAACTGTTTGTAACTATTTCCTACTGAATACATCTTGTATACAACTGTACCTATACAATCATTTACTATTTTAGCCCTATGGCTATATTGTTTATTGAGGAACATAGTCTTTTAGCCAAGCTGGCTGTTTCCTTTGTCTCGTGTTTGTAACATATTTTCACAAATAGAATTCAAATAGATAGAAAACAACCGTCAAACAAATGAAAAGTTAATGAACAAAGCAAATCAAATTATAATAGACATTATTATTTCATTGAGATGACTTCGGAAGATGATAACTCAAAAGCTGTAAGTCCAACAACCTTTAGGTATCTCCATTAAAGTCAGTGATCCTTACTAATATGATGCTATGAAAACCAATCCATACCCATGATTATGCCTAACTCTTGCATCTAAAAAATTAGTAGATTTATAGGTGTCTATCTACTATAGTTTTTGCTAACATTTCTATGCGCTTTATTAAAGACTATATTTATATTCAATTATAAAATCACCACTAGATTCAAGGATAAGGTTTCCAAATAGATACTACGGCCTATTCACTTCACCGAATGAATAAAACTGTAATGAAATTTCTATTATTGAGGAATAAATAAAGCTGTAATAAGTTTTTCCTTTTATTAATTTTTCATTTAAATTGGGATATTTTGAAAAAAAAAAAAAAAAAGACAATTCCAACATTTAATTGTCATTCATAAGTTTGAAAAATGAATGACTATTTAATATTTTTTTATAATAGAGATTTCTTATGGAATTGCAATTTTGGTCAAGTGAACGCTGCAATAGCTATTCATAAGGAATAAGGCTGTAATGGAATTACAATTACAACGAAGTGAATGGGTAGTAAAAGCAATAGCCAATGACTTGGATACACATCAATGTGTTGCACCAATACTAATTAGTACATATGGATCACATGAAAGAATATAGTACATCCCTCTAACTATGTTAACATCCATAACGATCTCTTATTGCATAGAAGGCACTTAAACCCAAGTTCAAGGTCGCTAGCCTCAATTATATAGTAAGCTACTGTGAATATTAGCCACAGAGTTTACCCTACCTTATATTCCATCATCCAATGTACATGGTATTTGTAGGTTAAGTAAAAATAGTAGTATCGAGATTAAAAAAACTTTTGGTTGAGTAATTCAATTGACCCTGTGAAAACAAGCACCCTAGAGTCATTGTCAGTCTCTCTTTTGTAGTTTATGACATCTTACGATCAAGACATCTTATGTTCATTAGACCATGGATAGCAAACATACTATGTTATGATAGTATTATTTGAAACTTTGCCATCTAAATTGCTAATTATGACCTCTTATTTTAATCTTGCTAGGCCTTTTAACGAATACCGCTCTAGATATCTAGTGGTTGAGCTCTTCAATTTATGCATGGGTTAGTTAGATACCATTCATTGCTTCCATATAATTAATCAATTCAAAATACCATTATTTATGCTGCACGCTAGGATTTGCCCTTGTTTATGCCTATTTGAAGGGACATATTGCCCTTGCATTTATTAAGTCATTAGAAGTGGTCCGCACAATTTGCCCAAGAAAGAATAATACCTATGAAGAAAATTATGAATTGATTTGAAAACCATTATTCAAAACGCTTTTACATATTATATTGATTTTAGTTTTTCTTTAGTATTTTTTGTTTCAATTTAAATAAAAACGTATTTTCTATGGTTAATATATTTTTTTGTATGTTCATTTAAATTCTTGAGATTTTTTTTTTTTAAGTTCAACCTACATGTAGTATCTAGAAAAACTTAAGGAGTTGTTTTATGTTGTGTTTAGGTAAGTGAAAATTGGTAAATACTAATGTTATGTTTGGTTCACAAGACTAAAAATTGTCATTTTACCTTGTTAATGCATAATAATCATTCTATGGTTTGGTTTGTAAAAAATCTAATATGAAGAATGAGCTTCTACCGGTCTCGTTGACGAGATCATCTCACCATTAATATAACCGTTAAAATAAATATAGTAAATGGAATGAATGATTTGATCACTATTGGGTATAGTGTGAGCCGTTGAATGGTGATGGAACTAGTCCCGTCAAAATTAATTGCGAGATCGTAAAGTTTTCCATCTATACTTAAGGAGTTCCTATTCCTTCTTTGTAGATCCTTCTTCTTCTTACCCTCCCCCTCCCCCCAACCCCCCACCCCCCCCCCCCCCTTCTTTTTCTTTTGCTAAAATAGCTGTAGCATTAAATAAAGATATTACTATTCTTTCCAAGTTTTATTCTATTATAACAAAAGAAACTCAATGTAAAGAAAATTAATAGAATTCGACAAAATTACGTGTTTCACAATTTAATGGAGAGTAGAGATAGGTGAAAATTAGTGAATATGCAACTCCTAAATTATTTTATTCTCTCCAAATATAGACAAAGAAAAAAAGGACTTTGGAATATCAAGTATATCATTCTCTTTATTTTTATTTTATTATCTCAATTAAAAAACATTAAAAAGTAACATTAAATCTCATCTTTTTCCATTTTCATCAAATTCAAATAAGAATTATGAATAATATTATTTTCTTTGCTTTTCTTTTTTTATTTTAACTATAATACTCTTTTCTTTCCAACCTTTTCTATTCTTTTTAAAATGGTCAAACTCATTAATGCCATGTTTGGATCCGAGGAAGGAAAGATGTATAAATGGATAAAATTAAAGATAAGAAAGAGTAACTATAAAAGATTCAAATCTTAATGGATACAAACCTTGAGTGCAACTGTGTGGGATGATTCTACAAACACTCTCACCACTCTCTTGCAATCAAACACATACTCTCTCTTGTAATCTTCCTTGACATTTCCTTACATAACATTGTAATCACCTTACAATGGTTGTACTCCATGATAAAGAGTTGAATATTCTATAAGTTGCTATTCCTTATCTTTTATTTCTTTTTGGGTCTTTAGCGAAAGGGATTATCATCTGTTATCCTAACCTTTGCAGTGTCTATAGACTTCAAAAGTTTTACAATCGGTTAAGCTTAAACCCTAATTAGAAGGTCAACCGGAAACCTAAAGTTGACAATACCCTAATTAGACATAACAAGTTTAAGTCCGACAATCCTGTGTTCGTAACCTTAAAAGAGTAAGTAAGAGATTAGTGTGTAGAATAGTTTGTAATTACATAAGAAAGCTTAAAAGTATTAGATTGGTCAAATCGTATTTCGTCTTGAACCTGAACGGATACAGATTTCGAAAAATGTGTCTCGAGGCTTTGAATAGTAAAAATATTCCGGATATATCGTTAGATTCGTAAAAATATAAGGTTTTCAAAAATATCACTTTTATAATTTTTTCGACAATTAAAAATATTAGATATCGCATTTATACGCGTATTTTCTTACTACCGATATTTTATTAATCGCATCTATATCACATTACACTATTCATTACTATTCTACACTATTTAACTATCTCTACTTTTTCTAACACTTACTCTTACACTCTATACACCTATTTTCTTTACTTTTTATCTTTTCCATAACTTTATATCACATCTCCTTTACACATTATTACATTTAATTAACAAAAATACAAAAAATATCATATCTCCTCCTCTCTCCTCAAGATGACCAATGCCCCTCTCCTCCTTTCACTCATAATTATTTTTTTCAATTTTTATTTATTTTAATCATACAAAATTCACTCCCCATTTTCCTATAAATACCCCCCTCCTCTTTCACTTCATTAACACATCTACTATCCACAAATTCACTACCAAAACTCTCTCAAAATTTCTTTTTAAATCTCTCTTCTACTCATACCAACACTACTACCATTCTTACTTTAGGTAAGAAATCTTCTCCAATCTCTCTTACCATTTCATCTAACTTTATATAACCATGGTGTGAGTTTTCTAAACTTGTTGTTATGGAAGCTACACTATGTTCATGTATTGTTCTTGTTCATGAAAACCATTTCTCTATTTTTTATGTTATTATTATGTTTTGCACATATTATTATTGCTATTATGTTAACTTCTTATCTATATCTAATTAAGTATATTTATGTATCTATATATATATATATATATCTTTGGAGCATATAAGCTCAGTTGTTATTTATTTATTTTCATGCATGCAATTTATTTACTTTTATTGTAATTTATTTACTTTCATGCTATTTTAAGACTAGTATTTCTAGTCTCACACTTGTCCTCATCAAGTCAAAACAATTTTCTTTTCTTTTCGGGACTAGTCTATTTCTTAGTCCAGAGCCTTGATTCAAAGTAAAGACTCTCAATACTTGATTTATATTTATTTTGCTATTAATTTGTTGTTATAATTTGGTTGTTATTATTCTCATACTCATGCAAAATAAATATTGTTCTGTAAACCACCAAGTTTAAACTATAATTTTTTACAAAAGAGATTTTTGTCACCAAAGGAAAGTCCTAAAAGAAATTTAGAATTAACAAAAGGAATCTATTTTTAAAGCTTTAGAAAGAACTCATTATGATTTTGGAAATAACTATTTTGAAAGACTTTTCCTAAAACAATAACTTTAGAAGTAATATAATTGTTTTCTAAAAATAAGGAAGATGAATCATTTTTACGAAAATGTTTTTCCTTCAAAACATAATATTAAAAGGGAATGTAAGTTTTCAAACTAAGATTTACAAAGTACAAATGATACATAGAAAACTAATAGGAAAAGTGATACTAGTATTGAAGGTTTCAAAGGAAAAATAGAAATTCATTTTTGATAGAAAAGTCATAAAAGAAAATAGTAAGATAAACATAAAATATTTTTTGAAAACAAAAGAATAAAAAAATCCATTTTTAAGGATTTACAAAAGGATTTCTTGTAAATTATGATTTTTCCAAACTTATAACTAATATTGTTTTTACTAAAGAATTATTGGTTGGACAACAAATACTTGAGCATGCATGGAATATGAGCTATATAGCTATAAAAGGAATTTCTCAACTATATAGATAATAAGTATTTCAAAGCAATTTTTGATGATTTGATGATGAAAACAAATGCTTTTGGGATGGGAAAAATTCTTGGTAAATCTAATCGCCACTGTTTTGGAGCTTAAATGACTTAGTTTGATGATAGTTTTAGAAATGGATATATCTTTTCAAATAGGTCGAAAATGGTATATTATATGCGCAATTCCGAGTTAACATGACCAAGTTATGGCCATTTTAAGTTGGAATTGTCTTCTAAACGAACTTGACGTTCTTATGACATAGTTTTGTCAAATTTCAAGTTATCAAGAAATACTCATTATGGGTATTTATCTTGACTAGGTGATCCCGAGGAAGAATACCGTATCCCGAGGATTATTTTGACTAAGTGGATTGTTCGATCGATTCATCCATTTAGAAGAAGTATCGCCATAGCAACGTGAGTTTATTTCCTTAAATTGTGTACTTGATTGTGCTTATAGTATAGATGCGTTAGAATTAAGTAAAGACAAAATGCTATGTATGTAAAGTTGTATGAAAGAACACTAAGAATATCGAGACATGAATTGATTGTAAAGAATTGCTTGTTTTAGTATATAATTTGATATGTCTGAAACTCTATAATCACCTTAAAAGTTGATAATAATGATACTATAATATTTAAATAAATTGATTCATGCATACCACGAAGTGAGTTACATTGCATGGGGTTATTATCCTTGGGTGAAAAGGATAGTAACACGGTTGAAAGCAACACTTGGCAGCAATGTTCGAAAGCGATTGCTTGGCGACTTGGAATCAAACAATGCTTGGCGGTAATCCGAAAGCATGACTCAACCAAAGTAACTTAATATGCTTGGCAGTAATGATCGAAAGTATAACTTAACTAAAACTATTCTTTTGAGATTACTTATCACCAAACCTCGAATGAGGGTAAATCCATTCAACATATAGTTCCCGAAAAACTATATGCCCTGCTTGCTCACGTATATGTTGCATTCCACTTAATTGCTTAAATAACTTGTTTGAATTTTGTTACTCAAGTATTTACTTATGGAAATAATTCTCACTGAGCTTATTAGCTTATACCCTTATAGATATCTTTTGTAGTTTAGTTATTTATGGTTGATGCCATGTGGACCTTGCAGTCAGGTATTTCCTTTTTTGGTCAAGGAATTTTTAGACGAAGTTTAGTATTAGTTTAGATGTAGACTTCATATAAAATTTCTTTTAACAGACTCTAGTATTTTGATGGGGGAATGCCCTTAAGGCTTGTAAGACTATTATTGATGAATGAATGAATATTATGATTTTCATTTCTTAATTTGTTATTGTATCTTCTTAAGCTTCATATTTCAAAGTATGGTCCTCTAATATTGTGAGAGTACGCCTTACACCTAATATCGAAGCTTATGGGAATGACTAAGGTTGTCATACTTAAGCTTTAATATTAAGTGTGGCGGACTGTTACGTTTAAGGTATCCTTTGGAGCGTCATAGTGTCGCACAATTCTTAGTTTGTTTTCATTGTGAGAAAGCTACAAATTCTGCATATGCACAATTAATAGTTGCATATCCAGCAAACAACTTCTAGGAACCCTTTAAGGTCATCCAAAATTATGCAAAAGATGAACTAAAATTAGACAATAAGAGGCATAACACCTTTCCTTTATACAAATAAAAATAACGAGATAGACTTATGCATCTATAGATTTAATATAAATTTAGAAAATTTATTAAGTATGTTTATAGAAAATTATTAGTTTATGGAACAAGCATTGTTAGATTATGGATTAACAATGGATTAATAAACACTGTAACCGGAATACTTGATCAATTTAGACATTCAGAGTGTTAAAAAGCCATGCATCACTGGGCTTGTTTACACTCACGTATGCGAAAGCTACAAGTAGGTTTTTAAAACTAATTTTAAACTCACTTAACCAACCATTATATCTTTTAACCTTTTATGCATAATTATAACAATAATAATAAAGATATAAGGGAAAAAAAAAGATTATACCATATTTAACGTGGAGTTCGTGCTGCCCTGTAGTCTCCATGGTCCACAATTTGCCTCATTCAAGGAAGACTTCACACTTCATTCATTCAAAAAACAAATGCTTCGTCAACAGAGGACTTCACATTCCCTCAACATGAGGACTTTACATTGCCTCACACAAGTGTCTCAACACATGGAGACTTCACCTATTGCCTCAAACATAGAAGGACTTTACTGAAATACTCACACAAAACATATGAATAGTGCTTTACCATATAAACTCACTAATCTCACGAATGATACTATTCAATTAACAAAAATAAATACAAACATAGAGTATTTTTACATAATTTATATAAGTTAAGCTCTACCTTCTTCTCTCTTCTTTTTAAAAACACCTCAAAACATTTTATATGTAGCGGTTTTAAAAATATGGCCATTTTCCCTCCAAAAGAACGTCCACTGGTTGAATTTGAAAGTCTGCAATGACTATTTTTTAAACTGCTATGCCCTAAACTTGTCATACCCTAAACTCGTCGCACTTCAATTTATCCCATGACTAAGTCTGTGCTTGTCGAGCCTTATATTTAAACTTGTTGCACCCTGGAGTTTAAACTTATCGAGCCCTTGATGTGACCCACGACCAAGTTTGTGCATCTTGTTTTATTTTACTCGTTGCGCTTTGAATTTGTATCTCGATTAGACTAATCGAGCCTTCAACGAAGTCCATAATTAAGGCCGCAATCAAGACTATGCTTTCTCTTTTTGTTCCACTTGTCGCGCCTTGGATTTATACTTGTTGTTTCTCAGATTAAACTTGTCAAGCCCTTGATTTGCCCCTCAATCAAGGCCGCGACTAAAGTTGTGGCACTTAGTTTGTTACTGCACAATCTGTAGAGAACAACACACATACAAACACAAACACATATATGCACATTAAAGCTTAAAAATATCAAAAACAAGTTTTGCTTATTAAATATAGCTTAACTAAGTTGAGGAGTATTTGTGCAATATATTTTCTCATCAAAATAGATTGTAACCAACCTTGGTTCATCACGGAGTTTAGGATAACCATCAAAGAGTGAAACATATGCTTCTTACCATGACCCAAGTATCAAAGGAGTAATTTTTAAGGTCGCATTAACAATGACTTCAATTCCTCTTGAATGGTTTGAGTATGATGTCAAACGGTCAATGCATAATATATATACATTGGTGGAGGTTATGATATAGTAGTCCCAATAATAGACAAATAGGTCTTCAACAAACCAATGCAAGTACAATTAGATAATTAATTAGATCGACTATACAATGACATAAGCCATACCAAACCACTTGAAGGTTGTTATTTAGTGTTTTAGAACAAAATATATAATATTTTTTCAAAAGTAAATGAAATTATATGGTTTACTATGAAAACAAAATACTTAAAGACTATAGAAAAGTATGAGATTGAAGATGAAAATGTATAAATGGAATCTTAGACAATATTCACAAATAATCATGGATCTTTTCAAAGCATATAGGATGAGTAGATAAGAGCAGACAAAAGAATCCAAACACAGTTTCGATGATATGATCAGATAGACAAGGCTAATCTTTTAGGAACTAGACAATAGTGATTTAGTTTTTTCTTTTTTCTGTAATAGACGACCTTTTACTATAAAAAGATCTTAATATTTCTTACTTTACAAATTTGCCCTTAGAAAAAAAAAAAAAATTGAAGCAGAGGTATGCTCAGTTTTTCATATAGACCCTTTCTATACAACTCAAAAGGCAGAATTTGGCAGAGCTTGAATTCAGAAACACAATTTGTGCATGTGTGTGTTTTGTAATCTTTTTTACAGCTTTGGAATCATCCTACAAGTGATGAACTCCAAGCTTTACATCAATAAAAATTTTAATATTTTATAAGTTACCTTTTCTTATCTTTAATTTTTTTTTAATCTTTAGCGAATGAAAAATTCCCTTATCAATAATATGTATCGACTGTTACTTTAGCCTTCTACGATCTACCATAGTTCTTAACTTGTTATCATCATCTTTCATAAGTTTACACCTATAATGCCGTTGATTTTCTATCCTCTCTCCAAATTTAAAGGAAAGTCGGTGGGAATGTAATAAATTTACAAAAAGGCCTTTAACTAATTCTAAATGGTTGTCTAACTTTTGAATGTTTAGTTAAGGGTCTGTTTGGATTGTCTGTTTTTCATCTGTATCTGTATCTTTTTTAAAATGATATGTGTAAAATATATCCGATTTGCATCTAAATTTTATCTAAATTTTTCCAATTTGATCTTTTGATGAGAACTGTCAACTTTTTTTTTATCTATATCTATTTCTTGATAAATAATTTGTTAGCAAAAAGTTTGAAAAAGTATCTGTATCTGCCGAAAAAAAGTCAAAACAAACAGACCCTAAATTATCCTCTTCCATACATCAAATATGAACAAAATTGATGTTATTATTTTTTTCTTATGCTTTCAACGTTTTAACTTGAGCAAAAGGAAAATAATATTTACATTTAAAAAATTATAAAAATACCAATAAAATAAAAATAATCTTTAGTATAAATAAGTTTCTTAAATAAACAAGCTTACTTTCCTATTTTTAGGATTATATTTCGTCTGACAGAAATTTGTTTTCCTTAATCCTTTTAAGCACTTGCACTTTATTAAAGATTTGCCAAACATAGTAAACATAAAGAAAGGCAATATTTTTATGAATGATTTCGCAAAACCGTTACAATTAAAAAAAAAAAAAAAAAAAACCTGGAAGCAACCTTTTTTCCAATCAATTCGAAACGCTCCTCTCTCTCTCTCTGTCTCTCTCCTGCAATTCAATCCAATTCCACTTCTTTTCAATCACTATCTCTCACCCACTGATCTCTTTCTCTCTTTCTGTCTATGGCCAACTCGAAATCTCCTATCACTAAACACTATACGACTTCGTTTTAAAATCTCAACCTCCTTCTTCAATTCACTCTCAGCTGACGCAGCTCAATCTCCAATGGCTTCTATAGCTGCATCTCCTCCTTGGACTCCTGAAGATGACCTCTGGCTAAAAAACGCCGTTGAGGTATTTATTTTATTTTTTTTCCCCTGGCTTTTTTCTAGGGTTTTAAGTGATGAAGCCCTAGGTTTGATTGCTCATTTGGTTGATATTCGTGTTAAGTACCTCTTCAATTGCCTGTTTTTTTGGTTGCTTAGTAGTTGGAAGAAAGAATTCAAGTCAGGAATGGAGGTGTTGTTCAATTTGGATGCGTTGCACGTCTCTCATTTCCGCGAATTCTTTTATGTTTCTTACTTAATTATTATTTGTTTCTTGTTTGATCATTATTAAGAGGACGCACTTGGCGGAACAGTTAAATTTATCAGGAGTTCGAGTTTGAACTTTTTAGATACTTTTGGAAAGATGTCAAGACTTGGATGGAAAGATCGAATTGAAAATTTTAATTAGAGGGTACCGTGCCATTCACCATTTAAGTGGTTGCCATAACCGATTCTAATTTTTAGCCGATGAATTTGATCTCTGCATTTGAAAATTGTATTCTAGTTATTGTTAGTTTTTAGTGTAAGACTGCACTGAATAATAATATCACGTGGCTGAGGGATCAAAAATCGAATATGTTGAACAGACTATAAGAAGTTGTTAACATTACATGTGCAGCATTGACAACCGTGTTACCAAACAAAGGAAAGAATCTGTTATCCTGCATGGCAGATCACCTTGGAAGGAATTCGTTATGGATTTTAGTGCATGCCGTGCCACTTTACATGGATCATGAGTCTAGGTGGACACACTATCTTTGCATTTTTCTTGTGACTTAACAAAGAGTCAATGGGGTTTGCAATAAGGGAGTTGATTTGGTCACCATTTTACTCATGATGAAACTTCAGTAAGGCTGTTTGTACTTGCTGTAAGTTTTGTGATTGGAATATAATAGTTTCATCATTGTATATAGTTATCAGGTGCAATGGAGTTCCTTTGTGTGAGAGGGAGCTATGATTTGAATCCGCAATGGCTTTGAAATTGTATTTATGCTATCAATTTAAAAAAGAAGAAATTGTATTTATGCTGGACTATACTCGTATTTATGGTTATCCACATTGCTGGGTTGTTTATATTTGTCAGTTTTTGTCGCTTTATGATACAGGCTGGTGCTTCTCTGGAAGCACTCGCTAAAGGAGCAGTGAGATTCTCACGGAAATTTACAGTTACAGAAATAAGAGACCGCTGGCATTCTCTTCTCTATGATCCAATAGTATCAGCTGAGGCTTCTACACGTATGATCGAGTTTGAAGTCTCTACAAAGAAATCTGGTAACAACAAAGAAACGGACGAACCTAATATAAAAAGAAAGTATGAAAGTGTACGTAAGTTGTATTATTCCTTGCGCAAGCGAATTTGCAGCCAAGTATCTGAACCTGATTATTTGGCTCTCTGTCCTGGCGATTATATTAATAATGATGGTTTTGGGGAAGAACACCATGACGGGACCCATGATGAGGTCCGGGACACGAATGCAGATTTTCTCCACGTGGATCCTGAGTCACTTGAAGATGACAGAAATTATAGATTCATTAAGAAGGATGTGTACAAGAATCTCCCTGAGGATCAGCTTGCCTTAAGCAAGCAGTTAGGAAGAGATGATCCCAAGAGCTCTCTTGGGAAAAAGGTGCTGCTGATGATAATGCTCTGTGCAACCTGCATGGTGCAAACTTCAAATCTAGCTATAGCTTGGAGAACGCTGGACAACCACAATCCATCCCTGGTGGCAGTGACCACTTCATGGGGTTTTCCTCTCATCATCATCCCAGGACACCTCTCTGGGAAACCATTGAGGATAATTCTGCACCTGCACTGCCAGTAAACAGCACGGATGAAAAGGTTCATGCTACAGGAAAGGCAGAGATACTTTCTGATGATGTGAATAGTAAGGAAATTAGCATCGAGCGGCTTGGTGTTCCAGGCACTGTCACTCAAAATGGTCTTCTAGATTTTTCTGACTGTTTATTGGATTTTCCAAATGAAATGGATGTTGATGGCAAAGAGATGACAAATGAGGGTTACAATCAGAACATTGGTACAAACAAAAATGAATCCGATGATATGATTTTTGGTGAAACACAATCTTCATATGAAAACAGATGCAGTGGAAATCAAGATGCTGGAATTCCAGAAAAACTTAGTCCTGTCTTGGACAAAGTAAACGCTTTTACTGATTCTCAGTGTTGTTCGAGTTCTTTAGAAGTTGATGTGGAATCTTCTGCTTTGCAGCAGAAACCCCAATTTCATGGAGAAATGTATGGTGAATTAATGACATGTACACTAAATACTGAGGACACAGAAATTCCTTGCAATGATGATTTTCCTACAACATCTTCCTCTTTAGTGAAACATCAAAACCATAGAGAATTGGGTGGCCTGGCTTCCTCTTCTGCTGACAGAGGGGAAGAAATTCTGAGCCACATAAAGGAAGACAAAAATGTACCAAAGTTGTATATGGACTGTCAGATGTTGCAACCTTCCATGTATACAGATGCTGCATCAAACCGTACCCTAATTAGTTGTAGAGCCAAATCTGACTCTGATCTTCCCATTGGTGTTATCTCAACAAAAACTGTTGACTCTCATATAATTGTTAGTCCAAGCAAATTATCAGCTGGAGCTCCATATTCTGCCAAAGATGTAGCATCAGGGAAAGAGTCTTTTGATGCCTATATTGGTCTAGATATTGATGGAAATTCTACTGACTCTGTGATACCTGGAACAAATGAAAGTCCCTTGAAAATAGATGAGGAGGACAACAAGTACGAGCATGATATCCTTTCTTTCAATGACATTGAAGCCATGGTATGTTCAAGTAATTGTGTCTTTTGGGAAGTGATCTCATTCTTCTTTCCCTCAATTTACCAATTGTCAATATGTTGATGGCAGATTCTCGACATGGATTTGTCTCCCCATGATGGGGATTCGTATGTGAAGGAAGAAGGTAAAGCATCTGGATTTAAGTTCAACAGTGCACACCTTTGATTAGTCTTTCTTTTCATTTTCAGTATGTTTTGGACTGTATTTTAATTTTACGTTATATATATTATTGCTTCATCATTAGTCTTCCATCCAAACCATGATTTAGTTCTCATAAAGGACAAGCGGATCTGCATTTAATTTATGGGCCTTCTCTTCCTATGTCTTAGAGTTAAAAGTATGCTATCTAGTTCACAGTAGTTTGTTTGTTTTATTTTTGCCCCTTGCAAGTTGATTGCTCTTCTTATTTATTATTTTTCTGGGGTAACTCCAGTTTCTAGATATGCACATGAGGATTCAAAGAGGGCTATCATCAGGTTGGAACAGTGTGCTCGTTCTTTTATAAATAGGTCTATTGCTTCCCGAGGTGCACTTGCCTTTTTATATGGCCACCATTCAAGGCATTATATTAAGAAGGCTGAGGTACTCATGAAGATCTCTACATTCCCACACTTCTTTTTTTCTTATTTAATTCTTCTCAGAGTAGTTCACATTGTGAATCTAGGCAATTATTAGTGATTTTATTCAATTTTGGAATATTAAAATGAAATTTCCCTTGATACGGACTGATAAAACTTGACTTGGACTAAATCTTTTGTTGGCTATCCTTCACACTTCTACTTTTGTTATTATTTATATTTTTTATAATTTATTTGAATAAGTGATTTTTGGGAAGTACAATAAGCTGTTTCTCTTTTATGAAGTTGGATGATACAATTATGCAAATTCATGGAGTATTAATTGTTTGTCATACAAACCCTTGCATGGTCTTGACCTTTCTCTAATTTCATAAGCCCTTGTGTAAATGGATCTTCAGATAGGCAAGGTCAGACATAATTCAAAATGCAGACTGTGTTGCTCAATTATTTAGGGTCTTTTTGGTTCGTCGTTTTGGTGCCAAACAAATATTGAACTAATATTGATATGATACTGATGAAAAATTAATAGTTTTACTCATAAACTGACCAAAGTGAATTAATACTGAACCGATATCGATACTGAACTGATACCAAACCTATATTGAACGGATACCGAACCGATACTGATAAAAAATTGACAATCCAAAAGGCCCTTAGAAATAATTACTGCATATTTCCTAAAAAATTTGTGAAAAAATGTTGTTTCTACTCTCCTATGTTTCATCAATGACGAATGCCTTCTTGTGCTCCTAATTTCTAGTGCATCCTGTTTTAGAATTCTCAAGGAGTGTGGCATCTGTAATTTGCCAACAGATTCTGCACTTAGACTAATTTTGACTGGAAAATGGAAGTTGATTTAGATCCATGACAAACTAATTAGGTTGAGGCTATAGATAGGTGTGAGTTTTATATTTTACAATTGGCACTTTTTTGAACTTGTGTGCTGAAATTTTGATTGAAATCATGGACCAATTAAATAATTTAATGTATAGGGAGTTAAATTATGCTACAAGGATTTGAAATTAAGATCTCTTGCTCTGGTTTCATGCTAAATTTAGCTCTATGACCTATTGATTTTAAAGCTTAATCTTGTTAATACAGTGTATGTTTTTGTATTTATTAAACACTCCCTTCATTTATGGGTTACAACTTTGACTGAGCTCCTAAGCTGACTGCTTAATTAGACAGAGGAAATACTACTATATAGGGATTTGAACTTATGACATGCATTGACATTGGGTTGAAATGAACTCCACAACAAATAGGTGCAAAAGGAGAAATTTTTTTGTTGCTTTTGGTTACCCTTTGCAGTGATTTAAACTTATGACTTGTGTTGATACTAGGTTAAAATTAAATCCACAACTAATAGCTGAAAAGGAGGAATTTTATTATTGCTTTTGGTTACCCTTTGCAGTGATTTAACCTGTGTTGATACTAGGTTAAAATTAACTCAACTAATTAACCAAAAAAACTAACTCAACTAATAGCTGAAAAGGAGGAATTTTTTTATTGCTTTTGGTTACCCTTTGAATTGGTGGCAATCAACCACAAATGACCACTTTGGTATTAACAATAATTCCAGAATGCTTGCCCTTCCTTTGCCATTTTTCTTTTTCCTTTTGGGGGGTTGGGTAGGATGTGGTGGGGTGGTGGGGTTATGTGAGAGAGAAGAGTCTCAAGGATTTTGTGGTCACCAAACAAAAAAATCTAAGGTTTTGACTACCCTTTTGGGTGCATTATCGCATATAGAACTTTTTGGCAATTTTACAGGAATAAAAATACATGCTTTCTCATCTAGTGCAGAAACGTGGCCCTAATTTTTATTAACTCTTCAACACTTGAGGTGTGTGGGACTAATTCTAGACTTGGAAAATAAAGATAGAAATTAACAATAGCATTTTTGAAGTTAAGAAACAAAAATTTGCCTTTGTTTTTCTCTTCCTTCTATTAAAAATGTTAAAAACAAAAGCAATTATGTACCTTAATGACAGCTATCTATTCATGTTTAAATTACATATCCAAGGCAGCCAATTTTCGTTCCCAACAAAATGAGTATGTTACATTCTTATGTGCAGTGCACATTCTTATTTTTGTTCCAGATTCTTATGTTTTTGGATCATCTGAAATCTTCTAGGACATACATTTTGAAGCAAAGACGATAAGGCATGGAAGAGAACTGGCTAACTTCTTGTATGAGGATGTGGGCTAACAAACAACAGTTCCTTTGTTTCCCATTTAGTGATTTCTATAAAATAATCATTTCTGTTTTGGGTAAATTATACCAGAATGTCACAGCGTTTGGGAGTAATTCATTTTAAGTCACAACGTTTTGAAAGGTTTAAAAGAGGTTATAATGTTTAGTGAGTAAGTTCATTTTAGGTCATAACGTTTTTGAGTAATTCAAAAAGATGTCACAACGTTTAGAGAAATGGGTCAATTGAGATCACCATTGGCACGTGTCAATGAGAAAAATATTTAATTAAAACTTAGAAAACCTTTCTTTGAAGTCTTATTGACGTGTCAATGGGAAAAATATTTAATTAAATTTCAAAAGATACTTTTCGAAACGTTGTGACTTTTTTGAATTTTTGAAACGTTGTCACCTAAAATGAACTTATCCCTAAACGTTGTGACCTTCCAATGTATTACCCTTTTTGATTCATTCTTTACACAGGATGCTATTGCTAGAGTTTGTCCTTAGTTAGGGATGCTTTTTTTATTTTGGCTAGATAGAGATGCCTTATTTTCCTTCTTCCATTCTATTACCAAGGGGTGTCATTCACAAAACGCTTGTGTAAATGTGCATTATTATTTTATCAAAGGTGAAAATATCCAGTTTGATACTTAAATTTTTTACAAAAATTGAATTTGATACCTAACCTTTGAAATAGTCAATTTAATACACAATAAAACTTGTTGTGACTATTTTACAAAGCTTGTTGCTTTGTTTTCTAATGTGCAAAAAGTAGCCCATTAGTAGTGCTAGAAGATATTAGGAGAAGTGATAAAAATTTAATGATATATTTCTTTTTCTAAGTCAACAAATAGAATAAAAAATATTGAATAGGTAATATAAAAAGTTATACCAAAGTTTAGATACAAAATTGAATTTTTTTTGCAAAGTTTTAGGCACTAAATTTGATATTTACTCTTAACAAAATTATTAAGATTCCTATTGGTGCAGCTTGCTGGATGAGTTAATAACAATGGCATAATTGATTGGACTCATGCCTAGTTTCCCGGATTTGTCCTCCATTTATAATGATAGTAAACTTACAATTTCCTGGTTGGTGTTGTGCCTCTTTTTTCTTTTTGTTGGGGTGGGGGTTTGTGGATGGCACAAACCTGCCACAAGAAATATTACACTTTCTTTTGTAGATCAGATTTCCTAGATTTAAGTAAATTTCTTTTGTTAAAATAGTATGATAAAATTGGAATAGCTTTTGTTGGGTGTATTTGGATGATTAATCAACTATTTTTCAATTTGAAATTTAGATGCACTTGTAGGTTTAAAATAATGGTCTAGATAAGATTTGAATAAAAGGTGGAACCTTTATATCCCAAATTCCCAATCTTATTCTTTCTTTACATATATAAGAATTAAGATTCTACAAAGATTCAGTTTGACTGAAGATTTTTTTCCTTCTATTTCTTACATGGAACATTTATACTTGTTTTGTGCACAAAATCTTATATGATCCTCTGTTTCCATTCATCTTCTTATGACTAAGGCATTTTCACCATGTTCAAATCAAGTCCATCATTTTCAGTGTCATGTTGAGCTATTTTTTTGATATTGGGGAATCTTTCACAATGTTCAGCCTCAGAGGTGTTCCTCTAGGAAAAAATGGATGTCCATAGGATTATATTCAAGGTGGACCAACTTTTTTTAAACTGTTACTGGAAATTCTTTTCTGTTGGATGAGTTAATATGCCATTCCCAGCATGGCAATTCTTTTTAAGCCTACTTTTTTTTTTTTTTTTCAAATAAGGCATTTTCACCATGTTCAAATCAAGTCCCATCATTTTCAGTGTTGTCATGTTGAGCTATTTTTATGATATTGGAGAATCTTTCACAATGTTGAGCCTCAGAGGTGTTCCTCTAGGAAAAAATGGATGTCCATAGGATTAATATTCATGGTGCACCAACTTTTTTGTTAACTGTTACTGGAAATTCTTTTCTGTTGGATGAGTTAATATGCCATTCCTAGCATGGCAATCCTTTTAAGCCTACCTTTTTTTTTTTTTTTTTTTTTTCTTTTCTTTAAAGAGGAAGCAGACCCACCTTTTCATAAACTGGTACTGAAATTCACTTATTTCTTTAAGAGTGAGAGTGATAATTTTCAATTTAGATTGTCACACTCGTCATTGGTATTGCTTGACATAATTACTAAGCATGTTAGAAATGTTAAAAGATTACTAAGTTTTATTATCCAATATCCATAGGATTCTCTTTTAAATCCAATATTCATAGGATTCTCTTTTATAGGATCCATTCAGATGATTCTAGCAAATGATTTCTTTCAAAAGTCTTTGCACTAATAGGATAGTTGTGTTGGATCATTTGATGCACTGTTCAGTCACTACAATGTGGTATACCACTGCATTAATGGTAGTTTTGATATTCAAAGAGTTTTGAAGCTATGGTATTAACGAGTTAAACTTTCTTCTGCATCTATAGGTATTATGAATGAACACTTGACTCTTGTTGAATTTTATGTGGTTCTTATGTTGCAGTCACAAATAATGTGCACATTGCTCATGAAACCTTTTTCCTCAATTTAATATTTGATTTCATGTCGATTCCTGGTTTGATATTATTGTTATATGTAGCTATGTCAACATTTGAAGTATTTCTAAGTAAACATGTCCTTCCATTTTGAGCAACTTTGTTTTTCTTCCAGGTCATAGTTGGCAGATCGACAAATGACTTTGATGTTGATATTGATTTGGCAAGAGGAGGAAATAATAAGATATCTAGACGGCAGGTTGGCTTACTTGATATCCGCATTATGTTTCTTCTCTATCTTCTACTTTCCTCCTGGGAGACATTACAAATATTCCCGCATTACCAGAGTTTGTACTTTGTATATGTTTTGCCATTTGTAATGCTGGTGTTTAAGGCAGAACAAGATCTGGAAATAAGCAAGCTAGAAACTGGTCTAGCCCTTGAGTACAACTTGGGAGGGTGCTGTAGTTTCATTTTTATTTTAGTACACAAGGAATATAATTCTTCTCCATACTAGCTTCTATGTGTTAATAACTTGCAGTTTTATTTTAGAACAACAAATATCCCAAAAATGTGTAGTCTGTTCCAGTTTTTCTTCTTTCTTGGCCAAAAGGTCGTGAGAAGACGCGGGACTTTCAACTTTCTATTCCCGTTGTGTTAAAACTTTGTAGATATTCTATTCTGGGTTGTGATTAGGATAATAATTTGTCTTGCAGGCACTAATTAAGATGGAAAGAGATGGTTCTTTCTATCTAAAGAATTTGGCAAAGACTCCAATGTTTTGAATGGTAAAGAAGTTGCTGGTGGAGTGCAAGCTCACCTTAGCTCAAGCTCCTTGATTGAGGTAGAAACCATCCTGACCAATAATTTTTTCATTGGTCGATATCATGGACGGTACACAGATGAGACATATTAAATGCTTACTTTGTAGAAATGATGCTCATCTCTTCATCTGTATTTAGGTTTTGAACTTGATCATCTTTTTAAGGAATATGATTTCGTTTGGATAATGCTTTTACAGGTAAAGGGGCTAGCATTTGTATTTGAAATAAATCAAAGATATGTAAGACAGTATCTGGCTAAGCTGGCCAGGGAAAATCAACAGGGAATCAGTGAGTTCGAATGGTCACATGGTGGGGTCTCTTGAAAATAGTTGTAAATTGTGTATATTTGTGCAAAGTAGAAATTAAATAAGTAGTTGTATATGATGATTTCGCATTACTGGTAGAGATAGCATATGCTTGTAGGTTCAAGTTTTTATTTGTACAGTAAAATATTATGGAACAAATGAAAGGTGGATGCAAGGATCATTGCTGGAAGTTATTTTTGGGACGACCAAGCATTGATCACCTACATATTCCTTAGCATGAAACACCTGCCAAGCATCACAAGGAGAGCATGTTTTAGCAAAAATTAAGTGATCATATGGAGGATTCTGTGGATGAAAAAGGAGGATTGATACGACATATGTAGCACCAAGCGCAGAGATCATCCTCATTCCCATATTGTCAATCTACCTGTTCTCCTTCAGTTGCCCATCTTGGGCATTTGTTGGGGACTCATACGTTACATTCTCTCTCTCTCTCCCTCCCTCCTCCCCCAACCCTTCCCTCTCTCTCTTTGTCATTGTCTTCTTCTGCTATTTATTTTTATTTTATTTAAAGAAAGCTTTTATATCAGAAATATTCATTGCAGCTATAAGTGGGTGAAAGACGTACCATTTAAAAAAAAAAAAAACACAAATCCAAATTGTATAAAAGAAATTATCAAATTGCCATCTAGATCACATGTTGAAGAATAGATGCAAAATATTGTACATGCATCGCATGTTGGAGATGAGATAAAGCGATAGTACCGTGCAAAAGTTGAAAAAATAGTTGTCGCACGTTGGGTGTGCTATTAGTTTTGTACGTATATTACACATCCAATGTGTGATACATGATTATGTATTGCACAACGGATGTGCGATATAGGTGCGAACATGTATCACACGTCTAATGTGCGTTACGCATATATTATGTGTATTGTACGTCCAATGTGTGAATCACACATCCAATATGTTTATTGCATATTTGATGTGCGATACATGAAAAAAAAGCTTGTATGAAATATAGTGATGGTATATCTGTAATATTTTTTATATAAATTATATATATGAATTTTTTTTTAAAAGAATGGTAAACAAGTAATAATCTCGCTAAAAGTAGTAATAAGATTGTTTTTCTTTCTTTTCTTATTGTTATTTTATTTGTATTCAATTATATTTTGGTGTTAAGAAAACCATGATATATATATGAATATATCTAATTTCTTTTGGTTTGGTTTTAAATATGTTGCTTGGTTAAAATCTCCCAAATTTAACAAAATTATGGATATAGTGGTTCAATGATGACCCAAAAGGGAAAAATATTTTAATAAATAATTATGAAAATGCTATTGGGGCAAAAAAATTATCTCAATTTTAGCTTAAGTTAAGATTATCTTTTTAAGAGATAAGATCATAAATGATTTAACTCGTCTCTTAAAAAGATTTGATTACAAGAAAAGTGATAACTTTGTCTCTTCAAAAAATGAGTTTGGTAAATATAATGAATTTGTCTTTTCTTGAGATGAATTTGACCTCCTAAAAATTACAGTATTTGTTGTATTTATCTTAATTTTTATACAAATTACTTGTCATTATAATGATAATACAATATACAAATAAAACAAAAGCTTGCTTAGATACCATTTTCAACAAAGTCTGCCTAATCTACATCATACACCAACAAACTATAGTAGCATATTAACCAATCCAACTAGATGCAAGTAAAACTGAAAAGGAATGCAACATAAGAAATAACATTACACTAATAGTTGTTCATGTGATCTAGTAAAAGAAAAATACATAAAAGATATAATTGATAAATGAAAAGAATAATTAAAAATTCTACTATTGCTACCTCCACCTTCCTTTCCGCCTTTGAAAGAATGTCTACAGTCTTGCACCAGGCTGTGATTGTGGTTGCTACTAAGGATGTTGTATCCACCTGTGTAATTTAGGTGTGATTCCAATCTTCATCTAGTAGGTTATAGTGAAGGCTTTAATGATATGGGATAGGGTCTAGCTTAACTTGAGTGAGACCTTTGCCCATATAATTTGGCGGTGCTACTTGCCTCTCATGTAGAGTTAGAGGAGTTCAAATAGCTACAATGAAGCTCTCAGGTAAGGCTATCTTCATAGGAGTTGAAAATGATACCTATGACTTAACTCTCCAGCGTCAACTATAGTGGGCGATGGCACATCTCTAATATTTGCTGGTACACGCCAACCTTGGCTTTGCCTTTTCCTTGTGCCCCTACAATGGTGTCGTACTCATGCCTTGCATTGACCAACCTATGCTAGTTTCGATGGCGAAAAATTACCATTATCTTCATCCAATTGGGATGGTGTTGATGACTCCTGGAGGGTTATTCCTTGAATTGATGCCACTCTCTTGAAATGGCCAATGCCTTGAAAACAATATTAGTGTGTGGCGTCCAAGGTAGCCATTCAAAGAACTCACATTGCAATATACAATAAACACTAAGGTCATAATATAATGTACACAGAGAAAAATAACTTAAATAAAACTACATTCGACTTACCGTATAGTCAAGTAGGGCATCTGCGTGTCTAACATATTATTGGGTAATCCCTGATACCATGATAGGTGGTCAAGGGTAGTACCAGCTTAATAGGTAGCAGTTCCACAACTCTATCTCAGTAAGCATTCCACTCAGGACTCCATCTAAGATCCATCTAGCATGCTCAGTCGCTCAATTTCACTCTGTTTGACTGCACAGGCCATACTCATGGAGGGACCTCCTATCTACCATTAGTGTTGACATACCTTGCCACAATGTCGAAGTACTTGGTCAAGGTAGTAGTGCTCAATAGCTTGAAAACAAATGAGAGGTACTATCATGCCTCAACGGATATCTTAAACACGACAGTCCACCACACTCGATATTCAAACTCAAGTATGACAACCTTAGTCATCCCATGAGTTTAGACACTGGGTGTAAGGCTTACTTTCACCATGTAGGGAACCTTAGTTTGAATCGAAATAGCTTAAGAAGGCATACATAGCAATAAGAATATAAATCATAACAGTTATATTCAAATTTAGTCTATTACATAGATTTTAAGGGGGCATACCCCGTCAAAATACTAAGAGTCTTTAAAGTCCACAAATTGTCTCTTACAACACATATATAAATAAAGAGATTCAATTAGAAGTCTATGCCTAACATCTAGGTCCCGACTTCTCCAAAGAGTTCCTTAATTTCAAAAGAAAGCTGCATCTGAGAAAAGTGGCCTATTGGGGATAGCTGTAAATAATTGTGCTGCAATAGGAAACTATAAGGGTATAAGCTTGCGGGCTTAGTGAGATTCACTTTCAAATTTAAATACTCAATCAAGCAATAAGACAAGCAAGTTATATTAGACCACCATATGAAATGCACAAGCACGTGAGCATATAATACATAAGACTTTCCGGGAGTCCTTTGTTGAATGGATCTATGCCCTCCATTCGAGGTTAGGTGTTTCAGGCCCATACGACTATAGATTTTAATTTTTCCAGCATTTATTTAGTGGTTGTTTCAGGTGCCCACCCACTCGTTAATTATGTAGTTGATTCAAGTGCCTACTCCACTTCCATTTTAATTTAAGCGACCCCGTGCCGATAAGCGAGTTTTCAGGCCCACCCGTTGCCTAGCTATTATGCCTTTTTCCCACAAAGGTATAACAAAAAATGTAATGTAACTCAATATGTTTTATGCATGGACAATTTAGTTATATGGCTATGGCATATTATTTAAGCGAATTATAGGCGATCATAGAAATTTCAGACGCTTCAATTCTATACTAAATCATGCAAATATTTATAAAAATTCCCATTTCGATATTCTTATCATCAATTCAACCAAGTAGAATTCACATGCACATTCCAATTTTATCTTGTCCTAATTCTAATGCCACTATCATTACAAGCAAAGTCATGAGCATATAATTTAAAGATAGTGAACTCACTTTGCCATGGCACGAAATTCCTTAATCGTAATAATCCTTAGGAAGGTCTAGTCAGGTCCATCTCCCAAGTCACCTAACGAAGGAAATACCTCTAATGAGTATTTTTATGAAGTTTAAATGAAACTTATAAATATATTCTAACAAGTTGTCAAAGTTCGCCTAGGAAGAAATTTCAATTTAAAATGGCCATAACTTGGTCATTTTAATTAAGAATTCACATATTATATACCGATTCTACCTATTCGACAAAGCTATCCATTTCTAAAGTTATTTTCATCATATAAGGTCATTTGGGTCAAGAACAGTAAGGTAAATATTACACGAAATTCCCAACCCACAAATCAAGTTAAAGATTCACATCAAACGTCATTCAAAAGCTTTGATAGATACTTAGCTATCAATATTTCTTGAAAAAACTCATTTTATATACATATATAACTAAATATCATGAATGATTCATGGGTTGATGATCAATCTATTTCATTATGTATTCAAACAATGTTTTATGGATTTGCAAGACATTAATTTCCCAAGCTTGGTTTTTGAAAAATCTCTAAGTAAACCATGATTTCTTTAAAAGATTATTACCCTATGTTCATTCTATTATTTTACACTTCGATTTTTTTTTTAAAATCTCATCTCTCATATACTAACTTGTTTTTATCATTAATCTCTTAAATATTTCCTAAATGGCTTCTAGGTCCATTCTTTCTAGCTTTGAAAAACTTACTTTTTCTTCAAAGTGTTTACAAGATTTCTTGGTCTTAATATTCTTAGGGAAATTTTTATAGAGTCAAGGATCATTATTTTTAAGTTTTGAGAGTGAAAATCCTATATTTATTCACTAAATTTTGTGTAAAGTTCTTTTGTTCTAAGAACACTTATATGGTGTGATTTTTATGTTTGTAAAACTAAGATTTATATTTTTCCCTTGCAAACTTTTACGATCTGTTTTATTTCATTTTGAAAGACACCTCTTTTATCAAGTCATACACTTTGAATTTGTTTTAAATATTTTTTCCTTTTAAATTTTTAAAAATGTCGTGATCCATTTAGGGAGAAGAAAAATTATTTCCTTTTTCAAACTTGTTTCTCTAGTCATCCTCATCTTGTCTTAAAACTTGTTATTTTAGAAAAACCATTTGTGACCTTTATAAGATCAAGATCATAATCTCATCTCTAAGTTTTTCAAAACTTTCCTTGTTAAACTTATAGATCTAATCATTTTTTAAGATCAAAGTTCTTGGTTAAGAACCTAGTCTTATTTTGGCATTATAACATTTTGTCCATGTCTTATTTATTTATGAGCATAAATAGAAAATAAGAAGAGATGAAGCAAATATATGTATAGTATGAAGTAGGTCAAGTATCGGGAGAATTAAGCTCCGGGATATGGAAAAGTTTCCATCCCAAAAGAAAAAGAAAGAAAGAAAAAGTGCATAAATGTAGATATTGAAAGCAACAATATAAAAGCAAGTATAATAACAATGTGAACATAAAGAAAAAGCAATATATAGGCAAGTTATAGCAAGATATAGTTAGTAAGATATATATATACATATATAGCAAGATTATAGCAAGATACATATTTATGAGTACGATGGTAGTTCCATGAACATGAACCAAACGTGATCATAATGTTGTTTCTTTAGCTTTTTAACCTAAGAAACAACACTAAAGCCATGTAAGGCTACTTGACATGGAAGATCTTTAAGAAATAAGCTCATTACCTAGAAGAAGACTGGATGGAAAGAAGATGTAGGTAGTTGTTTAATGTATGAGGAGTGTTTTAGTGGTAGATCTTGTATGGAGATGATTTGTGTTTATGTAAAGAGGGGTTTGTTCTTGACAAAAGAGAGTGTTTTGCTAAGGGAGATGAAGAGAAATTTAGAGAGTGTTTTTGTGTATAATTTTGGTGTAGTAACTTTAAGTTGAAAAGTGGTGTAAAGAGTGTAAGATATGGGGGGTATTTATGGAAAAATAGGGAGTGAATTTTTTAGAGAATGCCATGTAAAATAATATGTAAAGTAGATATGAGTAGATGTGTATGGGAAATGAACAAGTATGGTAGCTTTAAGAATGAATGGTAATAATGTAGAGATTGTGAATAGTGTAGAAATTGTAGTATTGTACTACGAATAGTGTAGAAGACATTAATTACTGGTAGTAAAGAAAATACAAGTAAAATGCAATATAAATTTTTAGTTACCGAAAAATTATATAACTAATGTATTTGGAAATCTTAGAAATTATGAGTTTAACGGTACTAAATTATATTCTTGGTATCCCGAGCCTCGGATACACTTTTGAAAGTCGCATCTGATCGGGTTCGAAATAGGCAAAAAATTTACCAATCTGGTATTTTTAAGCATCTAATATTTTTACAAACCAATCTACATTCTTCACTATATTTGACATGTCGGTTTGAAAGTATGAGATTGCCGGATCTAAACTGCTAGGGTTTCCTAAGGATTTATTGACTTAAGATTCTGGTTGACTTTCCGGTTTAGGTTTAAGCTTGAGATCACCCTAAAAATTAAGGGTTTATAGGTACACATGCAATCCATATATCCATGCCCATTGTATAGTATATAAGTAATGTGTCAAAATCATATAAGTGAGGCTTCCACATGATTTGTTCATCAAGAAGCTAGTAAGAGAATACTAAATGAAACAAGTTCAAGTAAAAAAGTATATGAAAGATTATCGTACTTGTCTAGGGCCCTAATCATCAAAGGTGTCCAAAAATGTGCTATAACATGGGTGAGATGCTCCATCACATTGATTTTCACCCCAAGTGGTAGAGAAGCGTAATCCTCAAACGTTGTCATGATCCATCTCGAATGAGGCAATGTGGGAGAAGTACACCCATACCCAAACCTTAAAGCACCACTAATGACCCTGATTAACATCCTTATACGGGATGCAATGTAAAGTTGCTGGTATAAACCATGCTAGGAAACCTACTTCACTCCATACTAATTAGTTGAGTTGAGTTAAGATCCTAGAGGAGTGATAAATACATAGGGTGCACTGGATTTTGAGATTTGTTCGCAAACAAAACCCCTCCAATGAGACATAATATGTACCCTGGCATGCTGTAAGATGGTCACATTATTAGCCTTGGCTAGCAATAATTTAAAATGTGCATCTAGCTAGGACATCTTTAGGCGACTGCCTAAGAAACCTTAAGCTATGGGTTTAAGAACTAGCAATTGTTGGCATAATATTGCCTACTGGATCTTTGTGCTCTTAGAGACTGCACGATCATCCATGGGGAGACTAGTGATAATTGTGATGTCTTGTAGTGTGATCACCAACTCCCTAGTGAAGAAGTGAAAAGGTATGCGTCTCAGGTCGCCACCTCTCCACTAATGCCATGATAAGGTGTCAATCCAACTACTTAAATGGCATTTATAAGGGTCTTAGATAGCTGACCAGGGAGCTCTACATAAGATTCCTCCCACTTGCCATAGACTTATTCAATAGCCTTACAATTCGCTTCGCGAATCCTCTTTAGGTGGACCATGTAATCAAGTTCCTTCAAGATGGTTGTCTGGAGATCCCTTATCCTTACATCAAAAGAGTTTCGGATCTTGTTATAATATACTAAGACATGCTGGTTAAGTCCAACTAAGAATGATCTTGTTCCATAATTTCAAACATGTATGTCGGGCTCACAAATTTTTTAGTCTAAAAGCACCCATCATGTTTCTTATAGCATGTTCTAAGTCCCCACTTACAACCCTATTATTAATATCAATACATTTCATTACCTATAACCTTGGATCTAAATCTACTACCTTAAAGTTGTAGTGGTTCGTGATGTGCTACATTTTAACTGCATGTATAAGGTGATCTTTACTCTCAAACTACATTCCTACCTTGAATTCATCACTAAAATTTTAGTTACCAACACTTATTTCTTGCTTATCCTCAAATGTTGTATATCTACTACTTACCTTTGTTGTGAAGAATGACATTGGCTTTAAACTCTCAACTGCATCCACATCTTTTGGAGACAAAAACCAGTACCAACCATTCCTCCTCTATGAGTCATGAGGCTTTGGAAAGGACTAGGGCCATCTCATATCGCCATCACTCCCATCATCACTAGATTCATTACTTGTTTTGCTAGCTGGTGTGTCTTGAGTTACATTAGATTAAATTCACCACTTCTATTGGGTGCACCTAGTTCAAAGTTAAAGCTATAGGCTTGGTCATGAGCTATTGTCTAATTAGCAAGAAGGATATGAAATTCATACCCCTAGCTTCCAACATTGCCACTAAAGTCAATATCCCGACAAGTATCATTAGTCACACGTGGCAAGTCCTTTTCGAATATCTCCACATATACAACCACTGAAACCTATGGATAGACCAACAACTCTTGAACATCATAATCATCATTTATTGGCACCACATTATCATGCAGGATCACATCTCCCATGGCAACTATATGGAGCAACTCGACTCGGTATGTTGTCTTATTTATTTTAAGACGACAACATATAGTGGCTAGGAGTTGCTTATAACTGGAATCCTTGGAAACACTAACTACTACAACCAATTGCATATTATGACTTACCTCATCATTCCAGTGGACTATGTTTTCATGGGTATATAGCATAACCTTAGCTTTTTCCATTTCTACACCTACGCTGTCAGCTTAACATATCAACAACAATCATTAAGTTAACAAACATTATGAAACCATCTACTATTAGTAATAGTACTTTATGTTAATTCAGGTTAACACTAAAAAATCTACCCTATCCTAAACAAACTTTAAGGACAATTATCTTACTTAGTAATATATTAGATGCGTAATGATGTGAGATTCTACAAAGTGTCATGAGCAAAAAGTTGAGATAAAATAACACGAAGCATGTACATATGCCATTCTAATGCACATTGGTAAATTTTCATATTGATCATTCTAAATTATAGAAAAAAAATGATTATCGCAATACAAAACATGAAATAAATTTGTAAAAGAGAAATGTGCATTATTAATAGGTAAATGAGGCACTCTTAATAACCTTTATGTCTCTCGAATGGAGCCATTTACATCAATCATACTTATAGGTAGAAATATCTTATGGTCTTGTCCATTTTATCACGGTACTAGATGTAGTTGGAAGTAAAAAACTGATAGAAAATGTTGATATTGATATAGTTGAACATTGTTGATTGTTATGACTTTGAATCTGTCAATATTTGTTTTATTGCCGTTTCTTAAGCAAATAAATTTCAATAAATATTATGATAGCTTGTAGCGGATTTTTCTGCATTTCAAATTCAAAACTTGTTGTATAAATTGATGCTTCTATCATTGAATAAAATGGATTTTTCTGCCTTTCCCAAACATATTCATCTTCTGTTTACCTACAAATTGGTATTAGAGTAATTATCTTGAGGGATTTGAGAAATTAAGAGAGCTTAAAAACATTTCCCGACCACTTACCCCCATTTACGATTAGAATCTACAAACAAATTACAATGGATTTTGGAAGTTCCTCCTGTAAACCCCGGGAATCTCAATAGTTAAGAAAGCCCCGGAGTTGAAAAGCGAAACTCTAATCCGGTTCAGTTTGAGTCTAGTGAGAGGAGCATAGGAACCCTATATCCGGCTTTCCTTCGGTTTCATAATAAAAAAAGTTTTATAAAGTAAATGAATATGAATTATCCTTCTAAAGTATATTTTAGACCTTTGAAATTTTAAATTCGGGAATTTTTCAATTCCGGGTCTTCCCGAGCTCAATTACGGAAAAGCGTGCCCCGGACCACGAACTCAGAAAAATGTTCCGGAATATTCATTAGAACTGTAATTTTATAAGGATTCCAAAAATATCAATTTTATAATTTTCCGAGCTATAAAAATTACAGTTATAACTTTTCCCGTGTTTTCGTTACAACCGTAAAGTAGATGTCTTGTCTACTATTTACAAGTACAACCTACACTACACACTACCCATACCCTATTCTTACATCCTTATAACTACTCATTTCAATTTTCTTTTCCAATGAATTTTGTCTCTTAATTAATTATTACATTTTAATTACTTAAATTACAAAATATCAAAAATTCAAAACACACACACACACACTATCCTAATGGCCGGCGCCCCACCAACCACCCCTCCCCTCCCCCCCCCCCCCCCCCCCCCCCCCTCCTTAATTTCCCTCTCTTTTGTTTTATTTACTCAATTTTATTCATCTAAAACCCTAATGCATATAATATATAAACTAAATGTTCTCTCTCTCTTCATTTTCACTTGTCTAATTTTTTTTCAAAAGAGAAAACCTTTCTTCCTCTCCCCCATTAGTGCCGTGAGCCTCCCCCTCTCCCACTCTGACATTTTCAACTCAAATCCCCTTCATTTCCACCTTTGATCTCTATTGGTAGGTTGATTTTAAGCCTTGTTTTTCCCAAATCTTGTAATGGCAAGATCATTCTTGTGTGTTTTCCACCATTAATCCCAATGAGCATGAGCAAGGGACATGAAAACACTACTACAAGAATCTCAAGCCATCACAAGAAGTGGATCTAGTATTTGAAAGAGTTTTGTTTGAAATATCATCTTGTTCATGCATGTAAAGTAGAGATCTTGCATATATATTGATGTTCATGCCATGAAGTTTATGATTCATGCATTATATTAAGTAGATCTAATGTTTAGACATCCACATCTCCATCCACATGTATGTTCATATAGTTATTTTGATTTCCATGCATTGATGATCATAAAAATGTAGTCTTGTTCATGTATAGATAGGTTAGATGGTAGATCTACATGTGTAGAAGGCAAGAAGATTGAAAAAGAAAAGGTTTTGTTAGAAATGACTTGTTGGAAATTCGGATGGATTTAGAGCCCTACCTTAAAGACCACCAAAATCACTTTAAAACTCATATTTCTCATGAAAATTGGAAGGTATATGTAATAGATACCCTTAAGGAATGATTTTCATAAGTTTAGATGAGTTTAGGCATGATAATAATGTGAAACAAGTAATGGAGTTAGAATGAAAAATATTGAGATGGTGATTAGAAGTAAAATTCGTAACTTAGGATGGTGCCTACATGAACACTTAGCATCCAAGCTTAGATGGCATGTTTTATGAGTTAAATGAAGCCTTTAAATGATAGATATATTGGAGCTTCAAATTTTGATGCCCTAAACAAGTTTTCTTATAAGGAAAATGCAAGGAAATGAAATTTACAAAATTCGGATTTTTACAAGTAGCTTGTTTAAAAACATGTTTACCAAATGAAAAATGTGGATTTTTATGCATAAATGAAGGTCATGATTAATATAGACTTTGAGAACTTATTTTTATTTAGATAACAAGTGAATTTCGAGAATAAAATCATAGGAACCCTAGGGAATGTAAAATTGGAAAGAATAACTCTTTAAGAATAACCTTTGTGGAATTTTATAACAATCAGGAGTTCATAAGAGTTCATCATCAAAAGTCATCAAGACCATGCACATGTTGAGTTCATTACATGACATTCATGTTAGGAAATTATTCATATACCATCTATACATGAATCATCAACTAGGAACATTTTTCATCAAAAGCAAAACAAATTTTCGGAATTGGAGGATTTACGGAACAGATCTGATCCTACTGTTCCGTGACCTTAATGTTTTCAAAACTTGAAATAATATTAGAAATAGATAGATCTTTCGAAGTAGTAGAGATTGATATAAAATTTGTGAAATTCCGAGTTAAAATGACCAAGTTATGGCCGTTTTAAGTCGGAGCTTCCGCAAATAGCGAGAATTCCGAATTCATCTAGTTTAGAAGCATGGCTTGGATTAGTTACATGATGAGAATCTCATTAAGATTATTCTTACTTGGTAGGTGATTCCGAGCAAGACGACAGCTTACCGCCCGATTATTACTACTAGAAAGACCGGTGTCCAATGGCCGAGTGAGTTCTACTTCCACTCTCAATTAATGATTGTGATTGTAATGTAGTGGCACTAGTGGTGTAGGCAAAGATAAAAGTGGATATGTATGATGGGGTATATGGGAGTTATATATTTGTCTGCTGTTGATGTGTTAAATGGAACTTAAGGAATATCGAAACCGGGTGTTAAGCTATTGATTGATTAGCTAGTATTTTATATTGAATGTTTGCGAATAATAGTTGGCCACCTAAATGAATTGAATTAATATATATTCAACTTCAATTGTAATTGGATTCATTCATATCACGATGGGGATGGAGCATTAGTATTGGTTGGTTTTTCGTGATCCATAAAACGAATATGTTGGTTAATTGTGATCCATAAAACGAAATTGTTGGTTAATCGTGATCCATAAAACGATTTATTGTTCAGTTGACCGTGAGCTTAAACGGCGTCGTACCGCAGGATTCGTTAATCTGCTAACCCGGGATGGAGGGCGCAAGTCCATCCACATATGATTTCCGGTTGGTCATATGTTTGTTGAACTCATTTGTCTGATGCATACACTTGCTTGAATAATCACTTGTTTGAATGAATTGTACTTAATTGTGATATGGAAGTTCTTACTCACTAAGCTAGTTAGCTTACGCCCCCATAGTTTTTACTTATTGCAACATGAGTTTATCTGGCTTAGACCGAGGCAAGCCACAGCTCAGGTACCGGAGATAGGAGTTTCCCATAGAAGTTTACTTCATTTTTGTATAGACTTCCGTTGGAAACTAAAGAACTCTGGATGACTGTAATGGACTTGATATTATTTTGCGGGGGAATGCCTCTTAGATTTTGTAAAGTATATTTATGCGTTTTGGTCTATTATCTATGGCTAATGAATGCCACATTAAACTACTTAACTCCATTGGTTGAGTATTCTATTGTCGTAAAGGGACGCTTTACATCTATACAAGACTCTCGAAGGGCTCGGGTAGAGAATTCGAGAGTCTTATACAGTATGTGGCAGGCTGTTACGTTTAGGATACCCTATGGGGCGTGACACCTCCACTTATCAGATTGTACCTCCAATATTTGATGGAACAAATTACCAAGTGTGAGCAGTCAAGATGGAAGCCTACCTTGATGGAAATGATTTGTTGAAGGCTATTGAAGAAGATTATGAAATTCCTCCTCTTCCAAATAACCCAATAGTTGCTCAAAGGAAACTTCATAAAGAGAAGAAACAAAGGAAATCGAAAGCCATAGCAAATCTCTTTGTAGCTGTCTCATCGACAGTTTTCACCAAAATCATGACGTTGAAGATGGCTCATGAAATTTGGAATTTTTTGAAGAAAGAACATGGTGGACGAAAGAATCAAAAGGATGTGAGTGTTGAATTTGATATAAGAATTTGAGATGCAAAAAATGAAAGAATCAGAGACAATCAAGGAATACTCCGATAAACTACTCAACATTTTCAATAATGTAAGACTCCTTGGTACTAAATTTTCTATTCTAGAATTGTGCAAAAGATCTTAGTTATGATTCCTGAAAAATTTGAGGCTACAATTTCATTTTCGGAGAACTCAAAAGATCTGTCAAGTATCACCTTAGTAGAATTATTGAATGCCTTACAAGCACAAGAACAAAGGAGACTTATGAGACAAGATGCAATTACGAAAGGGGCTTTTCAAGCCAAATCACAAAGCTATGGTGGAGGTAGGAGCAAGAAAAAGTAGTATAATAATAAGCCCAAAAGTTTTGCAAACAACGACAACAACAATAGAAACAACAACTCTTAAGCTTTTCCATCTTGTCCTTATTGCAAAAAAACCAGTCATCTACAAACAAAGTGTTGGTGAGGGTCAAAGTAGCAAGTGTGTTCAGTTAGGTCATATGGAAAAAATATGCAAGTCTCAACAGAAACATAGAGAACCCAAGACTGTTTAGAATCAACATGAAGAGGAGCAGATGTTTGTGGTATCATGCTTGTTGGTGGAGGCCAAATGTAAAATGTAACCAGTGTGGTTAGTTAGGATATATGGAAAAAATATGCAAGTCTCAACAACAACATAGAGAAGCTAAGACTATTCATAATCATCATAAAGAAGAGTAGATGTTTGTGGTGTCATGGTTCTCCACTAGCAACACTATTGATAGCGGGCTCATAGGTAGTTGTTATACGAACCACATGACTTATAATCAAGAACTCTTTCAAGAGCTTGACAACACTCTTATGTCCAGAGATAGAATTGGAAATGGTGCATACATTGCTATGAAAGGCAAAGGAACAATGGCTCTATGCTGCTAGCCTAGAAATCTAAGGCTGCCGACTTTATGGTCGGCTTACATTGTGATTTCTGCGCCTTCGTATTTGAGCCGCCTCTGAGCAGCCATCTTTGTACTAGCCTTCTTTTGCATGAGTTTCCTTAGTTTTCTAATGTATTCTTAGTTCCCTAAAGGTCTACAAATAGATCCTTAAGTCCTTAGAACCCTAAGTGCTCTCAAGAATAAGACCTAGGTAATACCGATACTTTTCTCTTTTCTTTAGTAATCCTAAGTTATCTATTCTAAGTTTATGTTTTGTTTTTGAAAGAAGTCAAGATCTTGAGGAGTGTGAAGAAACCTTAAGTTTGATTTGAAGTTTTGTGTTGTTGCTATTTAAGGAGGAATGTGAGATTATCTTAGGATTTCATAATTCATAGGATTATGTTTTTCCATTGGTTTTGGTTTAATTTATATTGAATGGGTTCTAGGGTTTGCAGGAATTGTGGAGGAAAAATCTGTTCTTTTAGAGAGATTTTGAATTTCAATCAAGTAGAAAGGTGTGGATTTATATTTCTATTAAGATTAGGATTTTATATGAAGTATGGATTAGGTTTATGCTATGAAAGTAGTATATTGAAATCTATGATGTTTATGTGTTTAAGTGATTTTGTTGATTTAGGGTTCTTGTTCCTAAAGTGAATTCAAGTACGACCTTACAATGTTTGTTCATTGTGCTTGTAGGTTTAGAATTGTAAATCTGACCTAATATTATTTGACTTTAATTTAATTGTTTGTTGTTTGTGATTGGCTGCAGTTAGTAAAGGCCAGACAGACTGTGATACTAACGTTGGCGCCCTGATGATCAATGTGTGGGGGTGTCCCGAGTGGACTCGTGCATAGAGATGATTTCGGTAGTTAGGACTAGTGCCAGTACGACACCTTGGCTGTGTGGGAGATTCCCAACACCATATATGCATATATTACCTATTTTCTATATTTGTTGTTTTTAGGGAGTCTTGAGATACTCTAGATTTGGGACTAGTCATGAATGGTTTTGAACTACTGAACTATGATGTTTGTTGGCTAATTGAAGATAATAACTTATGTTTGTTGCATTAGATATTAAGTTGTATGTGATATTGCTTATTACTTGCTCATGTGCATGTGTTTTCGATTCGACGTACTGGGCATTTTCGCTTATTCTTTTATCTTTTTCAGGAATAGGTGAAGATGTGTATGATTTATTGGGCTATGGTGTGTTTGTAGACTATGGGAAAAACGATAGTGGACCAGATTATCGTATTGATATTTAGATTATTTTAGATTGGATATAGTGGTTTGGGAAGAGCATATGATATTCTGTTTAGCTTTTGAGATCTTTAATGTTTTGAGGATTTTCATATTATGTTTTAAGGTGATTTTTAGTTCATGCTAATAGATGATGTAAGAAAGTTTTATTTTTCTAAAGTATTAATGTTACCTTATTAAGAGCAATTGGTGATATATTATGCATATTTGTGGGTTAGAGAAATTTTATAGCCTGAGCGTGTTTATCTTTGATAAGGGCACGTGGTAGGCTGATAACGCCTTTAGTTTAGGGTATTACAAATTAAGTGATATAAGAGCAATAGGTTTTTATCCCATTAGATTTAAGTTACGAACTCCTTAAGATGATGAACATTGATGAGTGGGGTAGTAAATAGTTAGGTTGCTTATCTAGTTAGTAATGTTGATCTCTAGTAGCTTTCTATAGTGTTTTGATCCTCTTAGGTTACTTTATCTCTTGATATCTAACATTCTTACCCAGTAGAGGTATGAGGCCGATCACACAGTTGGTCAAATTAGTAGTTTAGGGTACAGAAAGGAATGTACCAGGTATTATGAACCACATGATCTCACGGACTGTGCATGGACAGAAAATGTTTTCTTTGCATGTGGTAAGATTTGACACAGCCATAGGTTTTGTATAGAGATAGTTATCCTACAAGTTATTCTATTTCAAGTGTGGGCATCGAGGACACCAAGCAATAGAATGCAAAGAGCCTATAAGGCAAGTGGTTCCAGGGGTTCAGATAAGTCGATCTAAAGATTGGTTAAGGACAAAGAGCACCTAATGAGTTTCTTTAGGATTGCAGAGGAGGAAGTTAAAGGCGTGATTATTGATACCTTTGGGAAGTAGAGCTTTGTTGAATAGGATTTTGTAAGGATGTGGATATAGAGAAAGAAGGTAGGCATTTACCTACAAATCTAATAGTGATAGATGTGATAGATTTTAATGTAACCTTAGGAGTAGAATTGTTGATGAAACATCATGCTGTAATTGATTGTCAAAATCTAGTTATGAAGTTTAGTTTGCCAGATGGAGATCAATTTGTGCATAAGCTTGAAGCGCAAAGACTTTTTCGAGCCTGGATTTTCATTTCTGGTTTCATTTCTTTTAATCCGATCCGTATTAAACCCAAACCCATTTACTGCAGACCCTTGACTAGGAATTAAAAGAAAATTTTTGAAAAACATTTTAGAGTTGCCGCCCGATTGAAATCGGGAAAAAATTTTATAAGTTAGGATCAATGGATTGGTTTATCCTAACTCAACTACTAGTTTGCGAAAAATTTGACTTCCAAAGCAAATTTTATAAACTAGAAATTTTGGATTCGGGGGGCTATCTTATTAAAACCGATATGGTTGCCACTTGAAATTCATAAATTAAAATTTTATCCTTTTTAATGCTCAGAAAAAAAATCATAAATTTCTAAATTTATTTACAAATTGGTGATAAGATCATTTGATATTTACAACTAACTAATTAAATCAAAATTTACAAGATAAAATGATGGAATGAAAAATAACGTTTTTAGATTTTATGTCGCCCTAGAGATACCTACGTACGTGCTAATCGGGATCAGACAAAACGTAGTTCTTTTGGATTTTTGTAAAATTTTTAGTTTGTTTGTATTTTTGTATTTTTGAAAATCTGCTAAGTTTAAGTTATTTAACCAATTTGATTTTGTTTTCTGAAAAAGAAAAACCTTAAAATATCTAATTTCGATTTGTTTTTTTTCAAAAATCCCTAAAAAAATCTAATTTGTAGAAAACCTCATTTATTTTATTTTTGGTATTTTAGAAACTAACTAAGTGATTTATATTTATAATATAGGAAAAAGATTTTGGTAATTTATACCCCATATATTGGGAAAGATAAAAAGAAGATGAAAATATCTTGTTCTTTTTATTACACATTTTTTTTTTAAGTTTTCTATATCGAAGCAGACTGATATTTACAAAGGACTTATATGGCTATATACGACTATATACAAGCAAGCTATAAAATTAAAATCTATAAAACTAACTTCCATCAAATGTGATATATACTTTCAATTTACCATAAAGATAGCTAAATATGTAAAATCCGCTATATTATTTTACATTAAAAAAAAAACTCTTTCATGAATTTCTTGATTTTAATGATGATTCCATCTATACCTTTACATCTCATATTAATCAATTATCATGTCTACTTTTAGAATATAACAAGATTTTATACATGCTTGTATGGTATTTGCTGACATTGTGATTTTTATAAATCATGCACATATTAAAAGCATACGTGCAATTATAAATCTAAGTTTATGCATCATGTCATATCAAATGAGAATCACTAATAAATTTGTTTACATTAGACATGGTAAGAAATTAAAATTTACACCGAGTAGCAACACATGGCATGACATAGTAGGGATTATAATTTCAATCGTAATTTCTAAACTTACTATAATTATATATAGAAGTTTACGTACTGTATATCAAAACTATTTACGGTTTTCAATCATTCAATGGAGTCAAATGAATCTAATATTTAAATAATGAATTCAAGAATAGCAAAGCATGGTAGAAGCATACGCATGACAGACGCTGGACTTGAACTGGGTGTCCAAATTGTCTAAGTCAAACCTGTATCATGCAAGCCAAAAATAAACACACATCAAATTATACAAACGTATCAAGATTTAGTCATAATTGAATGATAAGACAGGTAAAAGAAACAATGAAGCCCTCTCAAAAGCTAATTTGAGAATAAGGAGAAAAAAAATAATTGACTGATAAGTGGAAACATGTGGAAAGAATAAGGAAAAAAAAAAAAAGGGAGATAATTTGCCTTCTCATGAAATCAAACTTTCGTTTTCTTTATGCATGTTTGTGACTTATTCATATAAACTGTTAGCCTTTGCCTTATTTTAGTTTGCACAAAAATTATATTTAAGGCTTTAAAAATGGGTCCAAAAATAAATTCATAATAATAATTAGTATTATATCAAGCCCAAATATATTTTTAAAAATTTGTTATTATATTTTTTTCTTTTTTTCTTTTATAAATTTGTAATGACTTCTTTTTCTTCTTGTTTTTTTTGTTTTCTTTTTTTTTTTTTTAATTCACAGGCTTAATATAATATTAATTTTTACTATAAATTTAAGCCTTAAATGAGCAAAAATGGGGTGTCTACAGACTTCTAGCTTTACCTACATATGAGTTGTGGGAAATGTTAGTGTTAGAAATGGCAACTATGACAATAGGAGATGAATCGAAGATAGATCCTTCCAGAATACCGGTGGTAAGAGAATATCTTGATGTTTTTCCAGAAGACCTACTAGGGTTACCACCAGAAAGAAAGGTAGAGTTCTGTATTGACTTGGTGCCATGTACTTTGCCTAAGTCTAAAGCACCATATCGTATGGCTCCAACAGAACTAGTGGAGTTAAAGGTTCAACTGGAAGATTTGCTTAAGAAGAAGTTCATTAGAACAAATGTGTCACCTTGGAGAACACCAGTGTTATTTGTGAAGAAGAAAGATGGAAGCATGAGATTATGTATTGATTATAAAGAGTTGAACTAGGTGACGATCAAGAATAAATATTCATTGCCAAGAATAGATGATTTGTTTGACAGCTGGCAGAAGCAAAAGTGTTTTCCAAGATTAATCTCAAATTAGGATATCACCAGCTACAAGTTAAAGCTGGGGATATACAAAAGATAGCTTTCAGGACCAGATACGGGCATTATGGGTTGGTAGTCATGCTATTTGGTCTTACCAATGCACTAGCTGTCTTTATACACCTCATGAACAAATTCTTTAGAGATTGTCTAGACTTGTTTGTAGTGGTCTTTATGGATAATGTTTTGGTGCATTCCAAATCGAAGGAGGAATACGAAGAACATCTAAGGTTGGTTCTGACCATATTACAAGAAGAGAGATTGTATGCTAAGTTTTCAAAGTGTGAGTTTTGGTTGGAACAAGTGTCTTTTTTAGGACATAATGTTGATGGAAATGGAATTTCTATAGATCCTGAGAAAGTGAAAGCAGTGGTAGAATGACCAACTCCTAAGAATGTGTCAGAAATCAGAAGTTTTATGGGGATGGCAGGATACTATAGGAGATTTGTGGAGGATTTTCCCTAATTTCTAATCCTTTGACAGAATGAAACAGAAAGGGGTGCAGTATGTATGGGATAAGAAGTGTAAGAATAGCTTCTAATAGTTAAAGGAAAAGCCAGTGTCTGCACGAGTGTTAGCTTTGCCAGTGAGTGGTGAGGAATACACTATTTATAGTGATGCCTCTATACAAGTTTGGGTTGTGTTTTGATGCAAGGAGGCAGGGTGATGGCATATCCTTCTAGACAGTTAAAGCCATATGAAATGAATTATCCTACTCATGATTTGGAATTGACAGCAGTAGTTCATGCTTTGAAGTTATGGGCACACTATTTTTATGGGGAGAGATGCAAAATATTCACGGATTACAAAAGTTTGAAGTACATCTTTACCCAGAGAGAGTTGAACATGAGACAAAAGGGATGGTTGGAGCTAATAAAGGACTATGATGTGGATATTAAATATCATCCTGGAAAGGCGAATATAGTAGTAGATGCCTTGAGCAGGAAGAGGAGTGAGAATCTAGCGGCTTTGATCACCTTTGAGTGTCATTTGTTAGATGATATGAGAAAGTTGGAATTGGAGATAGTAACCAGAAGAGTAGGTGCAAGATTGGCAAATTTGCATATTCAGCTCACTCTTGTTGAAAGGATCAAAACAAGACAAGTAAATGATCAAAGTATACAGGAGGTAAAGAGAAGAATGGAAGTTGGCAGAGCACCAGAATTTCATATTGATGAAGAAGGTTTCATGAGATACATAGGAAGGTTATGTGTGCTAGAGCAAGGAGAATTTAAGAGGGAGTTGTTGAAAGAAGCGCATTATTTAGATTATTCTATCCACATAGGAGGCAACAAGATATATTAAGATTTGAAGCTGTATTGGTGGAATAACATGAAGAAGGAGATTGCTGAGTATGTATCTAAGTGCTACACTTGTCAGATGATCAATATTGAGCATAGAAGACCAGCTAGTGAATTAAGGCCTTTGCCTATACCTCAATGGAAGGGGGAGCACATAACTATGGATTTTTTCATGGCTCTACCTAAGACTAGAGAAAAGTTGGACTCTATATGGGTGATTGTTGATAAACTGACCAAAGTAGCTCACTTTATACCAATTAAGATTGGGTACAAATTAGAGCGCTTAGCAAGGTTGTATATAAAAGAGATAGTGAGGTTACATGAAATACCAGTAACCATTGTATCTAACAAAGACATCAGATTTGTTGCAAGATTCTAGAAAAGTTTGCATCAAGCTTTAGGTACTAAAGTGATTTTCAGTATTACTTACCACCCTCAGATAGATGGATAGTTTGAACGGATCATCTAAATTCTTGAGGACATGTTGAGAGCCTATGATTTGGACTTTAAGGGTAGCTAGAATGAGTACTTGCTTTTGGTAGACTTTGCTTACAACAACAGTTATCAAGCGTTAATTGGGATGCTACCTTATGAAGCTTTGTATTGTAAGAAATGTCGATCGCTGATTCATTGGGATGAAGTAGGTGATGGATAGATTTTAGGACCAGAATTGGTGCAAGATGTTGTTGATAAGGTTAAAGCGATCAGGCAGAAGTTACAAGCTGCTTAAAGCAGTTAGAAAAGTTATGTGGATAAATAGAGGAGACCGTTGGAATTTCAAGTAGGGAAGCATGTTTTGCTTAAGATTTCACCGACTAAAGGAGCTGTCAGATTTGGTATGAAAGGCAAGTTAAACACCAAATATGTTGGATCATTTCAAATATTAGAAAGGATAGGCGATATGGCTTATTGATTAGCATTGCTGCCTAGTTTGGAAGGAGTGCACAACGTGTTTCATGTGTCAATGTTGAGGAAGTATGTGCAAGATCTTCAATAAATTATAGCTTTGGAGCCATTGAAAGTTCAAGTTAATCTGCTATAGTTGAAAAGCTAATAAGGATTTTAGATACAAAAGAAAAGATCTTTAGGAAACGTGTGATCAAGTATGTGAATGTGCAACGGACAAATCAAACTAAACGGGAAGCAACTTGGGATTTAGAAGAGGAAATGCGAGCCAATTAACTCGAGCTTTTCAACGATTCAGATAACTTTCGAGGATGAAAGTTTCTTTTAGGAGGGGAGAAATGTAATATATGAATAAATAATTTATAATGAAGGGTAAAGTTGTAATATAATATTGTTCAAGAGGGTATTTTTGTTATTTAACAGACAGATTTAGACTTAAGGAAGTTTTCATGAAGAATCAGAAGAAGAGGTGCTAAGTCGGCTCTAAGTTGCCGACTAGAAATCTAAGGTCGTCGGCTTACATTGTGATATTTGTCCCTTCATATTTGAGCCACCCCTGAGCAGCCATCTTTGTACCAGCCTTCTTTTGCATGAGTGTCCTAAGTTTCCTAATGTATTCTTAGTTCCCTAAAGGTCTACAAATAGATCCTTAAGTCTTCGGAGCCCTAAGTGCTCTCAAGAACAAGACTTAGGTAATACCGATACTTTTCTCTTTCCTCTAATAATTCTAAGTCATATATTCTAAGTTTATGTTTTGTTTTTGAAAGAAGTCAATATCTTGAGGAGTGTGAAGAAACACTAAGTTTGATTTGAAGTTTTGTGTTGTTGCTATTTAGGAGGAAGATGAGACTATCTTAGGATTTCATAATTCATAGGATTAAATGATTATAGGATTATGTTTACCTTTGTGATTATAAAGGAATGATTTCCATTGGTTTTGGTTTAATTTATAATGAATGGGTTCTAAGGTTTGCAGGAATTGTAGAGGAAAAATCTGTTCTTTTGGAGAGATTTTGAATTTCAATCAAGGAAAAAGGTGTGGATTTATATTTCTATTGAGATTAGAGTTTTAGATGAAGTTTGGATTAGTTTATGCTATGAAAGTGGTATATTGAAATCTGTGATGTTTATGTGTCCAGGTGATTTTGTTGATTTGTGGTTGTTGTTCCTAAAGCGAATTCAGGTGCGACCCTACCATGTTTGTTGATTGTGCTTGTAGGTTTTATTATTTGACTTTAATTGAATCGTTTGTTGCTTCTGATTGGCAGGAGTTAGTAAAGAACAGGTAGACTGCGATAGTAATGCTGACGCCTTGATGATTTATGTGTAGGGATGTCCCGAGTAGACTCGTGCATAGGGATGATTCTAGTAGTTTAAGAGTAGTGCAGTACGACACCCTAGGTGTGTGAGAGGTTCCTGACATCATATATGTATACGTTACCTATTTTTCACATTGGTTGTTTTTGGGGAGTCTTTAGATACTCCAGGTTTGGGACTAGTCATGAATGGTTCTGAACTGCTGAACTGTGATGTTTATTGGCTAATTAAAGATAATAACTTATGTTTGTTGCATTAGATATTAAGTTGTATGTGATATTGCTTATTGCTTGTTTATGTGCATATGTTTTCGGTTTGGCGTACTGGGCATTTTGCTCATTCTTTTATCTTTTTCAAGACAGGTGAAGATCTAATAGTGTATGATTTATCGGTCTATGGTGTGTTAGTAGACTACAGGGAGAACGATAGTGGATCGTATTATTTTGCTGATATTTAGATTGTTTTAAATTGGAGATAGTGGTTTGGGAAGAGCATATGATGTTCTGTTTAGCTTTTAAGATCTTTAATGCTTTAAGGATTTTCATAACAGATGATGTAAGGAAGTTTTATTTTTCTAAAGTATTAATCTTACCTTATTGAGAGCAATTGGTGGTATATTATGTATATTTGTGGATTAGAGAAATTTTATAGCCTTAGTGTGTTCATCTTTGATAAGAGCACTTGGCGGGTTGATAATGCCTTTTTGTTAGAGCGTTACATATAAAACACTAGCTAACAGCACCTTACACACCACATCAAAATAGTGTTGTGGAGAGAAACAATAGGACAATTGTGGAGATGATAAGGTGTTTACTTGATGATAAAAGGCTACTAAAGAAATTTTGGGTTGAGATAGCAAGCATAGTTGTGTATCTACTAAAGAGGCTTTGAGCAAAAACTTTGCATAAAACAACTCCTTTTAAAGCATGGTATGGTCACAAACCAGATGTTGTTGATATGAAAACATTTGGTTGCTTGTGTTTCTCTTACATTCATCAGGTCATGAGAGATAAATTTGACAAGAAAGCCGAACTTGGAATTCTTGTAGGCTACAACCCAAGCTCAAAACCCCATAGAATCAATTTACTAGAAAGCAACAAAGTAATTATTAGTAGAGATGTCAAATTCATTAGTCAGATCGCCGGAGCTAAGAATGTGACTATAAGATTGAACTTCATGAGGAGAATGATGATGTAGATGATGAACTTGTTAGAGGTACTCAATCACTTTCTGATATTTATCAAAGGTGTAATGTCACTGTAATGGAGCTTGCAGGATATGAGGAAGCTGCTATTGATAAAAAATGGATAGTTGCAATGAAGGAGGAGCTCAACGTGAATGAAAAAAAATCAAACATGGAAACTGGTGGATAAACCAAACGACAAGAAAGCTACATGTGTGAAGTGGGTTTATAGAACTGTACTTAATCCTAATGCTTATGTGAACAAGATAAATCAACGCTTGTTGTCAAGGGATATGCTCAAATGTTTGAAGTAGATTTTTCTAAAATGTTTGCTTTAGTCACCAGGTTGGATACCATAAGAATGTTGTTGGCCCTTGTTGCACAAAATGGATAGGTTATATACCAAATGGATGTCAAGTCAACATTTTTAAATGGGTACTTAGAGAAAGAAACATTTGTGGAGTAACCACAAGGTTTCATTGTTCAAGAAAATGAAGAGAAGGTATATATAAGTTGAAAAAGGCCTTGTATGGATTAAAATAGGCGTCAAAGTCTTCGTATAGTGGAATTGGTGCACACTTAGTGAACTTAGGCTCTTAAAAATGTCTAAGTGAATTTATTTTATATGTCAAGAAGGTCGATGATGAAATTCTCGTGTGTCTCTTTATGTTGTTGACTTGCTTGTGACAGGAAGTAGAAAGGAGTTAATTGGCAAATTTAAAGAAGAAATGAAAGATTTTTTTGAGATGACATATCTTGGCAGGATGACATTCTTCCTTCGAAAGCAGGTACAACAAAAGCAAAATGAAATTTTTGTGTGCCGAGAAAAATTTGGAGAAGTGCAAGCCAGCTACAATCTCAATGAACCAAAAGGAGAAGTTGTGCAAAGAAGATGGAGCTAAAAGGATTGATGAAAGCTTGTATAGAAGCTTAATAGGTTGTTTAATGTACTTGATTTCAATTGGGCCCGATATCATGTATGCAGTAAGTTTCCTGCATGGTACATGCATTATGCTAGTAAAATTCATTTACTAGTAGTAAAAAGAATTCTTAGATATGTTCAAGGCACAATTGATTATGGAATAAGGTTTAGTCAAGTTGAAATTTTTAGTTTTAATGGTTATTCAGATGGTGACTGGGCTGGATGTGTAGATGACATGTGAAGCACCTTAGGTTATTGTTTTAGCTTTAGTTTTTGAGTTTTTCTTGAAGTTTAAAAAAACAAGAAATCATAGCATAGTCCATAGGCAACTGCTGCTATTGCAAATCAAGCACTTTGGATTAGAAAAATTCTGGCAGATTATATGGAGCAAAAAAAAAAAAAAAAAAAAAGAAAAAGCACACAAATACTTGTGGACAATCAAGTTGCAATTTCAATAGCCAATAATCCAGTGTTCCATGGTAGAACAAAACACTTCAAAATAAAATTGCATTTTCTAAGAGATGTTCAAAAAGAAGGGGAAGTGCAACTGATCCACTATAGAACAAAAAAACAACGTGTTGACATTTTAACAAAGGCATTGCCTAAAGTTAGATATGGATTCTTGAGGCAAAAGCTTGGTATGTGCAGCTTTAAAGCCAAGGAGAAGTGTTAACTGTTATGATCTTGAATTTGTCAATATTTTTTTATTGTTATTTATTAGGAAAATAAATTTTAATTAATATTATGATAGCGTGTAGCGGATTTTTCCTACATTTTAAATTCAAAACTTGTTGTATAAATTGATGCTTCTATCATTAAATAAAATATGATTTTCTACCTTTCCCAACCATATTCAACTTCTATCTACCAATAAACATATGTCGTATGGAATCCTTTTTCAGTGGTGTAAGCATTTCTACAAGATGCACAAACTAAGATGGAGTAGCCATTACTCAACTACAATGGCTAATTGATGTTTGTCATACTCAAGGAACCTTTTAGATTAGAAATAAATGAGCCAATAATTCCCATATTACAGAAATGCACATTAAAGCAGGTTATGTCTATACATGTGATAACATTAAGCTAGATTTTTTTTTTAATGTTAACCTAAATTAACCATAGGTTCGAGTCGAAATTTATGTTTTTGTTGGCATTTCACCTAAATTAACAACAATGATCAACAAACGACATACAACCAAGTATAAAAATAAAGAAGAATTGCAAGCGAAAAAGAAGGAACAACTTACCTTAATTTATGCAGGTTCGGGTTGAAATTGTAGGAATCGAGATTAAAGGATGTTACAAATTGCAATATAGTCAATGTCCCACTTTGGATTTAGGAGAAATAGCTCAAAATTATAAATGCAATTAAAGATTCAACATGAAGTGAGGAAATTAGGGTTTGGTTTTGAAAGAATATGAGCGAAAAAATTTTGAAATGGGGAAGATCAGGTCGGTCACCTGATAATGCCTCCCCGACCTCGTCTCTTTAAGGGATGGGTTTATTAGTGAATGACTCATCTCTTGAAGAGATGAGTTCAACCACTTATGACCTTATCTCTTTGAACTCATGCTTTCAAGAGACAAGTTTGAGCGGCTTAAAACTAAGATTATTTTCGTCCAAGTAGGATTTTTGTAATTTTTTTTCATCATTGAAAAGATGGGTGTCACTCCCTGAAGGGTACCCTAAACGTGGCAGTCTGCCGTACACCATATTAAAGCCTACGAATGACCACCTCAGTCACACGAAGGCTTCCATACTATGTACACGATGTTTAACACATGGAGGAGACACATCGGAGTGATACATTTTATATTGATATAACTTGAGAAACAATGTAAAGGAAATACAATTCCCTATACTTCAATTACAATTCGTCAAAAGATTTCATTGCATAAAACTATTACAAAGCAATTCACAAGACCTAGTTAATATCTTCAAGTATTCTTACTTTCTACCGGAATCCCGAAGTCATATTCGGCTCCAACCATCTTGGTCCCCAGGTAGCATTCTCCCGTCAACTTGTTTATTCGAATAACTATTGGGGTATAAGCTACACTAGCTTAGTGAAAGTTCCCTTAATTTCGTACCATAACAAGCAAGTTATAAATCATCCATATACTATGCATGAACAAACACATGAGCAGACAATTATGTATGGGGATCCGGAACCCGTACACAAAACGGATTTACGCCCTCCGTATCTAGGGTTAGGAATGGTATTGAAAGTCTACACGACCTGCTGCTAGTCCCCAAGCCCCCCAGCTCATAGCAATCGACTCGGCTCGGCTCATACATGGGATACATCCCTGGTACACTTTAGTTCCCTATGAATGAACTCTAATACCGGGTCTAATTCTCCAAACGTGACCTCAGACCATACCGATCGACTTGCTTAGGAGTAGCACGCTACCAAATGCAACTTAACCGATGTGATGCATGACCAATTTATTTTTGCTTAGGTCAAATTATTCATACATTTTTAGAGTGACTAACCAATGTTATACACATAAACAAAACAATACGAACAGTGCAGTTATCCAATCGACTCATGGTTTCGAATGCTTTAGTATTCTTTAGCATACATACATCAAAGTCTCATCATCTATCCCATCCCCATTCATTTTGGTTTTTTTTTTTTTTTTTATCTTGTTCCTATAATTCTAATGCAACTAGCTACAAGCACAAACAAGGTAACAAAATAAGAAGAAAACTCACATGTCTAATGGACTCCGGTCTTTCAATCGTAATAGTCGGGTGGCAACGAATCCTAGAAAGCAAAGTCACCTAAGGAAATAAATACCAAAATGAGTATTTCAACTCAAAACTAATCCACTCTATCTCATACAAACTATCAAATTCATAATTCTCGTCTTACGCGAAAATTTCAACTTAAAACGGCCATAACTTGGTCATTTTAACTCTGAATTTAGCAAATTATATACCGATTTCTATCTACTTTGAAGGATATATCTAATTCTAATATCATCTTTAAATTTTGAAAACTTTTAAGCTTTGAAAAGATCTGATCAGTTGAGATCAGTAGCGAAATCCAATTTAGAAAATTGATTTTATGAAAGTTCATGAAGTTTCTACTATCCAAACCAAGTATACATGCAATATGAACAAGTTACTATCATAAATGATATATCATGAGATATATATATATACATGTTCTTGATGATATTGAATAAAAGAAATTTTTAGAAAACTTTTTCGTTATAAGACTATGAAAAATCATCTTAAAAAGGTTAGTCTTGTAGTCTTGGCAATTCCCACTTGTTTTTAGAAAAATTCCTTGAAGAAAATTTATTCAATCTTATTAAAATTAAGTCCTCATTATGTATTGTTGGTCCCGAAAAGATAACCAAGAGGGGGGGTGAATTGGTTTTTCACAAAAATAAATTCTTTTCGAATTTTCAATTCACTTCCTTTTGATTACTTTATTAAACTTAGAATTAATTAAACTTGCTGTTTAGAAACTAATCACAGCTGATAATCACACTTGTATATCTATTTTAATTCAAACAGATCAAATTTAATTTTATGCGGAATACAGACAACTCTCTGAAGTACTCTCTGAAACAGGTTCTGAAACGTGACAGTTTATCAAATACTTCAATATAAATTGCACGAAAATAAAAAGAGTAGGGTAGAGAAAAATGCAAATCGATTTATAGAGGTTCCGCCTCGAGCGTCAATCCTCTCTTCCAGCTCCAATGCCGGGGTCCGGTATTCCTCACCGGTTGTGTTCTACTATCCAATCAAATCAATGAAGTTACAGAAGTATTTGCCAAACTTTTGGCTACAATTCACTTAGCTTGATTCTCACAAACAATCAATCAACTAAGCCTACTTGTAACTCTCAACTCACACTAAATGTGTAACAACAAATCAGAGGAATAAAAATTGAATTTCCTCAACTATTTGCTCAATGAACAGTAACAAAAAATATGACAGTTTTCGAATGGGATCTTGAACTTTCTGAGATCTGATGTTCACGTTGTTCTTTTTCACGTGAGATTTTTTCTTCTGTTTTTTCTCTCTTGGATGAATGCTAGTTTTATCTTCATAACACCAACGGTTAGTAAAGAAATGGATAAGCTTGTTCCTATTTTCTTGTGCATGATATCAGCTGGAGTTTATCGGCAATATCTAACAAGATATCATCTTATCTCTTTCTTCAAAATCTGTAAATTTGAATAACTTGAGATCTTGTTGTTGTAATCTCGAAATTCTTGCTCCAATGGATAAGTTTAAATCTCCAACAACTTGTATAATTATCTTGAACTTGAAATTCGAATTTGAAATCACCGTTGTTGACTTGTTCCTTCGTCTGGTACTGTTCATGCAACAAAAATATCATATTTTCCATAAATTTCGACTTCCTTATATGGATAAATAATCATCAGACAAGTTCCTTGCATATTTGGATCATGTTTTCCATATTTCCAACTAAAATTTGAATAATCTGTTGAAGATGCATCATTGCAAGTCACGTTCTTTTTCTTGCTGTCAAAACATAATTTCTCAAAAAAAATGAACTTTAATTCGACGAAATTCGAATCCCATGGATATTTAACCAACTTTGTAGAACACATTGAGTATATTACCCAAATATACTCAATCTTTGGAGCTGGGTCTTCAACATATTAAATCTAAAAAGAAAATTCGAATCTGGAGCTAAAACTCGTCATTTTTTTTTTGTTGCAGTTCACCTTCTGATGTACCTTCTGATGAACCTTCTGACGAACCTTCTGATAGTTTAAAAAGCCAGCGGCGAACCTTCTGATTGACCTTCTGACAGCTCATTTTTCTTGAAATCTTCTCCAAACACTTTCTAAAGTAATCTTTGCATGGAGTCTCTTTTGAAATCATTCTCTTAAGTCATTGTAAACCACTTTGATTATATTAAATCCTTGCACACTTAATGAATATGTTAGTAATTATTTACTCATTTTTGTTATCATCAAAATCATCATTTGAGATAAACCAACATGTATATTCCTTAAGGCCTTTATTTTTCAACAAAAATTTCCATTTTACACTTTGTAAACATGTTTTTAAATACGGTTCATCCTAAAATCCGAATCTTGTAAAAATTATTCTTGTGGTGATTCCTTTAAGTAAACTCATTTGATACTTAGAAACTTAAGGCTCAACCATATAGCCACTAAGAACTTTATTTCTTTAATAAAATTTCTATTTTGAGTTTGGAAAGTAAGTGTTTTCATGCCATTACTCCATTATTACGAATTTCTTAAAATGATAAGCAACTCGAATTTTCCTATTTTATTTCTACTCCTTGTATATTTTTCTTAGCAAATCCCATCTCAACTTATAAAATCATTACTTGATGATATTTTTAACTATACTCTTCATTTTTCATAAAAAACATAAGTTTTGGAGTTAATAAAAGGGTTTTTAAGGCATGACCTTGAAACCATCCGAATTTCACAAGTTTAGGATAAAACTCAAATTTTATATTTATAATCTTCCTATTTTGAAAATCTCTATTAGTAGATCTATCATTTACTTATCAAAAACATCTCCTATGGATATCTATTTCATAAGCTTTTCATTTTTTAAACAAATCCTTCATTTTGGTGTTGAAAAATGGGTTTCCAAAATTGATCTTGGTTGAAATCCGAATTTAAAAAATTGGGATTTGGAAATATCTTTTGATAAAGTCTATCTAAACTTTTGAAAATTCATCCCTTACATATCCTATCTTAAGAGCCTTCCATATCTTGAATAAAAGCTTCATTTTTAAGTTGGAAAACATGTTTTTAAGTTATGCATTTGTCTAGATCCAAAAATAGAATTTTGTTTTGAAAAATAATCTTTGAAAATCCTTTGAACCATATAAAATGAAGTCTTGATGTATATACCCATTAAGCCTTCATTATTTCAAGTAAAACTTCCATTTTGACACTTAGAAAGTGGTTTTTAAATTTGGGTTTTGCCTAGATACGAATTTCACCATTTTTGTTTTGATCAAAACCAAGATCTACACTTACTATGAAAATAAATATAAAAAAAAATCCATGGTAGTAAACTATAAACTCATAGATCTAAACATAAACAAAATCAAAGTTACATAAAAATTACATAAAAGTTAGATCAACAAAATATAACATTGCTAGTAAGAAAATAATAATAATACAAGAGAATAATCATAAGTAAGATGAGTGTTTCATTTTGGCATCATCATCCTTAGCTTTTAAGCTTATGGAAGGTCCTTTGATGCATGAAACTCTTAATATACTCAACGTACATCATCTATGAAATCTTGGAATAAGAGTTTTACCTAAGGATCTTTAAGAAATATATGTGGGAGCTTACTTAAAGAATAGGGACAGTAAGCTTCTCTTGTAAGAACAAGAGAAAATGAAGAGAGAAAGAGAGGAAAAATAGAGAGGAAAATGTAAGGAATGGTAAAGGGTTGAAGGTGTGAATGAGAGAGGATGTATAAAGAAAGATAAAAGGAGTTAAAGATCCTTTAAATGAAGTAAAACAAAAAAATAAATGGCAGCTTGTATAATGCTAGGGCTGACGTGAAATGAGGAGGAGAGAATGAGGGAGTTTGGTTGATTTTTGACTTGAAATTGTAATGTATAATTAAGGGTATGTATTGCTTCTTAAAGGAGGATTGAAATATGTTTACTTTAATCAATTTTGGAGTGTTTCAAAGGACAAAAGGCAGCCAAAAGAAGTCAAAATCTGCCATGAAGTGATGAGTGAAGTGTAGAAAGATTGAAGTGAAAGAAGTTATGTTTGAAAGGTGTACTATAGGTATAAGTTTGTAAAAGTACTTTTTTAACAAATAAAATAAAAATAGAAAAAGCATTCAAAATTTTTGTAGTAGATTTTGCATAATTAAAATAAGATAATAATTAATTTATTTTAGTGAATTATCAAATAAGTTACCGGTATGATCAAAATACGCGAATATGAGCTGTAATTGATATTTTTATAACCTGAAAAATTCTAAAAGTTATTTTATGAAAATAAAATATTTTTCAAATATTTTACAATTATTAAATTAATTTATTTTATTTTTAGTATCCGGTTTTAAACAGAAACTGATCCCGTAAAAACCCGAAATGAACTAAATTTTGGAAAACATAATTTCTATGATATATAAAATATTTATAAAAAAAGTAAGGGTTTACAAGAGTAGTAAAATGGTGTAATGATCCGAGTAAATTGTATATAAAAAAAATGTAAGTTTGGATACTACCAGCAAGTATACTGGGTCTTCATCATGTAATATAAAAGTGAGTCGAGTATCATTCCCACGATGACTAAATTAATTACTAGATCTATATTAGCTTTTACTAATATTTAGGCAATCAAATGTATTACTTTAAACTAATTAACTAATTCTATCTAATATCTAATAATGAATGCAATGAGATTGTAAGAAAGTATATAAGATAAATGTGGGAAGGAAGAGCTCCATCCTAATCTTTGCTAATCATGCTGAAGTTATATTATATGAATAATTAGAATTGTGGATATTGTAAGAAATTGTCAAGACCTAATACTATCAAGTTTTAGTAAACCATAAAATAACCTATTAGCTTCCGCTATATAAATTATCAATGGAATCTAATTTACAATTAAAAACCTCCCGATTTTATAATTGTCTAATATCCTAAATTAACTCCTCCTAATTCCTAAGTGAGAAATTAAAATAAAATATTGCATGAATTACATGGAACAATTTCTAAATTATATTAAACTCCGCCGCTTCCACAATTGTTGTTTAATCTAAATTCATGAATTCCTATGAACCCTAATTCTTTTTCCAAATTATCAGAATTCTTATCAATTCAATTTCAAACAAAAATAAAATAGACAACTAGGATTCAATACAAATACTCCATAATTCTAACAATCCTATAATATAAATTCAAAAATCATTTTAGCAAGATTAGGATTTCATCACTTTCCACAAAGAAAGGTTTAACTACTTATGAACGATGATTCAATAATCAAATAAAAGTATGCAATTGATAACATTTTGAACAAAGAATTCAGATAAATGAATCGCATAATAAAAGAGATCAGATATCACCAATTCAAATATCGCAATCTTCAATTACAAATTCTTGAAAGCTCAAATCTCTCACAAATCTCTATGGAATGCTAAAACTATTTGTATACTAAAGTATTTTCTATTTTTCTTCTGCTTGTTGAGCTAGAGGAGTGAAATCCCCTATTTATAGGAAAAATTTCGTGAGAAGCATTAATGAAAATTTCAGTTTCAACTTGTACGCTGGCAGTTACAATTCCTACACCGGTGGCTTACAGGTGGCGTAAAGCCTTTTTCTTCCTTACACAGGCAGTGCACCGGTAGCTTTCATCTTCGGTTACAAGTGTAGGCTGCTGCTACGCCGGCGGCTTTGATATGGATCTAGCCGGCTTAGATAATGAAAAATGAAAGGTTGGGCCTATTCATAAGGAAAGCCGTCCTAAAGTCGGCGGCTTTAATGTCTGCTTAGATAATCCATCAAACTTTGTCTTTTCATTTGTTACCGAGCATGTAATATCTACTTATGCCTTCTGATCTTCGATCTACACTGCCTCAGCGCCAGCGGCTTAGAGTCCGGTGTATGTTGTAACTCCTTCTGCACCGGCAACCTTTGAACTCTGAGTTGCCAGCCTTCAGTGTACACTGGCTTATTCACCTTCTACGCCGACTGCTTTCAGGCGGTGTATGTTCAATTGAGTCAAGTCTTGTAAGGCTGGCAGTGTATGCAACGGCTTTGAGTAGTGCAAACATTTGATCTTGTAAGCCGTCTCAATGCTGGCGGCTTTGATTCTCAGAAATCCGGCGTTGAATGAAATATGGCAGAAGCTGGCTTCTCCTTCCTTCTACACTGGCAATGTTGAGCCAGTGTGTTTATCCTCCTCGGTCTATACCGCTGACCTTAAGGATTTCCATTCTGTTGGAGATGAAGGCTGGCTATACACCGACGGCTTTGGCTTCAGAAAAGCTGACGTACCCCCTGAGTTTTTCCTATTTTCATTCCAAAGTTTCTTGTTTTGATTCCTTTGACCAATTTAGACCTGAAACATGAATTTTAACCAAAACAAGTACCCATTCTAGCTATTTGAACATCAAAAAGTTGTATGTAATATGATCTTATCATGTAATGTATAGTAGTGAATAATGCAAAAGACTAGTTAATTACCGGTAGTAAAGAAATATGAATATAATTGCAAAAATCAGATATTTCTAGTTATTGAAGAATTATAAAACTGATATTTTGAAATCATTATGAAAATATGAGTCTAACAGTATTAATGGTATATTTTTTATATCTCGAGCCCTGGGACATGCTTTTCAAAGTTTGTATCCGAACGGATTCGAAATAGATAAAAAATTTACCAATCTGGTATTTTTAAGCGACCTTATATTACTACAAGTTACTCTACACACGTAAACTACACCTTGGCCTCTAGGATTAAGAGTGCGAGATTGCTGGACTTAAAATACTGTATTCCACTTAGGGGTCCCGGGTGACTTTTCGGTTTAGATCTTGCCAATTTGGAAACTGAGAGTTTCTGTTTATACAACACATTTAGTTTGAAATTTATTTAAATTTTATTTTTGTAAGTATTTAATATCTCTTTACGTTTTTGGAATTCTTGAATTGGGTTTATTTCGAAGGTTAATTGTTATTTACTTTTTAATAATTTGTTTTGGGTCTATATTACCGATTTTACAAGTCAGAGTTAAGTATAGAATTTCTCATACGTAGTGGTTTTGGATTTAAAAACTGTTGAGTTTTTATTTTATTTTTAAGGATTCTCATTTTCTCAAGATTAAGAAATTTCTAGATTCATTCGTGATTTAGGACTAGTCGAAGTTCGGTTTTAGTTTAGAGTCATTTTTAGAGTTTATTTTCGATGTTTATTTTGGAATTATTTACTGAAATTTTTGGGGGCTTACAATGGGATTTTTGTAATTAGATACGAAAAATATTTTTTTTTCCTTTTCACCAATAATAACTGAAAGGTAAAAGTTTACAATTTATTCAGAGAAAAGTTTTTTTTTTCCAATTAAAGATAAAAATTATTGTGGGGGAAAAAAAGACTTTCATCTTCTTCACAATTAGGTAAAATTAAACAAGATAAAGAGCGTATAAGTCTAAAAATTATGGCGTTTTTCTTATGTATTTAATTTGTAATTGGTATATATGTAGTTAAACCTTAAAAAAAAGAAAAAATTTGATATATTGTGACTTGAAAATGATGTAAAGCAATAAAAATGTATCAAAATGATAAAAGGCATCGATAAGATTGTTGAACCAAGGGAGATTATAATCTATTTTCATAAGAAAATGTATTATAAATGCTCAATGACTTAGTTAATTGCCTTGACAAAGAAATTATGTTTATAATGTGTTAATATGTAATATATGCACATGTGTTTGTTTTGTGTCCTATTTTTAGCAAAATTGTGCTAGTCAAGATTGCATTAGCTTGCTAGTAAAATTTTTTCTCAAGCAATAACATTATAGTGCCTACAATATAGGCATTTTTCGTACCAGCTAGCTGGTATGATTTGGACTGACTCGCTGGTAGGATCAAAAGGAGCCTTTGGAGGTGAATTTTTTATCTGACTGTTGGAAAGGTTTTTTGGTAAAGGATATTACAATTTTATTTTGATGAGGAAATGCATTGCACAAATGCTTAATGACTTAGTTAGGTTACACATATTAAAGAAATTATGTTTGCAATGTGTTAATATGTAATTGTGTTTGTTTTGTATTCTGTTTTTAGTAGAATTGTGCAAGGATGGGATTACATCGACTTGTTGTACCGGTTTCTAGCAATGACATTTTGGTGCACTTAAAGTATAGGCATTTTGAGTGCCGGCTAGCCGGTAAGATTTGAATCAGTGAGCGGTAGGATCAAAACTAGTTGTTGGAGTGCATTTTTTATCCAACTATTAGAGAAGTTTTTTGGAGGTAATGACTAGCTTTTTGGTATGCTTTTAAATAAAAGTGTTCATGGTGTTTTTGTGCAAGAGAGTGGGGCTTTATTGGTAGAGATTATGTCAAACTACCCTCTTAATTTGTATTTGTATTAGTTGAGTGAAAATTTGAATAATGCCATAGTGAGATTTATTAGTAAATATTGAAAGACACTATTCACATGTTTGTTAGTTTTTTGTTTTTATTGTTTAATGAAGTCCTCATGTGTTTGAGGCATAGGTAAAGTCCTTATGTGTCGAGGCAATTAAGTGAACTCCTCTTTGTGAGGCATTTGTTGAAGTCCTCTGATTGAGCATTTTTTGAATTGAATAGATGGTGTGAAGTCCTCATTGAGTGAGGCATTTTGTAGATCGTGGAGACTAAGGGGCAAGCTGAACTCCATGTTAAATACGATACAAGCTTTCCTTCTCTTATCTTTTTATTATTATTGTTAAAATTTCATGAATTGAGGATAAATTGCATAAGAAATAATGGTTAGATTAAGTAAGATTAAAATTGGTTAGAAACCTACCTTTGAATTAATAGCCTAGTGGTGCATAGGTTATTTACAAAGATGAATCCAAAAAACCCCTAAAACTGTCTTACTATGCTCCAAATGTGAAGGATTATTAGTTTGCCACATATCTTGCGTGGTATGAGTATACAAAATTATTCTTTAATGTGCCCACATTTTATAGCCTATTTATCCAATTCCTTGAAAAATAAATTTCCGACGAGAGTAAGCTAATGCCTAGCACATAATTGTAAGTATATACGCATGTCTCACGACATACTGTGGCACGTGTGATCCTATATTAAAGCAATAAACATGGGTTAATTAGCTTATTAAAGTCCATAAATGCATGACCTAAAGTTTTACTCAATCAACCCTGGGCTTAAGTACCTTATGGATACTAAAAATTCATGTCGATACCTTATTTATAACCTAAAACCATGAGTTACATTGTCTTATGATTAACACCAGGTTTGTCATTCTTAAGCTAATCCCATGACAATCATCTAAATTAAAACCCATAACTCCATTACGACTCCACCATAATTTCTCTCAAACTTTCAAACTTATTTTAGAAGTTCATTATAATCAACAATCTCTATAGTACTTAAAACTAGCCAAATTAGTGTAATCTCAATCAAAACACTACTTGGTATGCGTTATTATCTTGATCAAGTTTTAATAAATTAACTCCTATTGTATTTTCCTATGATCTAGTTAACACTAGGCAAGTGCACCTATCAATTGTAGTATAGGAATCGATTATAGGGTCATAATCTTAGGGTCGTCAACAAGTACTACTGCTCATTCTTTTAATTATTATTTAGCAATCAATTAATTAAATCTTAATGAATTCAACCTATAGTTAATAACTAGCCTAAACTAATTATAACATTTCACCAAATTACTATATAGAATAAGACTTAAAAGCAACTACAATCAAGGTACTCGATAGGGTTGCTCCATCAAATTAACATGAATTAAATATAATTCATCCTATTAATTACATGTCTGCTGGAATTCTCAGCTCGTGGTCCTTACTCTCATAATAAACCAATTCTAATTCCAATTTACACCTACTAGAAACTCTCCTAAATGAATGGATAAATTAGAATTGCATAAAAGTACTCTTTTAATCCTTAAATTCCTTTAAAAACATGTAGCAAATTCCTAATAATATCTCTATTAACGGGAGTAGTTTGTTCTAGTGACTTACATCTACCCGATGGAACTGTTTCTCAACATTTTCCATCGAGATCTGGTGTAGGATAATGTCGTGCGCTACAATCTCCTAACTTTTTATTAAGTCCATCACTAGAAAATCGCAATTAATTAGATTACTAACAATTAGATGTACACTTCATGTTAAGATGACTTCGTAAACCTAAATTTACTACTCACGCATGATAAGATATGAATACAAATTCAGAAACAACATGATATAGGAGAGAAAATGAGATGAGAAATGGAGAAAAGAAGAAACCTCTCTTGAATTACAACGAAGTAGATGTTATTGCACAACATGAACACTCGATTCTAGATGTCTCTCGAGTTTTCTTCTAGAATCGTTCACAATACAACAATTTAGTTCACGGTTACAAGATTTCACAAACGAACAATACTAGCCGGTATTTGATATCACAAGAATGAAGTAGTTACTTTTTTCCCTTGGGTCTAAGTATTTATATTCCTAACATATTTTTTCTAAGAGCTCTTTGAACGAAAGATTACAACTTTTCTAATGGACACACTGTTTGGAGTATTATTGTAAAAGTCGTTTCTCTTGACCTTCAAGTTCCAAGTATCACGGTCGTGACTCTCTAAGGTAGCCTTTGATTTAGTAGAAACTCTTTTGCCATCCTCACATCCCGACCATGATTCTTCTTTGCATGTGTATTCTGATCCCTGCTTGAAGTCTCGGTCGTGAATTTGATCTAGGTAGAGATGATCCAATATAAACCACTTGGCTCTTCATCTCACGATCATGATTCTTACTCTAAAAGCAAATTAAAATCCCCATTAAGAATCACGGTCATGACTGTGCTGGCTAGAGACTGCTCTATTTTCTCCATGTTTTTATCAATCACGATCGTGATTTTGTGATTTCTTCTAGTTCCTTCATTGATACTTAGATCATGCTTGTGATTTTTCCTGTCTTGATCATATTTTTCTCTTTTATTTCTTCTAAAGCTTCATTAAACTCCAAGTTATCCTGAAATGAAATTGTCAACCATTAAGTACTCATTTCTTCGATAAATTAAGTCAATAAACTTTAAATTGGACTTATTTAACACTTAAATGATTATTTGAATAGAAATAATTCATGCCAATCATTACTACACATCATTCGGTGGTTGTTGTGGTAAACTTGTCAATCCTCCCTAGTTTTTTAGCCATAACTAAGCACAATTGGCAACATTTAGGTTTTCACTTTAAATATCATTCATTATTAACTAATCTTAATAAACATGAAACAATATGTATCTAAATCATGTTCTTTAATCATCAACTATTAATTTTAACTCTTGATACAAAGTTCTTGGAACATTCTAGATTAAAGCATAGGTTTTATGCTTAACTTAGTTATTCATAGCTATGTCAAACCTAAAAAACATGTCTCATGAATTTCCCCATACACGTCATCAAACCATCTAGATCCTTCCTTTTCTTTCCCACCCTTTCTTCTTCTTCTTCAAGAAAGGAAAAAAGGAGCTATTTTATAATTGTTTGATGTATGATTGAGACCTTACTTTAGATCAATCTCAAGTTCTTTTAATAAAGGAAACACCTATGGTTATGCAGGCAACACAGATGGCAAACTTTAGTTCAAATGGGAATTTGAATTCCATAACTTTAACAATGAAAAGAGGAAGGTGTAAATTTAAAACAATCGTATTTGGATATGGTTACGAACAACATCCCATATGAGTATGAAAATCACTTTAGCTTAATTAAACAAATTAAGTAATAGGAAATTGAGTAAATTACATTAGCATATATCGGTGTTTAAGGGTAAGTTCATTTAAGGTATTAACGATTCAAATGGTTAAAAAGAGGATTCAACATTTAGCAAAGTAATTAAATAAGGCCTCAATATGTTGTAAATTTTATATAAGGTATCAACTTTTATATTGGTTTTGAATTAAGTTTATTTTATTTTCATCGGCAGACAATTATGAATGCATTGTTTGACTCACTTTGTAAAGCGTTGATTCCCCTATTTAATAACTTGAAATGTTGATATCTTCAAGAAATTTATCTCGAAATATTGATTCCTTTTTTTTAAGCACTCGAACGTTAATATCTCAAATAAAATTACCCTCAAACGTTGATGCCTTTCAATGTAATTTACCCATAGAAAATTGAAATTGATGAAGAATTCAAATCACAGTCCAAATAACACACGAAATTAGAAGAAACCTCAAAAAGGTACTAAGATAGTTTTGTTTCCTCTTTGAAAAAAGGGTTACTATGAAATTGTTGGAAGCATGCTTTGATTATAAAACTCTATGGTTTTCATCATTGGCTTGGGATTTGACTTTTCTAGTACTATCTTTGGGTTTGAAGAGGATTACAATAGGGTTATCTAACATGGCCAATGGTTTGTAAATGGAAACTTCCTTACAATATAAAAATGGGAGCCAAATTTTAAGGCTTCCATAGAGATTTTAATTCGATTATAGTGTGGGTTTAAATGAATGAGTTTGTGATTAATAACTTAAGAGAATGGCATGTTTCAAGAATTGATACTGTAGAGGGTCATTCCGATAATTGGGCTTGGAACCCAATTTAATGCCAAGAACCAATCTTTTAGCTAGTGGCAAGGTCTAGAAAATGGGTCTAATAAGGGATGCCGTAAGGAGATTTAGCTTAGTAGGCTCAAAACAGGAACTATAGACGATTTATTATGCTCTTTGCCTAATTTAGTTTTCTCATGCACAAAAAGTAGACGTCAAAAATATTTTTTGGGCTAATTCAATTTTGTTTAGCTAAAATATGGCTTACATAGAATGAAATAACCTATCTTTATTTGTATAAAAAATGAGCTAATTTGAATAAGAAAATGGGCTCTTTTTTATGTTATAAATTTATATTTCTCTTCTAATCCCATATCCAAAATCCATGCCTATAACAGAAAAGAAGGGATGGATACAACCGAGCAATGCTTCATCTCAATCATCCATCCGAGAGTCATCTAAAGGCTATTATTAGCCTCCAGTCTATAAATAAGAGGTTTCTCTTCTCATTTAGAGTCATTCTGCATATTGCTAAGATTAGAGCAACACGACAACTCTACTAGAAAATCTTTAGAAAAGATCAAAGCATATACTTTGCGAAGAAAGAGTCAAGAATGATTAAGTTTACTTATTTGAGCTTTTGTTACACTCGCACACTCGAAAAATTGGGTTTGCTTGTTTCTCCTCCCACGCCTCTCTCTATAATATCCATACATGTCATCACAAGACTCTTCTAGGATTGATCAGTATGCCTATTACACGTGATCAACCAACTATAGCAACCCTACCACATAGATACTTACATTACTAATGTAGAAAAAGGGTAGGTTTACATGAGTTTGTATTTAGATAAATCTTCACAAGCCACTTACACATACAATTATTATAGATGATGAAAGTTATAGGCTTCAATATGACGGTATTCGAAATATTTGTGTTAATTATGGAGCGTTGGGCATATATCCTAATTCTTCATTGCAATTTTCGGGGGGGGGGGGGGGGGGGGGGGGGGGTGGGGGGGGGGGGGGGGAAGATGGGTTTGGTTGGAACAAAAGATGAGAGTAAAATGAAAAATTCAGTAAATGTTGACCACCAAATAACATGCGGGAAGATAATTAAATTAAAGTGGAGAAGAATGATGAAGTAAATGACAACCTAAAACTGTGCATGCAGATGGAGTGAAGGAAAATCATAGGGAGCCTATTGCAAAATAGTTATGGAAATTAGACAATTATGAGAAAATGAAAAGAAAACCTAAAGGATACAAAAAATTTGTAATGATGGCTTAAGGTCGCCAGATAGAGTAAATCCTAGTACTGGTGCTCCACCCCTACATGGGATAAAGAACAAAGTGAACCAAAAAGAGAGTAGCTTATATAAAAAAGTTTCCTCTGATTAGAGATGGAGAGCTATAGAGAAGGGACATATATGATTGTTCTTAACCAAGAGCATATTGTCATGGCATTGAAAAAAGAAAAACAAAATGCAATAGAGGAGGAGCTATTCTTAAACCAAAGGCATATGAAGGAATAGAAAAAGAGTTTTATAAATACATAGTTTCAATTTAATGTTGACATTACCTTTTATCTCCTTCAATCTCTAAACAAATATTATCTAAAACTGAAAATTCAATTAAGAAAAAAGAGAGCTATAGACCAAAAAGTTATGTTAACACCTAACATCTAATTTCTCCCTCTAAACTTGGACCTTCAATCGATTAGATTAATTTAGTCAGTAATGGGAAGATCTAGAGTGGTAGTTTTCTCGAGGAGTAAGGTACCAAGAGATAACATCATGAGCTCAGATCGGGTTATGTGGATTCATGTGGCACTAGAAGAACTAAAGGGGATAAGTTACATGACAAGGACAAACTAACCAATGGTCTTGATCAAGAAATTTATTATCTTAATTCTTATCCTCTGAAGTTTGAGAATATGCATTCATATTTGGTGATAAGCAAATTAATGAGCAATTTGAAGATGGTTGCATATAAAGATTTTTAAATGAGAAACCTTAGTATTCTTCCATATGTGCTCCAGTGATAATAAATATGTAGAAAGACTTAAAAGTTGTTGTTATTCAATAACAAGGAAGAAACTATTTTGATCATACATAGTGATAACTCTCCATAAAACTTGTGAGATAAAAGTTATATCCTTTACTAGAATTGAAGTTCAATATTATAGACTAATTTTCCAACAAATGATAGACTCCATTTTTCCAAATTTTATCTTTCCTAGTTGAGCGGTAGATGGAATAATAAGGGGTTGAATCCATTACAAAAGATAAATGCTATGAGAAAAATAGCTAAGTATATGCTTGAATTGGGTATTCTTTTGGAAACAAATTTGAATAGACTATTAACAGAGGTGTTTTAGTAAAAATATTAGATGGATTAATATGATTATAATAAATCAAATGGCAAAGTGGTGGCTCCTTTTATGGAGGAAGGAGGTTTTAGAGATGAATATAATCTATCAATCTCACTATGACCCGCAATATATCAAGTTAGGAATTCAAATTTTAATACTTATTTTTTTTTATGTGGTATTTATGGACTATTGATATAGATGGGAGAATTCAAGTAATTTGTGCATTTAGTGCTTTCAATTGCGATTTAGGGTTTATAATATGTTTTTAGGTTTTCATAATTTATGAAACAAAAAAATTAAAAGATATGAATGATCAATTCTTAGATATGACGCACCAAAGATAAAATCAAACTAGTTGTTCTAATCAATCAATATTATGCACGATGACAAGAAACAACAAGTAACAATCTTGAATAGAAAACTCAATCTTATTTAAGAAGATAATTTGTCACAAAGGACATTATAAAGTTTATTGAGGGTAAAACAAGTAGGAAAAACTACTAAACATATCACTAATAACCTTTATATACTCCTACAAGTCGGGTAAGGGCAAAAATGAAAAACTAAAAGGCAAACGAATAAAATAAGAAAGAAAGGCTTCAATAGCGTGAAAATATGGGTAGAGACCACCCGTTTATCATGGCCATGATTTAGGCTGTGATCCCTTTGAATTAAATTTCTCCTCCATCTTCAAGTAATCATGAGCATTATAGGGTAGATAATGGTTAGCATCACGGGCATGGCTGTCACACCCGAAGGGTATCCTAAATATGGCATTCCCGTACACAATATTAAAGCCTAGGAATGACCTCAGTCACGCGAAGGCTTCCATACTATGTACAAGGCGTCTAACACATGGAGGAGACACATCAGAGTGATATATTTTATATTGATACAACTTGAGTAACAATGTAAAGGAAATACAAGTCACTGTACTTCGATTTACAATTCATCCACAAATTTCACTATATAACTATTAAAGCAATTCACAAAACCTAGCTAATATCTTCAAGTATTCTTACTTTCTGTCGGAATCCCAAAATCATATTCGGCTCCAACCATCTCGGTCCCAAGTAGATTCTCCCGTCAACCTGTTTATTCAAACATCTATTGGGGTATAAGCTACACTAGCTTAGTGAGAATTCTCTTAATTTCGTACCATAACAAACAAGTTATAAATAATCCATATGCTATGCATGAACAAATACATGAGCAGACAATTATGTATGGGTATCCAGAACCCATATACAGAATGATTTACACCCTCTATATCAAGGGTTAGGGATGATATTGAAAATCTACACGATCGCTGCTAGTCCCCAAGCCCCCAGGCTCATAGCACTCGACTCGGCTAGGCTCATACATGGAATGTATCCCCGGTACGCCTTAGTTTCATATGAATGAGCTCTGATACGCCTCATTATCCAAACAAGTCCTGGACCATACTGATCGACCTGCGTAGGAGTAGCATGCTACCAAATAACTTATCTGATGCAATGCAAGACCAATTTATTTTTGCTTAGGTTAAATTATTCATACATTCTTTAGAGTGACCACCAATATCATACATAAACAGAAAAATATGAACAGTACAGTTATCCAATCGAATCATGGTTTCGATATGCTTTAGTATTCTTTGGCATACATACATCAAAATTCATCAGCGATTATCCCATCCCCATTCATATCGGCTTTTATCTTGTTCCTATTATTCTAATGCAACTAGCTACAAGCACAAACAAGGTAACAAAATAAGAGGAAAAGCTCACGGCCGTTGGATCACCAGTCTCTTAGTAAAAGTAATCCGGTGGTATGGAATCATGATTTCGAAGTCACCTAAAAAGGAAGAAATACCTAATAAGTATTTCATCACTTAACTAATCCAAACTATTTAACAAAACTAGAAAATTCGTAATTTTTCGTCCTACATGGGATTCCACTTTAAACGCCATAACTTGGTCGTTTTAACTCGAATTTAGCAAATTATATACGATTTCTATCTACTTCAAAAGATCCATCTAATTCTAATATCATATTTAAGTTTTGAAAACTTTGAAGCTTCAAAAAGATCTGATCATTAGATTAGTAGCGAAAACAATTTTTGAAAATTGATTTGTAAAGTTCATGAAGTTTCTACTATCCAAAGCAAGTATTCATGTAATATGAACAAATTACTATATAAATAATATGTCATGAGATATATATATATATATGTATATATACATATGTTCTTGATGATATTTAATAAAAGAAATTTTTAGAAAACTTTTTCTTTGTAAGACTTTATGAAAAATCAACTTAGAAAGGCTAGTCTTGTATTCTTGACAATCCCCCTTGTTTTTAGAAAAATTTCTTGATAAAATTTATTTACTCTTGTAAAAATTAAGCCTTCATTATGTATATCTCTAAGGTTTTGTTTTTCAATAAAAATTTTCCGTTTTACACTTTGTAAATATGTTTTTAAATATAGTTCATCCCAAAATCCGAATTTTGTAAAAATTGTTTTTGTGGTGATTATTTAAGTAAATATTATTTGATACTTAGAAAATTAAGGCTCAACCATACCTAGCCACTAAGGACTTCATTTATTTAATAAAACTTCTATTTTGAGTTTGGAAAGTAAGGGTTTTCATACCATTACTCCATTATTACGAATTTCTTAAAATGACAAACAACTCAAATTTTTCTATTTTATTTCTGCTTCTTGTTCTACATATTTTTCTTGGCAAATCCCATCTTAACTTATAAAAATCTTTATTTGATGATATCTATGACCTATACTCTTCATTTTTCATATAAAACACAAGTTTTGGAGTTGATAAGAGGGTTTTTATGGCATGGTCTTGAAACCATCCGAATTTTACAAAGTTAGGATAAAATGCAAATTTTATATTTTGTAATCTCTTCCTATTTTGAAAATCTCTATTAGTAGATCTACTATTTACTCATAAAAAACATCTCCTATTGATACCTATTCCATAAGCCTTTTATTTTTTAAACAAATCCTTCATTTTGGTGTTGAAAAATGAGTCTTTAAAATTGGTCTTGCTTGAGATCGAATTTACAAAATTTATTTTTGGACATATCTTTTGATAAAATCCATCTAAACTTATGAAAATTCATCCCTTACATATCCTATTTTAAGAGCCTTCCATATCTTGAATAAAAACTTCATTTTGAGTTGGAAAACATGTTTTTAAGTTATGCCTTTATCTAGATCCAAAAATGGAATTTTGTTTGAAAAATAATCTTTGAAATCACCATTTGAATCATATAAAATGAAGTCTTGGTCATATATATACATTAAGCCTTCATATTTCAAGTAAAACTTCCATTTTGACACTTGGAAAGTGGTTTTTAAATGTGGGTCTTGCCTAGATATGAATTTCACCACTTTTGTTTGAGTTCAAAACCAAGATCTATACTTTCTATGAACATAAATATAAAAGAAATCCATGGTAGTAAACTATAAACTCATAGATCTAAAGTTTACTCATCAAGATCATTCATTTATGTATCTATTCCCTAAGTCCTTCATTTTAAATGAAAAAATACACATTTTGAAAAAATACACAGTTGAAGTTGAGAATAGCTTTTCTAAATATGGTTCCTTTTTTATCCAAATTTTCAAAAATGATTTTTGTTGAAAATAAAATAGATCTTGAGCTTTCTAAAACTTTCCTACTATCATCATGCTACTACAAGCTATTTAAGAACATAAAACAAAAGTCTAATGCATTTATGAACTTAAAACAACTAGATCTAGTTTACTATACTAGTTATAAATGTATAAACACTATGATGGTTATGTGAATGATGAATATATGCATAAATCATTAGCAATAACAACATAACTTGAAAATAAAACAAGATAATAGCAAAATAATCATAACAAGATCTATAACATTGTGATGGTAAGAATCTCATGTTCAAGTGTTTCCACATCCCTAGCTTGAAGCTCATGAGGGTTTTGTGTGGAATCACACATGAATGAACTTGCTAATACATGTTTTAAGATAATAAAGTATACATCTATTACCTATTGGAAGATTGGAACAAGAAACTTGAAGAAAAAATATGTGAATGTGTGTGTGTATGTGTTCTCGGTTTTGAGAGAGGGACAAGAAGAAGAAAGAAAGAAAATTTTTTGCAAGAGTTTAGTTAAGTGAAAAGTGAAACAATGAGAGGAAGTTGGTATAAAAGTAGAACATCCCTCGATCACTTTGTGCACATCTTTAGCCATACTAGGCCAATAAAAGTATTCCTTCGATACGTCAAGGTTCGATGATTTCTAAAGTGTCCGAAAAATCCACCACCATAGGCTTTTCTAATAAGCATCTCTCGCATTGATCTACGTGGAATACATAATTCTCCTTAATGAAACAAATATCCATCAACCATATGATAGCCATCTACTGTCCTTCCCTCAACATAAGCTACTAAAATGGTTGCAGACATTATATCCTTACAATATTATTTCACAATTTGGTTAAAACCCAACAACTTGGCCTACATAGAATTTAACAATGTAAGCCACTTAGACAATGCATCAATTACTACATTGATATTTCCCTTTTGTACTTATAGTATAGCAAATGTCTCTAAGAACTCAACTCATCGCACATGCCTCTTAGACAACTTATTTTGATCTCTCAAATATTTTAAAGATTCATGGTCAAAAAATATGACGAACTCTTTAGGTAATAGATAGTGTTGTCCCATAACCGTGAGAGCTTAGATCATAGAATAAATAATTCCTTGTCATAGTGGGATAGTTCAATGTAGCTCCATGTAGCTTCTCACTAAATATGCAAGGGATGACTCTCCTGCATAAGAATCGCACCAACTACCTACATTGGAGGCATCGCATTCAAGCTCAAAAACCTTATTAAAATTAGGTAGCACTGATACTGGTGTTGAAGTCATTTCTTCTTGATCAATGCAAAACTTTGATTGACCGCTTGACTCAATGGAAGAAACTCCTTTCTTCGTTAACTCTGTCAATGGAGCCACAATGGTGATTAATCTTTGATGAAATCCTGTAAAAAGAATAAGTCTATGAAAACTGTATACCTCAAAATCATTAGTGAGACTAGGCCACTCAGTGGTAGCCTTAATCTCCTCATCATCAACATGAAGCCCTCTTAACATAACAAATCTAAGAAATACCATTCACTTTTATAAAAGATACACTTCTTCAAATTAGCACACAATTTCTCATTCCTCAACACCATAAAAGCAAACGTCAAGAGCATAATAGGCTCTCTAAATATGGACTATATATCAAAATATCATCAAAATAAACTACTACAAACTTCCTCAAAAACTCCCTTAATAAATAATTCATCAATCTCATGAAAGCATAGGAGCATTAGACAAGCCAAATGATACTACCATCCATTCATACAAACCATGCTTAGTTTTGAAAGTCGCCTTCCATTCATCTCAACCCTATCCTTATTTGATGATACCCACTCTTCAAATCAATCTTGGAAAATAATTGAGCCATGCAACTCATCTAACATATTATCAAGACGTGGTATAGGATATCGATATTTCATAGTGATGCGATTAATCCCCTTATTATCCTACACACATACTCAACTACCATCTTTCTTGAGCACTAATAAAGCTAGCACTGAGATGGACTCATACTTTCTCGCACAAACCCCTTCTTTAGCAATTTTCCACTTGCTTCTTTAATTCTTTAGCTTCTTTAGGATTCATCAATAAGCCGACTTATTAGGCAATGTAGCTTTAGGTACCAAATCAATTTGATGTTCAATACCCCTCAAAGGAGGTAATCCTTTTGGAAGTTCTTTTGAAAAATATTAGCAAATTGAGTCAACAAATTTTGAACTTTATTCGGGATAGAAAGATCACCTTTAACTTCGATAGTTTGCTTTACATACAACAATACATTGGTTATCCATTGGTCAATTCCTTCTCAACCTATCCTTGCATCACCAATAATGACTCCTTCTTAAGGGGATTTAATTCTCGCTGTGTTTACCTCATCGCTTCGAGACTCATAGGAAATAACTTAATCTGCTTTCCATTGAATAATACAGAGCAAGTATTGTCTCTTTCATTGTAGCTCACATTCTGAACAATCAGCCATGGGCGACCCAACAAAATATGAGATGCATTCATAACCACTACATCATGAAGAACCTTATTAGTGTAATTATTAGGTAAAGATAAGAAACGGTACTAGCTTAATGACATGAATTGAGCCAATGCAAATGATATGGTTATGGATGCGGAGTAGTTGCAAGTTATAGCTTCCCTATAAGTGTTATTGCTACTACATTGGTATAACTTCTAGAATTAACAATAGTTAGACATATAGCTCCATTCACTAAGAATTTGATATGGATTATGTTCTCCCTTTGTTCTTGATTAATAGCTGGTGTAATACTCAAGCTCCTCCTTACCACCCCATTCAAAGGTATAGTAGCCTCAACTAATGTTTTAGCTGTCAACTCCTCACCTTCCTCCTTGAAATCAAAATAACTACTCATTTTCTCTTCACCTTCACTTTCTACACAACCTCCATGGGTATAAACAACTAATCTATTAGAACATCAGTCAACCATATGTCCATAACTAAAGCATTTAAAACATTTAATATACCTTGTCTTCTTCCTAACATTACTAGAATTACCCAATTTAGAAACCGACTTCCCCTTTTCATCAATAAATTTGTCAAGAATAGAATCATGCTTCTTATCATGTTTACAACTACTAATACGCTTTTTTTATCATCATACCAATAAGATTTTTTGCAACTTTCACATTTAGAAGAGTTACCTGATGATTTATGAGATTTACGTTGACTTTCAACCTTTTCTGCCATCAACATTGCTTCCTAGAAAGTATAAATCCTTTGAAGCTCAACAACATAAAAAATTTTCAGATTTCAAATGTACAATGAATCTAGCAATTGATTTATTTGGAGTTTCTATAGTTTGACTACGAACAGTTAGGATCTCAACTCTCGAATATACTCAGCCACACTTTTGCTCATATGGTGATGTGCACAACCTCATCAACGATTCTTGATTATAGTAATCCGGAACAAACTACTGCTGCAAAAATCACACATCTTTGCCCATGTAGTTACAACTCTCTCCATTCCTCATTCTATTAGCTAATACATTCTTCCACCAATGTGAAGCATAGCCCTTAAATTTAATTGCACCAAGCTTAACTCATTGTAGTCATCACTATCGATAGTCAATGAGCTTTTTAATTGATCTTCCCAATCAAAATATTTATCTGCTCCGCCGATACCATCAAAAGATGATACTTTTGATTTTACGATCTCTATACCACAGTCTTCTAGGCCTATACCTATCACGATGATCAGCAAAATCATCTTTATAATCCCCAACTTTACGACCGCGCATGGGTAATGTACATTCCCTCTTCCTCTTCATCTATTACTCCACCATAGGCATTTGAACCCTAGGATTATATTCTAGCTCCTCAACAACTTCTTATTCTTGTGCCTCATGGTTTGAGGGTTTCCCATAACAATTTCGTTCTACTTCTTAGGTTTCACCCTGTTGTTGCATCTTATTTTGCATTCTCTGCATCATCTCCTACATAAAATACATGAACTTACCATATTAATGGTGCTTTCTCCCTTAGGAGCATTGTTATCTCCACTTTTAACATTAGATTTTCTAGACTTCCTCAAAAGATATCAAGTTACAACACAAGTAGTCAAAATAACAAAATTTACTGAGCAAGGAATCCAATACTAAAGCCCTGAGCCACAATCTGCAACCTAAAGCTTCGATACTAAGATGATACGGATGGGAGAATCCGAGTAATTTATGGATCTAGTGCTTTCAATTTCAATTTAGGGTTTATAGTATGTTTTTAGTTTTTATGATTTATGAAATAAAAAATTAAAAGATATGAATGATCAATCCTTAGATATGAGACACCAATGATAAAACAAACTAGTTATTTTGATCAATCGATATTATGTATGATGACAAGAAACAAGGAAGAAAAATCTTGAATAAAAACTCAATCTTATTTAAGAAGACAATTTGTCATAAAGGACATTACAAAGTTTACGGAGGGTAAAACAAGCAGCCAAACTACTAAATGTATCACTAATAATCCTTTTATACTCCCACAAGTGAGCACATAGCAAAAATGGAAAACTACAAGACAAACAAATAAAATAGGAAACAAAGGCCTCAAACAGGATAAAAATAGGGGTAGAGATCACCATGTTCATCGCAGCCGTGACACAAGCCATGATCCACTCAGATCAAAATTTTCCTCCATTTTCAAGCAATCATAGGCATGATAGGGTGGATAATGACCAACATCACAGGGGTAAGCGTACCCGTTATCTCCTTGGGTCTTTGATTCATATGTTGATGATGTGCTCACAAGCTCAGTTATAGCTGTATTGTTTATCACGGCCTGGATTGCGGGTGTGATAGCCGCATGATCTCCACTAGTGCACAATGTTTGAGTTCATATTCAATCACGGGCTTGATCACATGTGTTCTCCATCACGGTCTAGATCATAAGCGCAATGGAGGGTGTGATCTCATCTAACGATGAATTTTCAATACTTAATCACATCAAATCAGATCCTACTCCAAAGTGCATCATATATCCTCTAAGAAAACCCAATGCTTCATTATTCAGATCATTTGTAAGGATTCTTTAAGCTAAGTTCAACAAGCCCTTAGCTCTAGCTCAGATTATTGGTCCAAGTGACCCATAATTTCTATTAATAGGAAAAACCAAAATTTAAATATTTGCTTTGGGATTATTCAAGAGATTCCACTCAGTATGTTAATAATATACCCTAGCCTATGATGGAGGATTTTAATGACACTGTTATATCAGATGAAAACTTAGGGGGTGTTATATGACTAATCATAAACTCCCTAATCTAGGACATGTAGGGCCTAAGTATACATGGAGTATATTGCATTTGAAGCATGGGTAAATATGATGTGGCAAGATATCTATCCTGAAGCAAAGATTTTTCATATGTAGATTACGGCCCTCCAACCATTGTCCTATTTTGTTATAGTCACAACCTAAAAATCATTAGGACTTTAAAAATAAAATATATAGTTTCCAACTTATGTTATTTGAACTACCTAGTTGGATGCCTGTTTTAAAGAAGTCTAGAAGTAAAATAATAATGATTATCCAAAGCCATAAGGTAGCTACCTCATATGATGAGGAGTTCAAATAGAGAGGTCTTTAGGATAATAAAATTAGAAAAAAGGAAGCCTATAAAGAAGCTATAAGGGATTGCAAACAAAATTTTTGTTAACCCAATATTTGAACTCATAGACATTGAAAAAGATCCTTCGAGGAAGCTTAATGATATCCTGCATAAGAAGAATCTTTATGGAAGATGGATGGATTAAAAATAGAGAGCAAAACACTAGATATTAACAAGTTAGTACCATGTGTAAGAGATCAAAAATTAGAATTTTAGCAATAAAAGATTACATCAAAAATTAGAAATAAGATCAATCAGAGATCCAACTTTTTCTTGAACATTTTGATAAGGTCTTTAGTACCAATAGAAAAACATGTAGAATCAATAATCCTTGTCTGAAGGATGGTCATATGGGTTGATGCAGCAAGAAAAAAAATGAATTAGCTAAGCCTATTAATAATAAAGAGATTTTAGCTGTCTCAAACTCCATTAGCCCATCAAAATCACCTTCAGAAGGACTACTTGCAAGCTTTATTTTCCTTTCATTGCTAATGGAGTTAGATTTAAAAAAGGCCTTTGATAAAGTTGAATAGGATTATTGCTAAGTTAATTTTATTCTATTCTTTTCATAGGAATTTGAGCCTATTTTGATAAGTTTTTAGTTAAATTCCTATGAATTTGATGATTTTAATATTAAACTATTGGTTTTTAGGTCCTTGGGTCAAAAGAAGAAGTATCAAAGTGTTTTTAACCAGATTTAAAGTAAAATCAGTAGCAAAAGTAAGGAACAGATCTATCGCGCTCGAATAACATCAATCAAGGCTAAAATGCAAGGCAAAACAAGAAAAAATTGGTCAATCGCTCCTTAAATTTAGCCCTCGACACTTGTTCTGAGGAGATCGAGTCCAAACTTAAAGAAAGCTCAATGTCGCGCCCTAAACTTAACCCATGACAGGTTCTGAAGTAAAGTATACAACTTTGCCTCACTTTTGTCGTGCCTCAAACCATCAAAGAATCGAGCACTCGATAGCCTCAATATTGATACTCAATGAAAGAATGGACAAAAACGCTGCATTTTGTCTACTCAAGTTGAGCCTTATCCTCGATGTAGACCTCGGGCACTCGAATTACCCCTTGATGAGCGATTGTCTAAGCAGCGATTTAGACACGCGCGTGAATAATGAATTTACTTTCTGTTATAAAGAATCTGCCACATCGGCAATAAAATTTTCATGATTTCCGTGCGTTGACCCTATAAATAAAAGTGTAAAGGCATGCGAATAGGAGAGTTGTACAATGTACATACGATAGAATAGTACTAATGTAGTGTAGAGAGAGAATTTCTAGAGGAAAGAATTCTATTTCTTCTTGTTCTTTGTCTTGCAACTCTTGTAAAAAGCACCACACTTATATTTGTTTGAGAAATACTTTGTAGCTTATTTGAGCATTTTTGCATTAGTGATCAATATAGTAAGTGAAGCCCTCATTGGAGCCATTGGTTTCATTTTAGAGATTAGGAAAGGGGCTAAACTGCACATTAAAATTCTAGGCTTGATTATCTCATCATTAAAATTTTTATTTATTACATCTTATATTATTGATATATCTTCTTGTGTTTGTTAAAGTAGCCTTTAAATTTTAATTTTGGGCATAATTGCATAAATACTCAATCCAAACCCACTCCCTCCTGCCTAATTGAGTATTTTACCTAGTGTATTAGGCAATTTTCAAAATTTGGTTAAATATCTTGGTTTCCCTACTAGTTGGAGTAAAAACAAATTGATGGCTCTTCGCTTTGTTAAAGACAAGATTTTCCATAAACTAAGAGTTGGAATAGAGCATTGCTTTCAAATGTGGGTACATAAATCATCACCAAGGTAGTAGTTGAACCCATTCGCACATTTATGAGTTGCTTCGGATTCCTAAATATGTGGTGCAAGAAGGTTAGCTCTTCGGTAGCCTAATATTAATGGGGCTAGACCAACGAGGAGAGGAGAATACATTGGCAAAGTTGAGACAATATCACACTTTCTAAGTTGGGTGAATTTAAGCTCACCAGGCTTTAAAGATCTATAGTACTTCAACTTAGCCATGCCCACAAACTTGGCTTAAAGAATTTGCTCGAGTCTAAATGCTTTATGGGTACAAGTACTCAAAAGCATTTATCTCCCTTACTCTTCTTTCTTCAAACTTTTAGGGGCTCTAGAGACTCATGGGGATAGGCAAGCATACTACATGGGGAAGACCTCCTCATAAGAGGGCCCTTTGGCAGTTTGACATGGCTAATCTATTAGTGTTGCTTTAGGTAGGTGGATCCTTAACCTGGAAAATCATCTCCTAAGCTTTAAGAGTAGCATCCAAAATTTCAAATCTATAAGTGGTTGACTTGATCCATCATCGGTTAAGGTCCTGGAATATACATGAATTGAATAGGTAGTTTAATATAAAGACAAATAAAGTTCTCAAGATTCCTCTTGTAGAGGATCAACTTATTTAGCCTCATGAGAGATCAGAAAAATGTACCATCATGTCAACTTTCTACTTTATTAGATGTACCTTTATCCAAAACATCATGCATGCCTCTTGTTCTTGTTAGATAGATCAACATTGTGGAAGTAAGTTCAGTGTTGCCCAAGCTTACCTAAAGTTAAGCACTTTATGTGGCGTCTCCTCAACAATGTCATCTTTACGCTAGTTATTTTATTAAGGAGAAAAATAGCTAATTCTTTTGCTATGATTTTTGCTTAAAAGATAGATTTGTTAAGTACTTACTCTTGTGTAGCCTTTGGACTAAACTGGTATAGTTTGTGCCATTGGGTATTAGGAATGACAAGGAAAATATCACAATGTTTGATATGTGGATAAAAGCCTGTACATAGGGGATACTAAACAAGAAGTTTTGCACCTCTACGTATAGTCATGTCGTAAAGATAGAAAGGAAGGTATAGTACTATTTTCAGAAGGAAAAACCCGAATGCGAATGATGTAATTAATATAACAAATCGTGTTGTGCTGGAGCTAGATGCCATATACAACAACTTGAACAACACTCCTGAATTTTTTAACTAGTTGGCAGAGCTAGTTTCCTTAGGTCCTAATAACAGCTAGTGTAACATTGCACAAAGCCTATATGTAACAGACACTATCATCTCTTATTGAATATCATAGTAGCCTTATAATAGCAATGGCTTTAAACTATTGTTGGATGTTCACTATAATTTTGTAAATCCAATTATAGATGATGATAGGATTGCCTCATGCTCCAAAGTTTGAGCTCAGTTGATGCTATAGGAAGGGATAGTTTGTTGTTTGTCTTGTAAAGTACAACTAAGTCTAACATTATGCTAGCTGGAGAATTCTTACACATATCAAGTAGTTGTCTAGCAACATATTTGGCAGTAACCTCCTATTGGATTTGTGAAGCTAAATTGTGTGCTTCAATGTGTGTAAACTTAGGACAACAATGGTCGAATATGTAGCTTGCAACTTTGATAGACGCTTCGATAGGGGAAGGATGAAGCATTTGAGAATAGTTCATGTAGTTGTTGTTGAGGCTACTACTATTTTAGAGGCTATCCACTTTGCATGAGATAGTGGTTGGATAGATTTTGTTTTGGAAACAGATGCAATTGTTGCGTAATATGTTCTTGTTGTTAAGGAATAACCACTATGGGCTATTCACACCATCACTTCTAACGTTTGGCAACTATTCCCACACTTCAAGAGTGCTTTTATTTGCTTATTAGATGCTAAGCTAACCAAGCAGCCCATCGAGTTGCCAATGTTGTAGATTGAAGACGTGTCCAAGTGATTAAGTTTAGCACACCATTTTATTTTTTATTTTATTGTTAGATTCAAATTTTTTTTTTTTAAGTTGTAATTCTATTGACGAAATTGCTTATGTACTGAACTTTTACATATATGAATAAAGCATCTTGTAGACACTCCATTTTTTCTCATTTAGGATTTTTAATACACATATATTATGCATAACGAATTTCACAAATTAATGATAAAATTGCAATATAGACATGTAATGCTCCACAATGGTACCAAATCTATAAGATATCTTGGGGTTCTCTAGATCAAATTAAAGTAGCAAAATTAGAGAAAAGTAATATCTTACTTTCAAAAAATATCAAGATTTGATTATTGAAAGATATTAGAGGCTTCTAATTATTTTTAATGATGATAATATCAAGCATAACGAGAAATTATCACTCAATTTTGATATGAATCCCAAATTTGTGCAATAATAAACTCTAAAATATCAATATTTGGATTCTCATGAATTAACATTTTTCAAGCTTAAAGCAAGCCCTAGTATAAATAGAACTCCCCTATGTTGTTTAATCAATAATTACACAGAAATTCACTACAAAACCTCAAATTCGAGTTGATTCTTAAATCTAGGGTTTCAAGGAGATTTCTTCAATTTGTTGTTCTACAAGTGATATTGAAGAAATCCGTTGTCATAAGAAGATTCTGGGTAAGGAATTTGGTCTGTTGATAGCTAAAATCAATGCTGAAGAGGCCGCCATCATCAATGTCGCACCACTACCGTGTCCACCGAGTGAAGCTCAAAACGCCATCGTCGGGAGTTCCTTGTGACGAACTAATATCACCGGAGTGGTTGCCGACCTTAGCTTGGCCAATCCCCTTACCCCCAAGAAACCCCCACCCGGTACCCTAACCCCTCCTCCCCCCTCCCCCTCCTCAAAGCGAAACAAAACCTTCGTCGACTTTCCGTCCGCAAGTCATCAAGCCGTGGCTGACTCGATCGGGTGACGGGTCCTGAGATCCGACCTGTGTCCTTCATTCAGTAGGTAAGTTACCGTTTCTTGTTTGTTTTTTATATAATAATAAAATAATATGAAAGATAAAATAGATAAAAAAAGGAAAAATAAAAATAAAAAAGTTTAAGAAAATAAATAAAGATACGGTTAGACATAATAGGAAAATGAATTAAAAAAATAAAAAAGGAAATATGTATTCATAAATGAATGAATGGAGGTATACATGTAATAAATAAAAATAACTGCATGTGAATATAAATAAAAAATATAAATTTTTTACACTTGAAAAATCCTATTTTTCTAAGGTAAAAATAGAAGTAATAGTTTATAGGATTGATATTGCCCAAAATGGATCTTTTGCAAAATTAACAAAAATTAAAAAATTTAAAGTGAAAAGAGTTTTAAAAATTCAAAATTACTAAAATTTTCATTAAAAAAAACTACGCAATGTTTGATTTTGCTTGGTGGATACGTTTGGGATGACTTAAAAAATAGAAATATATATATATTTTTACCATTAATTTGTAAACTTAGAAAAAAAAATAAAAGAGCTTTTCTTTTTTCTTGTCTTGTAAATATATTACTTAGATATGTAATATGCTCATAAGTTTGGCCCAAAAAAAAAAAAATGCTCATAAGTACTTATTCATGTAAATATAAATTTGTTTGATAATTACACAAAAAAAAATGTTATTTCCTAACTTGATTGATAATTACTTGAAAATGTTTTGTAGATATAGCATGCTTTAGAGCATTAAATGAATAACTTTAATTAAAAATTTTAAGGTAGTAATCATTTGGTTTTAATATGATAGCCTTTGAATTCAAAATTACCTGGTTTATTAAAATCGATTTTAAATAAATTTTTATCGCAGACTAAGCGACTAAGTTAGGCTCAACCAAGTTATTGATCTTAATTTACAAATTTTTCCTGACTCCAATCAAATGACGACTCCTAAAAATTATTACAAATTATATTTTTTATAATTATTAGTCGAGGGTTTATATTAAATAGGCTAGAGTTTAATATTAGTTAAATTAAAAGAAATTAAACAAGAAAACGAAAAATCTAGACTCGACACATCTCTTTTCAAGTCAAAAAAATAAAAACCATACAGTTCACATTAGGAATTTCCCTATATTAGCTTATGTGCTGAACCATATTTTGTAATTTAGGAAAGTATATATGCATAACATATAATTTCATATGAAAAGTACTAAATTCATCTAATATTAACAAGCCTTGAATCATAAGATGTAAATGAGTCCATATTCATAAAATTCAAAAATTCTAAACGTCTAGTGACAACTAAGTTTATTTGTAAAATTAGCATATAGCGTGTATATTTTGATTTAACCTCTATATTAATTTATAAATTATGGTCATAGAAGTTCAATAAATATAAATTTTAATAAACGTAAACTAAAGGTTTTAAGTACTATGTTATACTATAGAAAAATTGATAGTTACATGTAAAATATAATTATGTTTTTCTAAAATAATTTGGTTCGGCTTTTATGGATTAGTTTTGTTTACTTCTTCAAATCGATTAGAAGCTCATGAATAGGTTTGGTGTGGGATTTTCTAAACCAAATAACAAAACAACGTATACTTTATTGACTTGTTTGATTTACAAATTAATTTGGTTTGGTTGGTTTTGTTATCCGTATAAAGTGATAATGATCCTAGAAGAATTTGGAGCAGCCAGGGGTTCTTTAAAAATTCTTGTGTTGTAGGATAATGTTTCTAAGAAAAGAGAGATAAGGCCCTTGTTCTTTAAGCAACTCACTAACTCTATTAATTGAATTAGTAGATATTCTAAAGATGTAAAGAGCCAGGTTAAGGTTTTTGGAAAAATAAGGAGAGTGTTTATTATGTATGATTAGCAATTTGTATAGGTTAAGACTATTGTACGAATATAATTATATTTATCCTCTATTTAATTACATATATGTTGATTGTGCTTATGTTAAAGCCTCATTTTGAAAAGACGGTCACAAACTAGTATACAGGCTATAATGAGATGGCCATATACGATAAAGTGATCAGTAGTAAGCTTATGTGCAAGTGAGTAGGTTGCCAATTTGGCTAACCGCTTTGTGCCTTAAATTGAAGTTATAAATTATTTATATTAGTGGAATGGATGTTGTTGTGAATGATTACAATGGATTTATGCGGCAACTGGTTATAATTAACACTGATAATATAATCAAATGACCCAAAAAAATGTATATATCTAGCATCATGAATGTCGAGGATCTGAGATTTGACCTTGAGAATCTGGATTTGTGTGGAATTCAACAAAATAATTAATTAAATATGCGTTGGATGGTTGTTTATGTTGCCTTAGTGTATTATATAAGTGTGCATGTCGTTTGTTATATGCTTGTGTGTGGTAGCAGGGTAATTGCTCTTTGGTCTTTGTGCTTACCCCTTTTAGGGGACTTTTTCCAAATTAAGTACATAAATGGACTAGTAAATTAAAAAGAGTGAGATTTGAGCCTTATATACCTTTATTAAGAGACAAGTTAATAGAGGTAACTTGTCATGCCCTTTTGGTTTGGGACTTAGCATGCATAATGACACTTAGAGCATACACTTGAAAGCCTTTGAAACAAAACCTTGATCACTCATTAGAAAACCTTAAAGTGGCTCAATTATTTTTCTAAGATCTGAAATCTTTACAAAAAAACAATTTATGATCTCAAACCAAAATCTTAACCTTAACATAAGTGGAATCATGAACCATGATTGGAAGGATAAGAATAACTGGACCAAGTAGATTGAATACCATATCCATAGGTTGACCATATTAGATAAGTGGCCAACCACCTTAATCGTGTAGCAAGTGGTTAATTATAACAAGTCCCAATCGACTATGTCTTCATCAAGTTGACCTTTGTCTCCTTCTTTTGCTCAAACCTTGTTTGGAAACCCAAATTAACCCTGTTCATGACCCTAAACCATATTTAATAACATCTTAATTTTAAGCTTTCTTAAAACTAAATTAATTTTAAGTTTCCTTAAAACTAAACTAAATATAATTTAGAAATAAGTTTTTCATAACTGCATTGATATAATTTGAACTTATTCATTTGTAGGCATTGTTGGAAGAAAGAATTATAAGAGTTAATTTTGAGCAAAAATAAGTATGGTGAGTTATTATTCTACTTGATTGATTATTTATGTTAAGTTTAATTAGATTTGACTTTATATATTACCGAATGGTTGTGTCAATGTGGTACTCATCGTAGATTGATTTATCATGGATTAAGTGCTTACAACCACTTGACAAGGACGTGATTAAGATGAAGTGACCATAACCATTCCTAAGCATTGTATCTATTACATGGCTTTTAGTTGATATGGTTAAGGAATTTCACATCATCCTATTAATAGGTCATAATAGTGATATAGGGCATTATTATGGACGAGATCACTAGACTAAACTTTTGATAACTGCTACAAACAATAAATTCACTATGACACGATTTGATTTATAGAATTTTGGACTCTTGAGATATTAGATCAAGTTAACTTTAGTTGGTTTAAGATGCTAGGTTTATTTATATTCTATACCTTGACCTTAAATAACCAATATTAATGTATCTACTTTACAATTGTTAAATGTTTTGATTTTAAGAAAATTTATGAATACATCCAATTTGGTTTTGATGTGTTTACAATAGTGTAACTAATTACTAGATTTTATAAAACACATAGTGTTTTTCTTTATTTAAAAAAAAAAACATTTTAGGTTCTCAAAAGAATTAGATAAGAAAGTTTGAAAACATATGATTCTTTAGCCATGCACATTGTTAATTGAAAATAACAACATATGATATACTATTTTACTCTTAGACTTGAGACTTAATACATTCAATTTAAATAATTTTATCTCTTTATTTAGGCACACACATCACTTATCTCAAATTATACATGTAAAAGGAAGAGTTGATATACCATAAATAAGGCTAGTGGTTTGGGATCCACCTTATGAATCTGGAGACTTCATGACATGATATGATTATTGGAAAAAAAATCTACATGAATAATAAATAGATTAGACCCATGCAAAATATGTTCAAAGTTGTGTTTGGGATTGAATTTGTCACCGATGCAAACCGTTTGCTGAATAAATAGATCACTTGTTTGACCTGTAAGCTGTTTAATATTAATAATATTTACAATTATTTTGGTTTTTTTTTTTTCAATTATGTACTTTAGAGTGTGTGGTGTGTGACATTACTTCACTTTTCATCTTTCCAGTTTTCCTAATCGTGTAGCACATAATTTATCAAGTCCTTTATCCTTTAAGGTTTGAGATCCACATCTTATGTCTACTTTTATTCAGGTAAGAATTTTTGTTTCTACTAGACGTTAATTATGCATATACTTTGACTCCTTTTATTACATAATTGAAATTATTTCAAAGCATTCCTATAGTTTCATTGTTTACTACTTGTAATGCATCCTATGATTTAGCTTTTTTAAAAGAAAATTAGTAGACTATTGATTAGTTGAGATAATTCATATGGTGCAAAAAAAAAAAAAAATTATAATATTCACTCCACAATTGTTCCAACATTTTAATTTTTGGCATAAAAGGTCAAACCTTTTGTTTGGCATCCGACAATAATAGATGATAGGCACTTTTTTTCAAAATTTTTTTAACTAATTATTTATCAAAAAATACACATAGATGAAAAATATGGCAGTTCTTATGAAAACATCAAATAGACTAAATACAAATAAAATATAACTGCAACTCATACATCTTTACAAGTTTAGATTCAGATATAGCATAGATGAGAAATAGGCAATCGAAACGAAGTCTATTACACCTCGAGACTTCAATTTTTTTCATGTTTTGAAATTTTCTTAGTGACAAGATGATATGAATCAAAATTATAATATAAATATTGAACGGAGTCAAAGGACAATGACAATACCACCTCAGTTAAGGGACTATATGTTGGGGATGGGATTGCATAAAGGTTGTCCGAAGGGTTGGGGATGGTTGAAGTGCCCAAACAAATTTAACAAATGTAATTGATTACAAGCAAATCAGCTATAACTGGATACAACTGATAAATTAATACATGGTGAGCAAAAATTGAAAAGGAAAGAAGTCACAAAACAAGAGTTGCTATGAGTTTTGTCCCTCGAGACAGAAGTCCACTAGAGACCTCGAACATCCAGTAAACCATTTTCTTTTCTTTCCTTGCAAACAAACAAAGACAAATAACAAACCCTGCAAATTGAAGTCTACATAATAGCAAATTCAATACTAAAAAAGTATTAACAGCTTGCGGATTGACGAATTCAGATTTAGTTTACGAATTTTTTATACTCGAAATCCTTATTTCATGATAATTGAAGGCAAAACCCTAATTGTCAAGTAGGTGGAGAGAAATAAAGAGAACAAAAGGAGAAACGTGCCCTAAAATAGAGAGAATAAAAGAAGAAAGGTACCTGAAAGGGCTTGAGATTCTGATGGATTAATCCTTTCTTTTTCCATGTATCGCAAATCATAATATGATAGCGTTTTATCAATAAATTCTATTAAATCTTTTGAGAATATTCGACTTTGGCAGTGTATTGACAACCTTATTTTTGTCATTCATCTAGATTAATTTATAAAAAGGTTGGATTAGGCAAGACCTCGATTAGAAGGCATATTACAATATTTGGATGCATGAATTTTGATTGTAACATAGCAAGTAGAAAATGTCATGTGAAAAGAGAGAGTATTTTATAAATTTTTTGAGGAAAATTTAATAAAACACCTTTCTATATGATGATATAAAAAAATAATTATAAACTTACCTAGATCAGTAGTAAAGAGAAAGTGATGATGTTGTTATAATTTCTATTTTTTAAGAAAATATGAATATAGACATTAGAAATACACTTGAGAGCCCATTTTGTGAAGAATGGATAGAGAATGTAATAAATTTGAAAATTACTATTGGTAGTAGCATCTATCTAAATAGTCTTAGCGACTTGTTAGATTAATTATATTTGATTAGATTTTGTTTTTGGCTGGTTATTTGATTAGATTTTACTCTAGAACTTTTATTTGGTAGTAATTTTGGAGAAAATTGTTGGTTTATAACTCATTGAAAAATTATTTACACAAACCAATTACATAAAAATAATTCCTAAAATTCCTATACGAAATCATTTGTATAAGATGTGATTATACCTTTTTTTTAATGAATATCACATGCTTTACATGCCATTTCGTGATTTTTGAGAAAATAGTGAAACTTTCTATTTGTAGTAAACCACAAGTTAAAAATGTGAAATTACTTTCCATTTGTAGTAATATACTAAAATTTAAAATGGTATGTTGAGCACGCAATATCTTTGTTAAAACCAAAATCCCATATGTATATGTGATTTTGTATTGATATTTTAATAAAAATTATATGATTTATATTATATAATTTTTATTTATAGGGTCTTCGTCATATAATTTAAGAACTTAATTTTATGATTTTTTTTCAATATTTTATTGATTTATTTAGAAGTTTTCAATGCATAAATGGATCTAACTCTACATAAGACGTATTTATTAAATGAACCGCAGATGGATTTAAATATTTATACATGCTCAATGAATGTATTATATTGAAAATTGAAAAAGAGTTATATATAAACCTATTTAGATATCTGCAAAAAAAAAAAAAAAAAAAAAAAACCTATTTAGATATGCATATAACATTGGACACAAAACGAAAAACGATAATACCAATTATTATAAATGCAGCTAGGGAGGGTTTAGGATGGTTCATATAAGATCGGAAATCGACTTGCTTTATTATATGGTTTCCCAAACCCGATCTTAAATCCACTCAAATTTTTATTGCTATACCCAAACTCATCCTTATAGGATATTAGCTCAACTTGCGTTGCCTTGTTCGACCCCATAGTGGATAACATGAGCACATAATCAAAACTAGAAATTAGTCTAACCCTAAAAAAACATACAAGTCAAGCTATTATAACAAAAAAGAATATTTCCAAATAATATGAAAAACATAGATCTCTCTTGTTTTCCAAATAAAAATTAACGTATTATTTGTAAAAATTCACTTTAGTTCTCAATGTTTCATCAATTTTCTATTTGAGTCCTTCAAGTTTTTTTGTTTTTCCTTTGTGAGTCCTCAACATTTGCAAATCTTAATAAATTTGGACATTTTTTAACAGAGTTAAGTTTTCTATTAATTTATAACTCGTTTATGTGATTTTATTTAATAATAGAATAGATAGAATAAAATATATGAAAAATAAATAATAAATCAAAACGTAAGAAAGTTGAACTATAGTGCTCAACATGGAAAATTTATGTGAAAAAATCAGAAATGAGCTAATCAAAAGCAATCATTCATAGCATCACAATTCATGTATATTACCTGAATTCTGTTTTCTCTACACAATGTAACAATCAATAAATTTGTGTCATTAAAAAAGAATATGTTTTCACTGGGCCTACTAAAATAGGGAATTCTAGAAGATTTAGCAATTAGCATACATAGGCGGATGGCTGAGTTAAAAGTTGGTACTGTATGATTGGTTCAACTTAGTTTTTAACCTAAGATTTTTGGACCGTGCAATACTTCTCAAATGAAATTATAAAAGTGATGCCATTGATGATTGCTTTTGATCTGCTTATTTTTTATTTTTCCACAAGAATGATTTATGTTGAGTATTAAAATTCAACTTTGTTATGTTCTGGATTTATTATTTATATTTTTCGTATATTTTACTCTATTATATTATTTAATAAATCATGTAGATGAATTAATATGCCAAGTGTCATACACTAACAAAAAAAAAAAAAAACTTAATGGTGTTAAAAAATGTTATAATTTGTTAAGATTTGTAAACTTTGAAGACTTGTATAGAAAAAAATATGTTGAGGACTCAAATATAAAATTGATGAAATGTTGAGAACTAAATACATACTTGATATGGCAAAAAAAATGTACTTGATAAGTGTTTTTTAATTTATTCAAATCATGTGAATTTGTGTTTAATTTGATTGATCATCTTACAAAATTCCTATAAAATCATGCTATTATTGTCCATTTATTGTTTTTCAGCTCCATTGAGCATTAAAGGAAGAAACAAAGTCATTTGATCAAGAATTAGAGTGAAAACAATAAAGATAAATACTCAAAGATCAAATAGTAGCAACTTGGGATCGTTATCGAGGGAAAAACAAATAACAAGGCCAATCGCGTCTTCGATTAAGAACCGTGGTAGACACTAAGCAAAACCACAATCAAAGAAGTTGGATGCATAACCAACTGAGCCCATCAACCGAAGCAGCGATTTAAGCCGCAACTCGACTCTGATATGTGCACGTTAGTGAATAAAATCTTCATGATTTTTGTGCCTAATACATATAAATAAGCATACATGTACATTGCAATAGTATTGTACCATATATAATAAAATTACTAACACATAATAGGCATGTAAATATTAGAGAGAGAATTTTTAGTGAGAGAAACTCTGCTTTTGCAAGAAATTCAAAGTTCTTGTGGTGAATTCGAGCTAATTTAAAGTCTGTTTTGCAAGAGTTCGTACTTTAATAGGTGATATCTATCTTCATTTTACATTGTTTCTCTTGATTGTGTGCTAAATGTTAAAACCCAAAAAGATAATTGTTTTAAACTTAGGGTTTGTAAATGTAAGACCCAATTCATGTGATTTCAAATGTGCATTACTGAAAACTATTTAGTACTTGTAATTAGTGGTTTAAGCTTTAATTCGTGGGTTTATATGTGTGCATCATGTACATTCATGTCTAATTTCAACTGAATAGATTGAAAAATCATTGTTTTAAGTTATTAAAGTTTCTCAAAACTATCTAGAGATAGGAGTGGTGAAACTTTTTGTCACTTGATTAGAAATTCATTGAAAATGGTTCTAATCAAATGATTCTTGAACTTAATGTAAATTTAAATTGCTGATAGCTTAAAAAGATTTCCAATAGTCTAATATAAGTTTAGAGGTTCTTGACACTTGAGAGAGAGTTTAACAAACATTAATGAAGCCGACGATATGAGTATACTCAACAAGAACTCATTGAGTTTGTTTAAAAAATTGCATGATAAGGACATGGTGAAGCAAAACCTAAGTCTATTCTTGCATTTCAACTTATCTCTTGAAATTTCCCTTAAAAGCATGCATGTAAAGAGGATTAAATTTTTTTAGTTTGTGAATATTTGTTTGTCATGCTAGCTAAATTTTCTTTGGATAGATATTAGATTAAAAATGAGTACGGTAAATGCTAATGATCCCCAATAAATACGATATAATATTTTCTATTCTACTTTTGGAGGTATTAGTAGTTACGACTAAAGTTGAATAGAACGTATTAGCATTACTCTTCAATGAAAAAAAAATTTCAATTTTTTTAAAAAAATCGATCAAAATTGCATAGAACCAATACTTTTCCCAAAAAAAAAAAAAAAGAATGTCCAATACATTATGAATATTAGCTTCGTCTAAATAAATACAAAATTATGAATTGAGCTTCAAAGATTATATCACAACTAATATGAGTTGAGAGAGAGAGAGAGTGATGAAGATTATCATTATCTAGAGTTTTCATTTGAATTTGAATTTGAATTGAGTTTTTATTTAATTTTATTATATCTTAGTAGGTTAGATTCCCCATTTGGTCATAACTATAACTAGCAATTAGGGAGTAAGTGGGTTTAGGGTAAATAGGGTATGGCATCTTACTTATACCTTAACTTATAAGGTATAAGACATGAACTTTTATACTTGGAACCTTTTTTTTTTTTTTTTTGCCGGTCTTTATACTCGAAACCTATCATATAGCATCTCGTACCCACCTTGTAAAACTCATAGGGTGTAAGGTATCATATGGGACTTATAATTTTATTTTTCTTTTTCAAATTTCAAGTTATAATATGTAAAATTGTCTTATTTATATATTTTCATTATAAATAATACATCGAAAGAAATTAAAAACAATAATTTTTTTAATGCACAAGTTTTTTAATATGTAGAACTTGTTTATGTGTTAATATTGAAATCTGTGAGAAATACTTGTAGAACCAGATTACATGATTTTAACAAAACTACAAAACATATAACAAATTCTAGAATAAAAAAAAAAAAAAACTTTGAAAGCACCTATGTATCAATTAATCTTAGAAGATTAATCGCACTTCTATATAATTTAGAAGTTCAAGTGCATACCATTGAAAATTCTTCCAAAGTAAAAATTACAAGAACTTTCATAATAAACTTGTATAAGTTTTTGTAAATAAAAATTCTTAAAAGTTAGTCTACAGATGACAATCTTAACCAAAAGAAAAATAGAGTATTATTATTTATTTTATATTATAATTTTTTAATAGGGGATATGTTTCAAAAGAGGTATAAGGTACCTTGAAACGTGTATATTCTATTGTACAAGTTCCAAAATAGGTACAGGGTATGAAGACCATATACATATATTTTTTACCAATGGAAGCATGTTCCAAAAAACCTATACTTGTATCCTACCCTATAACTCATAAGACCCACACAAACACTACCCAATTAAATAAGGCATGTGTAAATACGATAGGATTACCTACTCATCTCTATTGGTGACCTAATTCTAATCCCAATAGGATCATACATTTGTTTCCAAACCTGATTTTAAATCTCATATGTCATTTTTGGTACGCAAGAATGAATTAGGAATGGAATTACAATTTCAAATTACATTCCATTTCTTAGTTTATATGCACATCTACAAGCTAGAATCAGGATTTTTTCAAATCGATGATTCCAACTTAAAAAGAAATTTGATTCCGCATTCTTAAAGAATGTATTGCAATTTCATTTCGGATTTATTAATTATAAATAATTTAATTACCTATTTATCCCTTTGCATATTTACAATTTATATTTATCATTAGAGATATTTTGACAAATATATTTTATAACCGTTCTATTTTTTTTTTGGTTACAACTGTTCTATTCATTTCTATTCCATATACACATCCCAATATAAAAATAAATTTATCATTCTATAACTTATTTCATTTTATTCTAATCCAATTTATTCCATCCTTATCCAGCTAATTTCAAATGACTGTTGCATACTAATTATGACATATAAGATTTTTAGCACACGTGACAGGTTGGGTTGGACGGACCAGGTAGCCCTTGTAGCTACCCGCGGTTCTTACCTGATGCAGTCTTAAGACTTTTTAACCGTAATTTTTGCAAAACATGCTTGCTATTATTTCTCTTGAGACGCCAATTATCCAAACCACCCACACCACAAGCAAAAGGATCGGTAGTGATGGTTAGTGGGTCCCATTTCTTGTCCCCACTTGCAAACAACAAACAAAACTCAACAATAAAATAGTCTTCTTTAGCATCTTTACTTGCCAATTACTATTAAATAATACCCATAGAAATTTGTATATTAAAAAAAAAAAAAAAAGAAAGAAAGAAAAGAAAGCAACAACAGCATTGACAGCAACAGCAACAGATTCCATTTCCACTCTAACATATAAGACATTGACAGTTGCCTTATTTTTTTAATAATTTTTTATTTTTTATTTTTTTATTTTTCACTGTCTTTTTACTTTATCTTTCCCTGGCTTTTTCCTATTCATTTTCCTTCTCCCAAAACAAAGCATCCAAAACACAACACACAGACAAAAAACACAAAAAGAGTATGTATGTCTCTCCATCTGTAATTCCCTAGAGTTTGGTTTGGTATTGTATGGTATTGTATTACTCTGTCCTTTTCCTTTATGTTTCAAAACCCACCCACCATTTACCACTTATCTTTCTTGTGATGAAATCAATCCTTACTTTACCAACTTTGTAGACTTTCCACACTTTTGCTTTGTATTCACACCTACTGTAAGACCAACCATAATCTCTATTTTTTTCCTTTATTGTTTGCTGAATTTTACAGCTGGTTTTGATCATTTTTTAGTTACTTTTTTCTTCTTTTGCTTCCAGTGTAACACCAGAAAGTTTTCATCTTTTCATTCTTGGAACTATTTTGTTTCCAGCTGAATTGCTGGGTTGGAATTACGGTTACGGTTAGGGTTAGGGATAGGGATACGTTATTGCTAATGAATCAGCATTTACCCACTTGTTTTCTATCTTCAAATGTAGTCATTAACGAAGAAAGTTCGGGCCTTTTGCTTTAGATGGTCTTGTTTCAACTTGGTTGCAGTAGATTCCTCGAATTAGGGTTAGGTTTTCTATGAAATGGCAGCAACAGCCAAACAACACGCTCTTGAAGACGGTAACGGCGCTACCTACTCTTTTGCGTTGGAGTATAGTGGTCCCCCGGTGAGTTCTTCTTTACCACAAGCTCTTCCCATCAACCTCAAGCAGATTCCGGTTGCCTCAGTAGTTTCTCAAGTCTCTCTGTCTGAGAAATTGTCACTTCCCGTTGTGCAACCTATACTTTCTAATGATTTACTGAGTGGCAAGCTCTGCACAGGGTTGAATCTTCCAGGTTTGACAGTTTCGCCGACTTCCGTGATTGAAAATAGCCGTGAATGCGTGTCAAAGGAGCTCGATTTGGCATCCGAGGAGACCGCAAGCACGAGCACAGTGTCCGTGAATTCCTTGGAGAGGGGAAATGATGGGAATTTGTTGTCAGGAGAGTTAAGTATTTCAGGTGCTTTGGAGTTGGAATTTTGTAACAATAATGCTAATGATAATTATGCTTCTGGTGAAGTGTCTGATGTAATTATCGATAAGGAGAATGATGGTAATGATAATTCGCATAATTTAGATTTGGGTTCATGTTCTATTAGTCATGAGCTCTCGCTTGAACTGTGTGGTGGTGTTGATGGAGGGAGTAGGAGCAGCACTGTACAGTTTTCTGATAGTTTTGATATATCTAGGGGTGGAAGTTCACGGGGTTTTAGAGAGTCAAATGTTGGAAAGGAGAGTGTGGATTTTAATAATGGTTCAAATAGACAGCGTTGGAATCAAATGGATCCGAAATGAGTTTGGAGTGCCCTTCTTCACGGGTTTCCTCGCTAAGGACAGGAGATTTCATTGATGAGCCTAATTTACATGGCAGGAGAAACCCTGTTGTAACTTTTCGGATATTGAGTCAGAGGATGGACTCTACGAGCAATTTAGTGGGGATAATGGTGAGGCTTTTCATTTGAAGAGGGAACCTCAGAGCAAAGGAAAGAAGGGATCTTGCTATCGGTGCTTGAAGGGTAACAGATTCACAGAGAAAGAGGTTTGCATTGTTTGTGATGCAAAGTATTGCAGTAACTGTGTGCTTAGGGCTATGGGGTCGATGCCTGAGGGGAGGAAATGCGTTTCTTGTATTGGATATCCTATTGCTGAATCTAAACGTGGGAGCCTGGGAAAATGCTCAAGAATTCTCAAACGTTTGTTAAATGATTTGGAGATCAGACAGATTATGAAGGCTGAGAAGTTCTGTGAATCTAATCAATTACCACCAGAGTATGTCTGTGTGAATGGTAAACCTCTTTGTTGTGAGGAGCTTGCAATATTGCAGAACTGTCCAAACCCACCAAAGAATCTAAAACCTGGCAATTATTGGTATGATAAAGTATCTGGTCTTTGGGGAAAGGTGAATGTTCATTAGTGTTCTCTTGAAATTTTCCCTTATTGGATTGAATTCTTGATTAAGTTTTACCATTTGGCTTAAATAAACAGGAAGCTCAGAAGCCTTCGAAGATAATTAGTCCCCATCTAAATGTTGGGGGTCCAATCAGGCCAAACGCAAGCAATGGAAAGACAGGTGTTTTCATAAATGGTCGTGAGATTACAAAAGTAGAACTCCGCATGTTGCAGGTTTGACCATTGAGATCCAAAAACAGAGAAAAAGAAAAAGAAAAAGGAAAAGAAAAAATATTTTTGAGCCATTTATTAAAAGTTTTAATAGTTCATTTGAAGTGTATATCTTGACTCTTGTCATGTTGGATTGTTTAGTTGGCAGGAGTTCAGTGTGCTGGGAATCCACACTTCTGGGTAAATGAGGATGGCTCGTACCAAGAGGAGGGGCAAAAGAATACTAAAGGTTACATTTGGGGAAAGGTAACTTTTAATTTTTGTTTACTATCTTTGGTCCTTCTGCCTTCTTGGTACAGGAAAGAGCTCACTCAAATATTTCACTTTGTTTTCAAGGCTGGAACTAAGGTCCTCTGCACATTCTTGTCATTACCTGTACCTTCAAGATCCTCTAATTCTTATACAGAGCCAGAATACTGCTTGGATGACCAGAGTATTCCTCGTCATGTTGTTTACCAAATGCTTCATAAGATTCTTTTAGTTGGATGTAATGGATCTGGAACAAGTACCATATTTAAGCAGGTGAGTACCAATGGGTTGCATTAGTTGCTTGCCTATGATGCTTATCATCAGTTGATGATCTTTCTTTAATCCCATTAAGATTTATGTGTTCGGGAATGTGGACTTTGATGTCTGGCATAAGAGAGTCTAGGTCCTTGAACTTACTTGATATTTGTACTTCGTTAAGCTGTTATTGTCTTTGCATGGCATGCCAATTTGAGTTAGAGTGGTTCAGTAGTGTGTGGTTCATGATTCTAACTAAGTTAGTGATCTAACCAGCTCAATTTAGCAACATCCTGGTTAAGGAAAATATAGTTTATCACTGATATGAGGAATACTCAAGATGTGACTGAATAGTAGAGGTTCATCAAGCTCACGCAGTTCTTTGTATCATAGTTTAGTACTTGATTGGCTTTATTCCACTTATGATCTGACATACAATTCCCTTGTTGCTGTTTATTTGTTGGTGAGAGGCAAACTCTAAATTGTCTACTCTTACAGCTGATCATCAGTTAGACAAATGAAGGAGAAAAGGGTATTTGATCTGTTGTGATTGTGTTGTGTCTATTGTGCTTTAGTCACGAGCATGCTGAATGTATGTGCTGCATGTGTGTGTTTTTTGTCATCAATCTTATTGTATTTGTATGTATTTTATGCCATGGATTATGCAGAACATTGGGATGATGTGGTGAGTGATTATATAGTTACTACTACATGTGGGTGGTAGTTACTGTATGCAAGTAGGTATCAGAAAAATGTAGTGTTAGTTACTCAATGTTTGTAGTGTCAGAAAAAAAAATTTAAAAGTTAATAACTGCAAATGTGTTGTAATAAATATTTATAAATCAACGATATGTATCACTAGACACATATTCAAAATTGGTTAATTTCGTAAAAAAGGAAATAAGGGTAAGAGCATTTCTAGTAAAGTTTTTATTCTAAATCATCCTATTACATGAATGTAAGTACGATCCTGTAACATCTACATTGCATTTTGCAGGATATTAACACAAATGGTGAATTTTAGTACTTTACTGTATGTGTCTGTGCTTCAGATTAGCTTCCAGAATGTGATACCCTTGTCAAAATGGTGGGATAGTCGCATTATAGGTTTGTCCTCTATTTTTATTGGGTTGAAAATGATGACTGTGCACAAACTTACAAGGTGACTCCCTCACCATGGACATATCATCCTCTCTTTCTGAATCATTGAGCCCAAATTCATTGATATTGGTGAAGATTGAATTATACGCTTCTCCTTCAAAACCTTTATCATGCTTGCATACTTCTATCAAGCAGATATGATAGTGAAGGAGAGTAGGAAATATTTGTTATCTTAGAGTGTGGAAGACTGAATTTACTGAGATGATTCCCAGACATTTCGGGAGGTGATAAGTCAAATTCCAAGTTTGAAACATGTAAAGGAAACTTTGGAAACTTGTCTGCTGATTGCTCATACTTATTTTATATCTTCATTTGACAGCCGGTTTCTTTAGATTCATGAATATATATCAGGATATGTTATGCCTTGTGCTATCATTTTTGGGATATGTACATCCAATATCGTTGTTAATTTTTGAAATATCTTATTAACCCTGTTGTTTAATCAGGCCAAGATTCTGTACAAGACTGTCCCCTTCTCAGCAGAGGAGCAGGAAAATATCAAATTAAAGATTCAGAGCAATGTGTATAATTATCTTGGCATACTTCTTGAGGGCCATGAGCGTTTTGAAGAGGAATGCTTGTGCGAAATGAGAAATAACCAAGCTTGTGATTGTACAAACGCTTCAGGTGAGGATGTGATATCCTATTGCACTGGTCACGTTCTTCCTTTGATATGTGTTATATTTAAATCAAGCTTAAGCTGATAATTTATTGAGATTCTGTACTTACATTTCATTACTTCCCTACACCGATTTGCCTAGAGACCAACAAGTGAAACAATGTATTTTTCTTTCTTTTAATATCCTGCAGTATATTGTTATTACCAAGAAAACAATGATAGAGTTTGCCCTTAGGCAGGACATCCCCTCATCATAAATGCCAGCATTTTTGTCATGCACTTATTCAAGACGAACTCACCTAGACTAGTAAGATTAGTCGCTTTTGAAACCAAAGTAATGGCTGTGTTGTCAGTCTCCCTGTGTCTTTCTCCTTTTTTTTCCCTCCCCCAATTATCCAGAAGACATCGTCACTTGAAAGCCATTGGGGTCCACATCTTTATGACTGGCTAAGGAGAGCAGTGTGCCCTATGCTGTTGAGAGAAAGTGTGCCTGGTCAAGGGAGGGATCTCCTGACCTGGGGTTTGATGTCCTTTGATGAGAAGAGGTCTTGGAAGAAACATGGATCTTAGCATATTTCATCCCTTCTACTATAAAACTATCCACTTTGCCTAGTGAATGAGTGGCGCATCCTTGCCCCATACCATAGAGAGTTAGAGAGTTCTCCCCCATTCATGCACACTTAAAAGGACAAATAGCATCAAAACTACCATAGAGAGTTAAGAAAATTCTCCCCCATTCACGCACACTTAAAAGGACAAATAGCATCAAAACTAAGTGTGTGTGTGTGTATATATATTATTATAAAGTTATGAGTTGAAAGGAATTAAGCATTTCAACTCATCTTGAATGTTTGATAAAATAAGCTGAAGTGAATGGATTCCTTTGTAAACATTATAACTAGAACTAAAGTTTGAATAAAGGTTATAAACATCAAAGAGGGGATTGGGATAGAGAGATAGAGAAAACAAAATTAAAAGAGTAAGGAGTATGATGTAGCACCTTAATAGTCGACAGGTTTGTGGAAGCTCCATGGATGTATGTGATGTCATATATTAATGAATTTGGATGGGCACCTGTTGTTGCTCGAATACATTCCAAAAAATGCCATAGCCATTCATAACATTTGACTGTGCATGACATAATGTTTACAAGATAATTAATATCAGAGGATCTTTTCCCTCTAGCAGTTTCTGTGGCGATTGAACTTTTGATTCCTCCTTTGAAAAGGTTCCCCTTCTACTTTTAGCTTGTGGAAAATCATTGGAAGCAGTTTGGTCATTCCTCTGATTATCTTCATTACTTCTTGTGGTGTATATTCACTTATAGATTTCATGGAATTCTGCTCTGAGGTAGAGATGTGTGGGAATTTTAAGTTTCTCCGGTTCTTGCTGACCTTTTATTTCGTATTCAATCTGCTCTTAAGCAATCCTTTAACTTCCAACTTTCATATCTCCTTTGTATAATCTGAGGATGTGTTGACTAGAAATCAGGAGTGAAATGCATTTTTTAGTCTGATTTAAGGCTCATGGTTGGACATACCTGGCCCAACAAATCTAGCATGAAAGATGAATCCGTGGTAAAAGATAATATAGGTTCATCACTTGCCCAAAAAAAGAAAATGCAGGTTCGCCAGATTCCTGTCAGTTACCATAAAACTGGCCTTCCATGCTACTAATTGAACTACATGAACTGCATATCAGTAGTGCCTCATATCATTCAATTCCAAAATGCAGAAATGTTGGTTGACATTAGAAGGTTTTGAATTTCTCTCATCTTTATCTCTGCTGCTGATCTGAGTGTTGAAATCTCACATAACCACCTAGGGTAGTGTCTTCAAATTGGCACTCAAGTCACAATGAAATCCCGAAAGGCGTTCTTTATGATCATAGTTCTTTCCTTTGGAAATGGTGGTAAATGCCCTTATTGCTAGAGTTGTAGCATCGAAAATGAATGTATTGTTTAGAAAATGTTTTCTGCAATGCCATGGAACCCTCATTTTCTCTTATGCCCTGACAAAAGTTTATGTTTATGACAGGAGATTCTGATGTGAAGAGCATGTATTCTCTTGGTCCAAGGTTGAAAGCTTTCTGATTGGCTTCTTAAAACCATGGTTTCTGGTAATTTGGAAGCTATTTTTCCAGCTGCTACACGTGAGTATGCTCCTGTGGTTGAGGAATTGTGGAAGGATTCTGCCATTCAGGCTACATTTAGCAGGAGAACTGAGCTAGAATGCTTCCCAGTGTCTCCAGTTATTTCTTAGAGCGTGTAAGTTGACTTTCTTGTTTTTTACTAGGATAATTACAAGCTCAGATCTATTTTTTAATATGTTATGGAGATTCATTGCATGAGATGGAGAGAGTATGAATTGTTTAAACTGAATCGGCATAATTACGAGGACAATATGTCTTTGCTGTTTGTTAGATTGCTTGTCCTATGTGTTGTCCTCTGACTTCAGCTTGGCTTTGAAAACTTAACATATGCAACTGAGAGGTCTAGTTTATGCTGATTACAACGCAAGGAACACATTTGTCATTTCATGAAGCGAACAATGCCATTGCCCTAATGCATCTTCATTTTATACTGCTTATGTTTGTGTTTGGTTGACTGACACTGGAAATAAGCACACGAATCATCGCATTGCTCTATCTGGGTTAATCTATACTGATGAAATGAAACATGGTTGCGTTCTGGTAGGGGTGAGATTACTACTTTTGATTGTTCCATTGACATTGGATTTATTTCTACTTGCCCTTGTAGGCTGGTGATATTAAGAGCATTATGAACCATCTGATTTGGACATCTTGTATGCTGAAGGTGTAACATCATCTAATGGGCTAAGTTATGTTGATTTCTCATTTCCCCCATCAACTGCAGAGGATAGCGTTGATACTGCATACCAGCATGATCCTCTTCTAAGGTGAGCATGAGCTTTGCAGTGAGTTTTTTCCCCGCTGCAATACCCTAGATTATGTGTCAGTGACTTGCAATAGCAAATACATTATACTTATGTAATTTGAAAGGACTTTGAAATAAGAGCTCTGTATGTCGAGCATGTATGTGGGCTTCCATCATCTTAGCAAATTGGTGAGTTGGCTCCTTATTGTATAGTGTGGTGGTGACTACTAGTACTGATATCTTGGATGTGGATCGAGGATAGTTAGCACATTGGATTATCCTGTTGTCAATTTAGTATCAGTATCTGCTCAATTCTATGTCATATCATGGATTTAGTGCTGTGTGTATTTTCTTTACAATTAGTTTTTTGTATCCTTTCCTGATTACATGCGATGTGATTTGATTGTTAGGTACCAGCTGATCAGAGTACATGCACGTGGTCTTGGAGAGAACTGCAAGTGGCTAGAAATGTTTGAAGATGTAGGAATAGTGGTTTTTTGTGTATCTCTGAGCGACTATGATCAGTGTACTCTTGAAGCTGATGGCTGCTTGACTAACTGCATGTTACTGAGCAAGAGGTCCTTTGAAAGCATTGTTGCTCATCCAACTTTTGAGCAAATGGAGTTCCTTTTGTTACTAAACAAGTATGATCTCTTTGAGGAGAAAATAGAAAGAGTACCACTTACACAATGTGAATGGTTTGATGATTTTAACCCTGTTGTTACACGACATCGGTCCAGCAACAGCAACAGCATAAATAGTAATCCAACACTTGGTCAGGTATAGGAGTGCACTACATTGCTGTGAAATTCAAAAGGCTTTATTCTTCCCTCACAGGTCGGAAGTTGTATGTTTCTTCTGTGAAGGGATTGGATCCTGATAGCATGACGCCGCTTTAAGATACGCTAGGGAGATTCTGAAATGGTGAAGAGAGAGTGACTTCAGCTTGAGCGAGCCATCCTTTTATAGCACTGAAGCAAGCTCCTTTTCACACTGATATTGTTTGGCTCACTGAAAAAGGGTTTCTTCGACACACTTTGTAGTGGTAAATAGATGGGGTGTAAATTTGTATATGAAACAAAGGTGGGTGATTTTTCTGGAGGCTGTTGTAATTGTTGAAGATCTACAAGAGTTTGAGGTACCTTGCTTTGTATATTAGACCACAAGTGTGGAGCACAAAGGAATGGGTCAAATAGTATTATAGACTGATTTCAGGTTGCAATTCTATGCTGTCTGTTCGTGAATTCATTTCCCATACAAACCTATATTATATCACAGATAGATTTGTGTATAGAAGCTGCAAGTGGTGATCTTAATTTAAAAAAAAAAAAAGAAAATTGTTTTAAAATGATTCTTAAAGAAGAGTTCATAGCTTTTGGTGGTTCAATGAAAGTGGTATGTCGGAAAAAAATGAAAAGCATTATAAGAAGACATTTTCATTTCTGAGCACGTTACTTTTTTATGGAGGGATTGATTCTGCTTCGTTTTATGGACGATAAAATGCTGAAGATGTATAATATTGCATAAACACTTGTGGGCACTTCCACTCACTGAAAAATAGTCTTTAACACATTGGCAAGTACAACATGGACGATGTGTCATGCAAATGTTTGTAGCATGGTTTACCTCTAACACGTAATCTTTCTTATGCAACTATTGGGTCCATAGTCGATCTTTAATATCTACATCTGACTGATATCGTATTACCGCAAACTGATACACATGGCTACAAAGGCTGGAGCTTAGTCCACAGGTTGAGCCGGGTCACTTCTCCGATGTTATAGGGTCCAAACTCTTAGTCCATGAAACCGAACTGAACCAAATCCACCCCTAGGATAAGACTTGGCATTGTGCAGCTTACTTTGTTTATCTATTCTCCATCCAATTCAGGTTTTGAGTTAATATTATGGACTCTACAATGCTTTTGGTGATTGACTTGGCCTATATAGGTCCTTGGTATGTTATGCAATGTCATATGATTAATCATCTAAAGCTAAAACATTTTTCGCACACCATTGTCCATAGTGTTGAGATTGACTTTATGCTACAACATGTGTGAGATAGGGAAATGCCTAAAATTGGAAACGACTGCACCTGCACACGCTCAGTTAAGTGCAAGAAATGGAACTGTATAACGAGTCCGAACATATATGCCGAATGCTGATGGCTTTGTGTGCTTTAAATAAAGAGATGCTCTATTAGAGAATCATGTGTCTGGGTAAGAGTTTTTGCAGATCTCCCTATTACCATAATCTACAGAAGTAAGAGTGGGAAGAGGAAATCCTTTTTTAAATTGATGGTGTGTGGGTTTGTCAAATGCCCGACAAGCTACTACATTAGTGGCACATGAACCATATTCGTCAACCAAAGTTTGTTTAGTGGTCGGAAAAAGGGCTTTGTCCAATGCATGCCATAGTACATACAGATGAAGCCAAGGGATCAGGAGAGATACGAGCTTAGCTTTGGCCTTACCTCGTTTGACTCTCGTCGATTAAAGATTTGAGTGAAAGTTCATGAACCAACAAAAAGAAACTTTGTTGAACTATTATACCCATAAGCTCCAACAAAGTCCCCGTGTGCAACATGCTCATAAATAGTTCATACCAATTATGATGTCAACTTGACTAAGAACCAATATAAAGCACGCGTTTGAATTTGGATTTAGGTTCAAAACTGGAATGGAAAGTAGAAAAGGTATTTTTGATATTTATCAACTAAAATAAAAGCAATATGGATAAATTGACATTGGATGCGTGGAGTCCCAACTTTTACTTTTTCCTCTCTTTTTTTTTGCCCTTTTATATTGACACTGCCCATTTGATATAAATCGCTTCTTTGAAAACTAAGAGCACATTTATTATAAATAAATAAATAAATAAAATATTTGAAAAATGCTTAGGAGTCGCCGTCGATAAAAATTAAAAAAAAATAAATAAATAAATTGTTCAGGGTGGAAGAATTTAATCTACCAATATAACCCAACCATAGTATCTTTAAAAGTAAATAAATTTCAGATCAGATCGTTAAAATTTAAAGTTCAAATAAAATAACCAAATAAAATCTCATATTATGGAATTGATACTACTAATAGGTTTTTTACAAAGGTTTTAGTGAATTAGTTTGTTTTGTTCAACAAAATATTTAAATTTAAGTTCATGAAATATTTTACTCTCTAGTAAGAGAAACTCTAAAACAATAGATGCCATGCAATTTTTAAAATCCTAAAGGACTTAATCATTGTTATTATTTATTTTTTTTAAATTTCCCTTTTGTTTTCTAATCTATTTATTAGAAAACCTTAATCAAATTCTATTCTCATTTTATACAAGATCCACCACCATTCTAATCCATTTTGTATATTTGGATGTACATTTGGAATCGGGATTATTGATTTCTTGGAACCAACGATATTTGTAATATGAGAAATGCTACCAACACTCACTCGCAACACTCACAAGCAACACTTTCTTTTAACGCCCCTTTTTCATTGGTCTATTTTATAGCTAATTTTAAATATAATTATGGCAGGTATTTTTATCTCTTCTTATTAATTTATTATCATTTTATCTTTCTTCGTTCAACCCTAGCAGTTAATATTACCTAATTAATAATTTTTTCACATCTCCTAAGTTTTACATTATTTTTTATGGAGGAGAAAATGAAATAGAAAAAAGAAATAACTCAATAAAGACACAATACCTGACACAATTTAATGTTAAAATCTAAAGTGAAAATTAATATTAACAATAATTTCAAGTCAAAATTATTATTCAATGTTTTCATTCCATTAACACACAAATTCAATATGTGACACGCACATCTAATGTGAAAAAAGATCTCACCTAATGTGGCTAACATAACTCACGTAGTTTTGGACTATTAGCATCGTCAATCTATATGAAAATATCATTTTCATAAAGCAATATTCTTCTAAAATTTTAGTTATTGTTAAGTAATGTTTTGTGTTGTGTATTGACCATCCATTTTTCTTAGTGCCAATAGCCATTTAGTATTACTCATTTATCAGTGATCGAATGACTTGTTATACCCATCTAAGATTCTCATTCCATCTATCAAACCAAATGTTGAAGCAAATGGAAACGCATGTAAAAAAACACTATTCAAATCTCTCTCCCCCCTATGCAACATGGTTGGTTTTAATACCACAACAACTTTTTTTTTTATTTTTTTATGTCTTCTCTCTCTCCCTCTCCCCTTCACACACCCACTCCCCTCCCCCCCCCCCCCCCCCCCCCCCCCCCCTTCTTTCTCATTTACACATAATAATTTGCATTACCAACAACTATTGTAGTAAGTTAATACTTGCTTTAGATCTAACGAGTCTGATAACTTAGGCTGGTGAACTAATGGTCCTTCATAGATCCCAACTTATATGATCAAGGCAGTGTAAAGATGTATTCCCAAAAAAAGGTAATAATCAAGTCAAAAACCACTAATGATTAGGATCCCTATATTGGAATATTTCATTAATTAGGATTGAATCTTAGGTAGATTATTTCATTAATTAGGGTTGACTCTTAGGTTGGTATATATAACTTTTTACCTAAAATATCTCATACCTAAGTATATATATTTTGTACCTATGTTTGTATAATACATAGAACACAAAAACTACTAATTTTTCAAGATTATTCAATGAGTATCGTTTTCTCTATTTTTATTTTCATAGTATCAGAGCTAGGACAATTCTGCTAGCCCTGAAAATCAAACTCCATTTATAGAAGATTTGTCATCCAATATGTCTTCAACAAGTCCATCCAGCCAAATCTTATTCCTTCAACAGATGTGAATCATTCACTGCAAATTACCTAACATAAATTAAATGGGTTTAAAGCAATCAAGGTACAATGACGTATAATCTCATCCTCTTGCTTTACTCAGAAGAAATTATGTGGAGAATGGATTGTTGACACTAATGCGTTTGTACATATGACTGGTTTCTATGGATGTTTTTACAAATTACAGAAAATCCTTTGATTATTTGAAGGTTTTTGCGGCTAATGGGAGTTCTTCATTTGTGGCTAGAATCTATGATGTCATTTGTGGAGAACTTGTTTTGAAATCTGTCTTGCGTGTTCCTAGTTTACAATACAACCTTCTTTCTATGAATAAGTTAACAAAGATCAACAATGTATAGTAACTTTTCTGTGTGATCATTGCAATTTTCAAGATTCTTCAACAGGAGATGATTGGCAATGTTGAGGAACGAAATGGTCTGTACTACCTCATTGGATCTCCTATAACCACAAAAATTCCTACGTCTTTTGTTGCGTCTTGTTTGTCAAACTTTGATATTTTTCTATGGCATAAACGCTTAATCATCCAAATTTTCTTTATATGAAACATTTATATCCACATTTATTCATTAATAAAGATCCAGCTTTATTTCTTGTGAGACTTGCATTCTTACCAAAAAGCCATGAAAAAGTTTTCTATTCATGAATACGAAATGTTCAAACCTTTTCATCTTGTTCACAATATCTAGGGACATCTCAGTGACTAGTCTGACAAATAAAAGATGGTTCATCACGTTTATAGATAACCATACTCAAACCTATTGGGTGTACCATCTAAAAGAAAAATATGAGGAGGACTTGTAATTCAACAATTTCACAAAATGGTAAAGAATGTGTTTCAATCAAACATCCATATTTTTGTATAGATAATGGGGGAGAATATTTCGCAAATATTATGGAAAGTTATTTTGTTGAAAATCGGATCTTTCATCAAACATCATGTGCCTATGCCCCTCAACAAAACAACGTTGTAGAAAGAAAAATCATCACTTACTGGATTAGCGAGATTTATCATTTTGAAAACTCTATTCCTCACCAATATCGGGGTAAAGCTGTATTAACTGTATCTTACCTTATCAATAGATTTCCCTCAAAACCCCTTTCATTCCATACACCCATAGATTGTCTAAAAAAATTCCTTTCCCCATGTTAGGTTATTTAGTTCTCTTGCCTCAGAATCTTTGGATGTTCTACATTTGTCCACAATACAAATCCCACAAAAAGAAAACTTGTCCTAAAGCTATCAAGTGTATTTTTCTTGGGTATTCTTCTACTCAAAAAGGCTATAAATGCTACAGTCCACACTTAAAAATTCTTTGTGTCTTATGATGTAACCTCTTGGAAAACCAGTTTTTTTACCCACATTCTTCTCTCAAGAGGAAATTTAAGTGCAGAGATCATCGAGATCCATCAATGTCCGCCTCTCGTCCTATTTCTTCCCATGTCTCTGATGACCCATCTGAAAGACTAGTTGAGTCACATCCACCACCTACACAATCATCGCCTTTAGGGAATTTAAGAGAAGGGGAGAGCCCCTTCAGCAACAACCTGAATAGGAAGAGCTCCTAGAAGGGGTAAGCCCCTTCAATAGCCACCTCAATAGGAATAGCTCCTAGAGCATTTAAGGAGACCACCAGTTACCCAACATGACCAACCATTAGAATGAGAGAGGGATCCACCACCACTACCTCAAGTATCACCTCAGATTGATGATTTGGACATTCCTATTGCTCTTCAAAAGGGGAGATCTTGTACAAAACATCCTATTCGAACCATTTGTCATATTTCCATTTATCTAACAGATACAGTTCTTTTGTATCTCAATTGGATGGTGTGAATATTAATTATATTTTAAGGCATTGAAGGATGAAAGATGGAGGGCTACAGTTATGGAGAAAATGAAGGCTCTTAAAGATAATGGCACGTAGGATGTGTGGATATGCTTGAAGAAAAGAAATTGGTTGGTGTAAATGGATTTTCATTATGAAATTGGCTGAACTGGTAGTATAGTAGTGTAAAGCTCGACTGGTGCTCAAGCTACACTTAAACATATGGGCTTAGCTACAAAGAAACATTTGCATGATTGCAAGTTTAAATTCTATCAGAGTTTTGTTATCTCTAGCAGCCAACTTAGATTAGGAACTCCATCAGATCGACGTATCTAATGTTTTCTTGAATAGAACACTTGAAGAGAAGTTTATATGAATCTCCTCTTGGTTTTGAAGAAATAGGACAAGAAAAGGCAGTTTGCAAGTTAAACAAATCTCTTATAGATTAACCAGTCTCTTCATGCCTGTTTTACCCGCTTTAGCCAGTAATGAAGCAATTTGGGTATAGGCGGGGTAAGCCGACCATACTTTATTCATCAAGCAACCAAAGGATAGTAAGAAATCTATTCTAACAGTGTATGTTTATGATATGGTTATCATAGGCGATGATGTTGAAGAGATTAAGATCCTCAAGAGGTTGCTACAATTAGAGTTCAAAGTAAAACATCTCGAGAGACTCTAGTATTTTCTTGGGATGGAAATAGCCAGAAGCAAAACTGGCCCTTTCATTTCACAAAGAAAATATACTTTAGATCTATTAAAGGAGACAGGAAAGTTGGGCTATGAACCAGCAACCACACCTTTAGAAAAAAATTGGAAGCATAAAGTTTCTAAAGATGATCCTCCCACCAATAAGGAAAGATATCAGTACCTCGTAGGAAAGTTAATCTACCTATAATTAACCAAACCTAACATTGCATACGCTGTCAGTTTGGTGAGTCAGTTTATGCATGCTCCAACCAAAAGGCATCAAGAAGCTATTGACAGAATTCTCCAATACTTAAAGAGGATATCGGGGAAAGGGCTACTGTTTAGGAAAAATGACAACAAAGAAGTAGAGGGATTTGCAGATGCAGACTGGGCAGGTTCAGTTGAAAACTCAAAGTCTACCATGGGTACTGTACCAAGCTATGGGGTAACTTAGTTACTTGGCGAAGTAAGAAGCAATCTGTTGTGGCAAGGAGCAGTGCCGAAGCAGAATACAGGGAAATTGCACAAGGGATGTGTGAATTAATTTGGCTAGATAAATTACTCTCAGAATTGAATGTTCCTTTGAAGGGTCCCATGAAACTGTACAGTGACAGCAAATCAGCTATAGCAATTATTCATAACCCTGTTAAGCACGATTGGATGAAGCATGTTCATATTGATGGAAATTTTATCAAGGCTGAAGTGGAAAGCAAAAGGATCAACCTACCTTATGTGCTAACAAAGCTACAGGAAGTAGACGTACTCATTAAAGCTCTCTAGAAACCCGATTTTGAGTCAAATGTGAGCAAGTTGGGAATGATAGATATTCATTCGCCAACTTGAGGGGAAGTGTTGGAAAGATGGCAAGTTTCCTAAAATTAGGGAATAATCAAGTCAAAAATCTCTAACTAATTAGGATCCTCTATATTTTGAGTATTTTTTAATTAGGGTTGAATCTTAGGTTAATTATTTCATTATTTAGGGTTGACTCTTAGGTTGGTATATATTGCTTTATTAGCTAAAATATCTCATATCTAAGTATATATATTTTGTACCCATGGTTGTATAATACATAGAACAAAAAAAATTTTAATATCTTTCAAGATTGTTCCATGAGTATCATTCTCTCTATTTTTATTTCACAGGCCAGGATAATTTTTGGTTCGAACCTAGATTTCAAACTCTATTCCCAACTCATTTTGATATTTCAACCAAAATTAAACCAATTTGATCTAAACTTTTGATTTCATTGTAATTCTTTTGTAATTTAAAATTGTTTACAATCAAATTACATTGAAAATGAAATAAAAAAAAAAACTACCTAAGTCATGTTGAAAGTAACCTTTATTGTGCAAAAAAAAAAATATAAGGCTATGCTGTAGAAGACTAAGTGTGCATTCTTAGCATATAGGTGAACAATCTAGTGCAGGCATCACATTGGCTAAAAAAAAAAAAAAAATAGATAAACAAATAAAATACCTTTTAGGCTTTTTAAGCACATGGTCCTTATGAAACAAGCTAGACCATCCAACCACTTAACTGCTTGATTTTTCTCAATCATTTAATGCATATGCCTAGCTTAAGATTAAGCCTAAGATGAATTTTAGGTCGATAATCAAGTTGTGCCATCGGTTCTTGAAAAATTTATTTAGGGTTAATTTCGAACTTAGTACATGAATTTTGATTAACTATACAAGTATATAAACCAACTTTCAATTAGTCAATTTCAATTAGCCAATTTGATACATTATTGAGTAGGAGTAGGAAACAAATTAGGAAGAGTGATGCTCAGGAATTGTGATGCAAACAAAGATGGAGACAAATTTGAAATTGTCAAGTCTAAATGGAGGAGAAAATAGTATCCCAAGTCTTGAGTTTAGGAAAAAAAAAAGATGAAACATTTCCATTAATTGGACTAATAACATGGTCAACTTAATTGAACTGATAAAAGTAGGATGGCTATTCGAAATTGCCTTAGCTTATTGAAGGAATTTACTAAACTTTACAACTTTATTCCTTGTACCAAACTTATAGAAATAGTAAAGTAACTCTAATATTTTTCCTTTGAATTTTGTCCACACCCATTTCCAAAGTTTACAACTTTATTCCTTTTACCATATAACTAAAGCCTTGTACCAAACATATGGAAATGGTAAAGTAACCACTAACAATTTTCCTTTAAAATTTTACCTTTAATGAGATTTAGGTAGAGGTTAGAAGCATTCTTTATAAGCCACGACTTGCATTTCTTGAAATCTGTAGGTAGAGAACACACGCCACAATATGGAATAAGAATGTTAGAACTTTTAGTTTTATGGTAAAGAAATAAAGTTGTAAGCTTTAGTAAAGGGTATGGAAGAAATTTATAAAATTTTCAGGGAAAGGTAAAAGAAATTCAAACAAAAAATGTTCAATGTCGGGATTAATTATAAATTAATTAATCCTAAAGAATTAGAGTATGTTAGTGGATGATGTTCATTTTCCTTTGAATGTTATGAAATGATGTACAATATCAAGATAAAATCTCTAGTCCCACATTGCTAAATCCTTTAAAACTAGCTTTGTATATAATACATAATTGGATGATATAATGATTGAAAGGATAAAGCCCATAAGATAAGTTATAGTAGTAGAGTTTTAAATAAGCCCAAGTTCTTTTACTTAATGATAATTATAATAATGGAAATTATTAAAATAATAATTATAGCAGTAAAAAAAAATGATGCCACCTCACCTAACATATAACATAATTCTATAGGTTGGAAGTTTCATGGAAACTAAGGGAGTTAACGGTGTTAATCTAAGTGCTCATTTGACACTAACCCTTTATTTTATGCTATGTACAATTAATTTTTTGTATAAAACCATCAATTCTAGTCCAAATGACTTTATGTGTTATTTACAACTAATAAGTATAATGCACGCCATTGATTCATGATTTGACTTACACTAAAAATTAATTTTTGTATAAAACCATTAATTTTAGTTGAAACAAGGTATTGTTAAAGGGGAGCTTCTATAATCCCGTTGACGGACGGTCCCTTTAACAATTTAATCATCAAAATAAATATAATAAATTGAATATTAACTATTTTAGGGATTAGATCACGTTTGGGTATGGTGCGAGCCCTTGGATGGTAACAGGATCGCTCCCATCAAAATTAATGATGGGACCATAAAATTTTTCTTGTTTGAAGTCATATTTTACACAAGTTGATTAATTATGCTTTATTGAATAAGCTAAACCATGCCTAAAAAAATTAATGTTTCATGAAAATGTGCCAATTTACTGAAAACTCAAAATATACTAAATCTTATATGCATACTATAACTTTAAAAATCATCTCTAAGAAACCACAAATAACTCCTAAACTTTAACATAGGTGTGGATGATCCATAAGCTTTTCATCATTAGTGACTCTTGAGAGATGGTCATATGGGTGCATTTCATGATAGAATTTATCCTTGATGCGTTTAGGAAATTTTAGGTTTTTGAGATAAATGTTTAGATTTTTGGAAAAATTTAGCCTTTGGCTCTAGATGTACTTTGAAAACTCTAGGCTTTGGATTCTATGTAACTAGGATGTGATCACCTTTTGTTGTGTTTTGTAATTTGGTTTTAATGGTCACAAAACATGTGGAGTATTATTTGATGAGTTAATTAAGAATTATTTAGTAGGGATACCATATGAGATTTGAATGAGGTGAACCTATTTTTAGTTAAGATCACATTGTAGGTTTCTTATAAGGGTCACCTTATAGGCTTTGGTTAGAATAACCTTAGGAGTTTTGACTGAGTCAAACCTTTTAAAGAGATGGTAGAAAAATTAATTAGATAGATGAAACTTACTACAAGGACTTTTGGATAGAGAAGTTTTTTGAAGAGGTATTGGAAGCAGCCATACATAGACAAAACTTACCACGAAGTTTCTAAAATAATTTAAACTAAAAATGTGGTAAATGCCATCTTGAATGCATAAAGCTTCTTAGTTTGTCTTAAATGGACAAAATTTATCATGAAGGCTGTCTTGGAGATGAGTGAAGATCCATGGTTCATCTTGGATGGATAAAGTAGCAATGATCATCAATTTTAGGGTTTTGAAGGTTCTAACTTCTGTGCTTCATTGGACTAAAATGCCAAGGCACTAAGGTAACTAACAACTTAGTTTTGTGAGGTTCTAAAGCAACTGGGGGCCTTTGACTTGATTTCTTAGTAGCAAGGTGTTGATAACTTATAATTGCTTAAAACTAAGATAGCTAAGGGTCTCATATCCTAGTTGGTAAGGCAGTTAATGGGTTTAATCTTTTAAATAGAGACAAACTTGAATTCCTGAGTGCTGATGTGTTATTGGGCCTAGACTTGATAAAGCTAAGATAGATAAGATTTTAGGCAGTAAGGAAACTAATAAGCCTAGAAGTTTGGACTAAGACAATTTATGGACTTAGGTTTTTAGCTTGTTGGGATATAGGTTTGAGATTACATGGAAAAGATGTAGAATATGTGAAGGATTTATAAGAGAGAAGGCTTATTAGTCTAGCACTATAAGATTTTGAGTTACATATGATATCCAACCCATTGGTGTGTTCATTTATAAAGTCCATTTATAGACTTTTATCCAATTGCAAATTCCTCCTCTCCTCAGCATAGTTGCTAGAGACTAAAATGATTGATTGTATTAGATTTTAGTAAATTGACAAACTTAGATGTTTTAACCAAGGTAACTTATGGACTTAGGCTCTATTGTGTTACAAAGATTGCTTTGATTAAAGCTAAGATGACCGATGGTCTTAGATTTTAGTTGCTAAGGCAACTTACAAGCTTATGTGTTTAGAATTAGATAACTAGTTTCTAGGTGTTAAGGTTTTAGCAAGCTTAGACTTAATTCAAGGATGTTTTGATTTTTTTTTTCCCTTTTCCTTTGAATTTCTTTCCTTAAAGCTATTTGAAAGTTTCATAGGATTTGAACCTTGCACAAGACTCCGTTTCAAAGTTCGTTTTTTTTTTCTTAAATATTTTTCTCACATTCCACTTCTCTTTTTTCTTTTTTTTTTATCCTTTTTTTCTTCTTTTTGATAAATTGGGTTGATAATTGATAAGGAAAAAATATGAGCTCGAAAGATTGTAAGAAATTAATCCATTACTAATAGTTAGCGATTGCTTTTCTTCTATGATTGCTTGACGTCTTAATTCTGTTATTGATCTTATGGTCTAGTAATTAACATATGTTGATGCTATGGATCATTTGGCATTTCTTGGTTTTCATGGCTAAGGGAAAAGATTTAGATTCTCTATTTTTTGGGCATCCAACTTCAAACTTTAGGAGTGGATGATGGTTCAAGCCTTTGACGATAACATTGATTGCTGTTTTGGCTTCTAAAATCAAATATATATCTCATTTATGAATCTTAATCTTAGAGTCTTTTGTTTACACTCTTTTAGCTTACTCTTAATATTGGTTCAAAAAATTATGATTGTTCTTATTAGTGATACATCTTGGTTAATTGGTAGATTTTTTTTTTCTTGGTACAATAGCATAGGCTTTTCATTAAAAGTTTAGTACAAGGATATCAATCTTCTAGTCGATTTTCAAAATTATCTCATTTCATTACAAGTTCACAAGTCAAGAACCTAAGAAAAACTAGCCCCCAATTTCATGAATTAATTTTCTTATACTATTACTCCTTTCATCCTAAGTGACTCTTTAGATGTGGTCATATGGGTGCATTTCGTGATAGAACTTATCCTTGATGTGTTTAGGAAAGTTTAGGTTTTTGAGCTGAATGTTTGGATGCTTGGGAAAATTTGGGCTTTTCAGCTGTAGATGTACTTGGAAAACTCTAGGCTTTGGGTTCTATCCATCTAGAATGTGATCACTTTTGTTATGTTTTGTAATTTGGTTTTGATGAACACAAAACACGTGGAGTATTATTTGATGAGGTAATTAATTACACAAATGATTTATTCAAGGATATATATAATATAGAAGGTTTGAAATGAAAAGAAAAAAAACAAGTATAGTTAAAGGAACATATAATTGACTTTAGCAAAACAAAAGCTAAGCAGTAGCTGAGCTCATTGTGGATTCACATCAAATGTATATTTCAAGTTAAATAGCAGTTGTTCACACATGTGCGTTCACTAGCAAGTTTTTTTTTTATTTTTATTTTTATTTATTTATTTATTTTTTTTTTTTGCCAATTACAATGGAGAGAGATTTCGAATCTTGGTCTTTGCAATTGAGAGACTAGGCAAATACCACTAGGCTATAAGACTATAGATCATTAGTAAGTTTAGTTCTTGTGGTTTCTGAAGTATTGCAGCTATTTAAAATGTGAATGCAGCATGTGAGTACTTCAACAATGGCAGATTAATTTCTTAGGCAAAGTAGGTTGCATTTTTCCATTAAAAATCAGATGCAGCACCATGTCCATCATATGCAGACCAGTACGATTAGATGCAACACTAGTCCAATTAGAAGCAACATTAATTCAATCAAATGCCATTTCAATGCGATTAAATTCCACACTAGTTCATCTCAAAAACAACAATAGTAGCAGATCTTCTACGACAAAAATGGGCCACTTATGTTAAAATTCAAGATTTTGCAAATCAAGGTAAAGTCACAACCTTTATGAGATATGTTCATCATAAGTTCTAAACTATTCAAATTTAAATTTTGAACATGTTAATGCAAATTTTTAAAGATTAATATCAATAGAAATTGGGTTGGAACTACCTAAGCTACATAAACTAAGCAACAGCGTAGTGGATTTAACTGATATTGTTTTCAATTCATCAAATTTTCGTTGAAAAAAATTTTGCTATGTTCAAAGAATACTCAACATAGGGGGAAAAGAAGCTATTCAAGTTACGGAGATTATAATTTTTTTTAATGTATATTTATCTAGATAGAGTCCTTCTTTTCTATTTGTCTTGAAGTTATATTCTGTATTTAAATTTTTTTTTCTATACTAAGAAGTATTAAATATTATAAATGGGAAAAAATCATATTTCTTTTCTTCTTTTATCTTATTCATAATTCAAAATATTAATTTTTATAATAATATTAAATTTGAAAAATTAAAATATCTTCAATAGTTCAATACATCAAACAATACACCATTATAATAAAATAAAAAATATCAATTAGAAGTCTTTACAAAAGAAAAAAGAATATTTATAATTAAATTAGCGATTGGGGCTTCATCTCTCACAGATACATATAAACCGGTAGATTATTTACCTAACAAAGCAAGAATATCAATATAAATTATCTTCACATCTTTTTTTTCTATTTTTTTAATTTTTATTTATTTAGATGCTTTCTGTAGAGGCCTTATCACTTTTATTCAAAAAGCAGATAGAACCTTATTCACTTGAATGCAAGTTTATTTTCTTAAGAGGACACATAAAATTTACTCATTTTTTTTTTTTTTTTTTTTTGCAATAGATTGCGTGGAGTTTCAAAGTCAATTTAGTTGGTATAACTAGTTGTTATTTATGCAATGCCTTATAGTTTAATGGCATTCAATTTTTTCATATTAGCGTTGTAATGATCCTATATAGTTGTGTTGTAATAGGCCTTGTAGCCTAAAAAAAAAAACTATTTGTCATTTATAGTATGTGAAATAAGTAATCAATTGCAAAAAGGAAAACGTTACAATTCGCTGAACTTTATTATTTTTATAGTTAAGAAGCTTAAAATTATCAATTTCTCACTAATTAACTTTTTCCATATTATATATAGTAACTAAACTTGGTAATTAATTGCATAACAAGAAAAAAATGTTCTAGTAGCTAATTGGTAAAATGGATAAAGTACATATACCATATTGATACTTTTGAAATTTAAATGATTAATTATATAAATGGATAAAATTTAGGTACTATATGCTATAGTTATAATTGTCAAAAGGAGCATTCAAACAATTAATTGCTAAAATTAGCAAAATTTAAATATTGAATTACCAATAAAAAAATTGGTAACAAATTGATTAAACTTCAGATGGTTACCGAAATCTTATAATTAAGTGGCATGAAATCGCGGTAAGATTAACCTCATTGGATTTGCATCATGAAAACCCATTTGATTTTAAAAATCATGTTAATGCCCTCACACATGTTCTTTACGGATTGTATTGTGTTAATGTTGGAGGCCGGAGCTTCATATGCGGAACGAACCCTTTAAACAACTAACTGTATTTTAATAGTGCTTAGAATTAAAAAATAAATACGGAATAATATTGCAAATGATACCTAAATTTTGATAAATTATGTAATTAGGTATCCAGCTTTAAAAATGATCAATTTAATACTTGAACTTTAAAATTGATCAATTTAGTACCTAAAAGAACTTGACGAAGATAGAATTAGCATACACAAAAAGTTCTTTCAAATACTAAATTGATCAATTTCAAAATTCAGGTACTAAATTGATTAATTTCAAAATTCAAGTACTAAATTGATTAATTTCAAAATTCAAGTACTAAATTGAACAATTTCAAAGTTTAGGTGTCTAATTATGTATTTTATCAAAATCTAGACACCATTCGTGATATTAACCTAATAAATACCTGGACTCATCCATCTTCTCACAATTTACATGTTAATTGTATCCTTACCTCATCAACCTGTTATAAGCATTAATCTTTTAACAAGATTTTCTTATTTATTTATTTAATTATTTTTGGAATGGGATACAAGTCATACATAAAATATATTGGATTTCTTAGTATCAAATATGCAAACCTAAATCACAAGGCAGTTTAAGATTTCCAAATTCAAATAGAAGTTATAAGGTGTTTGAAATGAAGAAAACACAAGTTTCGCATGGAAAATAAGATACGGAGTCTACTGTTTAAATCCAAATGTGCTGATACTAGGCAAGGTAAATGAGCCACGGTATGTGGGGACCGGGACGTTATTGTGGGCTTGGCACGACACACACAGCACGTAAAGGAAAAAGACAAAAGCATGAACATGTACGAGTCGGCACGCGGCACACGAGGCACGCGAAATAAATGAACCGATATAGTACAACATGGTAGGCAAAGCACACGAAACACCATGTGGGCCTTTTTTTTTAAATAGTGATATAAAAATAGTGATTTCTTTTTTAATTTACTTTAAATTTAATTAAATAAATTATTTTTATTATTTAAATAGAATGTATTTGTCTTCTTAAAAAATATAATATATTTAGCAAATTTTATTTGTTTAAATTGATTTCAATTGTATTACTATTAACATATTAACTTCAATATTGTTTACTTATTTAGGAAATAAAAGAAAATGAATTATAAAATAATAGTGTAATAGTAATTGGTTTATTTGCTCTTTAAAAAATAATAATATAAAAATATTGATTTTTTTTTTAATTTTCTTTAAATTGCATTTAAATAAATTATTATTATTTTAATTAAATATATTTGTCTTCTTAAAAATACAATGTATTTAGTATGTTTTATTTGTTTAAAATGATTTAATTATATTACTATTAATATATTAACTTTAATATTGTTTACTTGTTTAGGAAATAAAAGGAAATGAAATTATAAAATAATATTGTAATAGTAATTGATTTATATGCCTTTTTTAAAAATAATAATATAAAAATAGTGATTTATATTTTTTTAATTTACTTTAAATTATATTTAAATAAATTATTTTTATTATTTTAATTAAATATATTTGTCTTCTTAAAAATAAATATATTTAGTATATTTTATCTTTTTAAAATGATTTCAATTGTATTACTATTAATATATTAACTTCAATATTTTTTAGGAAATAAAAGAAAATGAAATGATCAAATAATATTGTAATAGTGATTAATTTATATGCCTTTTTTAATAATAATATAAAATAGTGATTTATTTTTAATTTATTTTAAATTGTATTTAAATAAATTATTTTTACTATTTTAATTATATATATTTATCTTCTTAAAAAATATAATATATTTAGTAATTTTATCTTTTTAAAATGATTTCAATTGTATTGTTATTAATATATAATTTCAAGGTGGACAAGAACCATAACCCCATAAAGGCAAGTTATCGAGCGATGCATCTTCCACCACCACCACCCCACAAGGGCCACAACCATCGTATCACTATTAATCCCGAGCGATGTTGATGATCAAGGCGAATAACAAAGTGGTCAATCATCACATGTGTACCATTTTTAAAAAATTAAATTAATTATTTTTTTTCTATTAATGTAAATAATAATATAATCCATATTATTATTAATGGAGTTAAAATTATTACTTTTTAATTTTCTAAATTTTTATGTTAAATGTTATAATCAATAATTTATTTATAACTAATTTGAATAATTAGTTTAATTAAAATTTTGAAAACCATAAAAAAACTATGAGTTGAAAATAATAAAAAACAAAAAAATGGTTTGAAATTGGATCTGATTGAAGGCATGCAAATTGACACATAATTAAATAGGCCAACACAGTATAGCACACAAAAAAAAAAAAAGCACGTGAAGCACGATAGGCGAGGCACAAGCAAGAATGAGCCAGACACACAAAAATACGTGCCACTCAAATCATGCAAATTTTGGCATGTGAACGACACGACACGATCCACTTATCATGCCTAACTATACTTAAGAGAATCTAACTTGTTGAGGCCAAATCAGGAGGAACGACTCCACAAGACAAGACAAATAATCCTTAGTAACAGTAAAAGTACAAACTTCTATTAGGATCATTGGCTTCCAGCAAAACTGTTAGGTCAATGTCAATCATATATGGACACACTGGAAAAAACAAGCAAAGAACGCCCATCGGTCCTTGAAGCATGGATGAACCGCTAAACATGAAACGGCTCTATGATTGGATTAGCCTTATCAAAGCTATTGTATAAGCATTATGGCTCTTGTTCCTTACGCTAAAATGAGAAGGATGTTTCTGTAGTAGGAATTAGGAAAGGCGAATAATCTAATTTGCACTCCTCACGTATCTATTTTAATTTTAATTTTGTTGTCTCGTATCACGATAGTTATCTTAGTATTGTCGTCTTATATAAGAGGCTAGCTTTAAAGGCGGACCAGAGCAGCTGGAACTGCTGGTTATGACTTATGAAATTATTTGGTTTTTTCAACCGACTATGCTGGTAATTCAAATCAGACGAAAGAAAGAGAATACATGGGATTGTTTGCTTTTTCCAACCTTCTTTTCCGGTGACTAGAATTATACGAAAGAGCAAAAAAAATAGAAATAGAAAGAAGGACTGAGAGCGAGGAAGGACGAGGTTTGTGGTCAGTGTCAGGTATTATTTTTCACGCAACCAAAACTAATGGAGCAGCCCACTGTTTCGATCGATGGAGTTAGCCGACCCATCCAATCACCTATCAAAAAGTCCTTTCAGTTCCCACCAAAATGATGCATCTGGTGTCTATATCATGTACCGAGTAACACGAATGTTGACTTAATGAGATTAGCTGCTTATTTTTTCTTTGTCCTCTTATTGTTTTGAAATAAATTATTTGTTAAAAATATAGACTAATAAATAATATATATTTTTATTCATAAACCAATTAGATATTTATAATCTATATTTATTGTCACTAACGTTTTTAGCAAATACATTTTATACAAATCCATTCTATTTTGTGAATTCTTCTAAACTTTAGATTAAATTTGTTATTTTAAAACCCAATCTGTTATCAATTATATTTCAAACGATTCTTATGCACCAAATGTGATATTTGAGTGCACGTTCTAAGCATGGTATAAGGTAGACCTTATAATACTATATTTGTGGGAGTAAATTTCAAGAAATCTATAAAAGTATAGGCACATAATTTTGTAACTCTTATGGCTCACTTACTTCGTCCTATGGAACAAGAGGGAATAAATTTCTATTTAATAGAAATGTAATAGAGTTGTAATGACTATTATGTGTCAAATATTAAGTTAATATAAAAAATAAAATAAACAATTATTTGAGTAAAAATAAAGTATGTATAATGCCCCTTATCTTTATTATAAAGAAATAATAATTGTACCATTGATATTTTCAATATAAGGTTATTTATTATCAAAATATAAAATAAATCATTCAATGACAATTCATGTGTACGGATCATAAATTACTATTCATTATTTTGCGTATTGATAATTCATTAGAAATTATATCATTTCTCTTAGGTGAATATCATAACAATAAATTTACTTAGAATGAGTAGATAATGAATAACTATTCTCTTTAAATGAATAGGTTATTAACACTTACTTGGACTTTATCGATGGATATCTCATATTACTGGGCTACCTACTCACCCCAAGTGAAAGTGCTTTTTCTATAAAGAATTTTTCAATTTATTCTTAAAGTCTTTTATAAAAATTCTTTAACAAATTTTTGAGTTCTTTTTCTTTTTATAAATCCTGAATAAAATAAAATAAAAAACTTATATTGGGGTCCCATATTTTACCAGCACCTCTTCGTCATTATTAAATAAACCTAACAAAATGGGTCTTTTCTTGTGGCGGTTTATGTCAAGCGCAGACCACTGACAATGGCATAGAATGAAAAAGCCAAATCAGCTAATTTAAGGAAAAGTTCTTAAATAGCATTATAACTTTGTATTTTTCCAATTTAGTTTTAACCTTTCTAAAGGTACTTAGATGGTAGCAAAGATGCAAGAGTCAAGTTGAGAGGAAAGATTTGACGGTAGGGATGTGCATGAATGGTTTGGTTCGGTTTTCACAAAAGAAAAAAAATTAAACCTAATTTATGATTTGTTTTTTTTTCAATCTTAAATAAAATCTTTAAATAACAGTTTGATTCGAATTAAAAAATTTTCAAACCATTAAATGACGCTTTGGTTTTTTAATTTAAAAAAAATTCTTTATTTTAATATTTTATATTTGTGTGAACATTCAAATACTGAAAACATTTTACAAAGTTTAAATTATAAATCACAATAAAATACTTCATAAATCCATCACATTCATAATCCATAAATCCTCCATAAAATCATTAAATCATCAGTTAGTCATCCACTAACTAAATACACTCACTAATTATAATACATAGTAAATTATAATCTATAATTCTCTATAAACTTATCTGGTCAAATGATAAAAAAAAAATAACATTAAATTACAATTAAAAGAATATCTCTTGAACATAGAAAACAATTTTTTAAAAAAGAACAAGTTAACATTAACCACTATTCATTATATAATAAGTACTATAATAAAATCATAAGAATATATATGACCTTTAATCAAAACATCATAACAAAATTTATAGTTACAAGTAAAATATTTTTATGTTTCTAAAACGGTTTGGTTTGTTTACCCCTTGAATCAATTATAAATATACGATTTATTCGGTATGGGAATTTTCTAAACCAAATTATTTAAAAAATATATTTTCAGTTTGGGTGATTGGTTCTTCATTTCCTTCCATCCTGTTTGAGTGAGGGAAAATGAGTGGGCTGAGAGGCTGGAAGTAAGACGAGTGCAATAAAAAATAATAGGTAAATAGGTTTAGACAATAATATCAATCAGGTTTAAAATTAGAAGATCACTTATTTTATACTTTTTTTAATACGAAACAGTTTAGTTTGAGTTGGGTTAAAGCAATTCAATACGGCTTTCTAAAATCTAAACGAAACCAAACTTTAAACTCTGAATCAAACCGCGACCAAAACAAAATAAAAATAACCAAATTTTATGTTCAGTCCAACTTAGTTTAGCTCTTAATTTTATTTAAATCGATTCGATGAATAAGCCTAATATTGATAGAGTTTTTTCGTGTCGATTCTTCCAGCTTCATGTTGACCACTTTGATTCCATCTCAACCCTTGCTTGGCTTTATTAATTGAAGCAATTAGGTGTCAATCTCTTTCCAATTTTAACTTAACAAAATCAATCCAGTATTAGCCCTTCGTATGCTTGAACTAATAAATTTAAATTAATATCGTGCCAACTATTTTAATTACTGGGAGTTGAAGGATCGACACGGCTTTAATTCAATTGATGGTGGCGCGGGCTTGTACAGCACGTTCACTTCTAGAATTAGAATTCTACTCCTCTGATTCCAATTACATTGTTCACTTGTCATTTGATCTGTAATTGCTATTCCACCAAGAATCTTGATTACTAAAAATAAATAATTGGCATTCCCTAGTCCAAGCCAAAAATTGAAATTCTTCTCTAACCCAAATATCTATATGTCCAAAATAACTTCCTTATATTTTAGAAATGACACACAATTGCCCCTAATGATAATAACTATCGTTCATCAAAGGACCTTATCATCATAACATCTCCATCGTGGAAACACTAGTACCACAATCATCATCGTCTTGTCCCCAATCATGCCCAAGTATTCTCTCTCTCTCTCTCTCTCTCTCTCTCTTACATGCAACTCTTCCCTTAGTCTTTCTTCTTTTGCTCTCATTCAAACAAGTTGTTTGGGTTTCATTGTTGTTTCTTTTCGTTGTAAATTTCGGGTCGAGGAGCATCAACATACGCATATCATCGGTTGTCAGCTAGTAAGAGTCGTGCATGCTCGTGAACAACATGCGCTGTTGATTTTCTTACACTTTTATGAATGTTCGTGGAATTGAAGTTATGCATATGGTTGACTATCTTTGTGCTTGATGTTCGTACGGTAAAGATATTGTTGCTAGTAGGATTATGGTTTCTAGAATGGAATAATGTGTTTAGTATTGTGGCATTTGATGGTTTGACTATTGTGATTATGAATTAATGTAAGTCTTTAATGTATGGAGTAACAAATGATAAAGAAAAATATTGTTTAAGGGACTCCATATTTCTCAAGCATGTATGTGCCCCTTCATACTTATAGGGGATGAACAAAGGATCAAATTCCTTTTGAGGCATGAATATAGAACATAAAAGTGAAGAATAGAAGATACCTTATCTTCTTGTTACTTCTCTATTATTAATATTGGGTGTGAATGTTTTATGGTTGATTATAGGTGTGGAAGTGAATCCAAACCACATACATGTGAATAGTTAGGAAAAATCCAACCTTAAGAAGAAAGTATAATGCATGCTTTGGAAATTCATTGTTTGGCTAAAAAAAATGCCCTTATGAACAATACAACTTATCACAATCCACTACTAAATTGATTTGAAACATTTTGTGTGGATACATTGACATTATACTTTTTTGAACTTATCATATGATAGATAGTTTAGGTACATAATACTATGTTCGGTATGCATACATGTCCATGGCTTAAGCTTCACCATATTGCATAAGAGATTGTTTAAGAAAATAATGGAAGTGAAATCTAACTAATGCATGAAAGTAGATGGAAGAAATTGTCCAACCTTAGGTTACTATGAACATTGCAATCCTAATTGGTAAACCGGCATCGTCTTACTACTGTAGTTATGGATCATGTGTGTTTGCACAACTACGACCGATAGAAGAAAAGGAAAACTGCGTGTTTTCTTTTAGCACTAGGGTTACAATATTGTAATACTGCACATCACATAATACCTTTGTTGTATTTTTTCACTTTACATTCCCATCGACCACGTGTGCAATCTTATAGTTTGAACTCCTCTTGTTTATGTAAATACATTAGGAAACTTGTTCATAGTGACGATGTGACATGTATTGAACAACTGAGATTAGATAAGTGTGCTTTTTCCAAACTCTATGAGATTTTGAGGGACGTAGGAGGCCTAAAATCAACTAGGAACATGCTAGTAGACAAGCAACGTGCAATGTTCCTACACGTGCATTCTCACTACGTAAAAAATAGGGTGATTAAGCATAAATTCATGAGGTTTGGAGCAACAATAAGCAAGTACTTCCATAGTGTCATGAATGCCACTCTCCGTTTAAGTAACTACCCCTTTAGAAGGCAGAACCTATCCTTAAGAACTTCGTTGACGATCGGTGGAAATAATTCAAGGTGAGAATTCCCATATAAATTATTTGAAATTATCAAGAGAAAATATGTGAAAAGATAGAATTTGATTGCAAATGGTATACAACTTTCTATTGTGTAGAATCGTATAGAAGCCTTAGATGGAACATATATATCGATTAAAGTGCCACTGAAAGACAAGTGTGATACAAAATTCAAAAGAATGAGATTGTCACTAACATGCTAGGTGCATAGGCACATGTACACTAAATATGCTTTTCACCTATGTTGCCTAGGTGGGAGGGCTCTGCTGCTGATAGTAAAGTACTTCGAGATGCAATAAGTAGGAGGAATGGTCTGAAAGTTCCATAAGGTATGAGTTGCACTAATATGCAAAATGTAATTTTTGCTTTCTTCAACCATATCTCATATAGAATATAACACACATTCTTATACCATATATAGGATGCTACTACTTAGTTGACGGAGGTTACCCCAACAATAATGGATTTCTTATGCCTTGTAGGGGCAAAGGTATCATTTAAATGAATGGCGCTAAGGTCAGCAACCAAAATCCATTGAAGAGTTTTTTAATTTGAGACATATGTCTGCCTAGAATTTTATAGAGAGATGCTTTGGGTTGCTTAAAATGAGGTGGAGAATTTTAAGGAGACAATCCTTCTATCCGGTGAGAATCCACAATCAAGTGATGCTTATTGCTTGCTCCACAACTTCATTAGGATGGAAATAAGCCACGACCTACTATAAGATTGCCTAAATTTAGTAGAGGAAAGCCACGTAGACAATGAGGATGACTTCATAGCGACTTTAGGGAGTAATGATTCGTGAACAACTTAAAGGAATGAAATGCAACCCAAATGTTTAATGATTGGAGTTCTGGAAGACATGGCAAGAATTTCATTGTTTAGCTGATGTATCAATGTTTTATGTTGTTCTATGTTCTATGCTAGGATGTAAAATGATATGACAATGTATTTCCTCCTTTGTATTATGTGCTTTCATGTGACTTTGTTATTTTTTTTTCACAAATGTTAACTAATGGTGCTATGCAATTTGCCACTACTTTAGTTATCCATGTAATATTCTCATAATATCATAAACAATTGTGCTGGTTATTTATTTTTTTGTCAGCATTAGGTCTAACACCATGGAAGGGGTATATCTTGCACAAAGGAAGTATATAGCAACAAAGATTTCACATAGAAAGTGGACTGTTGGTGAAGATGAAATCCTAGTTGGATTTATGGTGGAGCTACATAATATTGGAACCTACAATTCTAATACAGGCTTCTAAATATTTGAACGAATTGGAGAGGATGCTTTCAATCAAGATTCCCGACCATAGGATTAAGGCAAGACCACACAATGAATTATGCATTAGAACTTTGAAGAAAGATTGGAGCACTATTTATGACATGGTTTATGGGAGAAATACTAGCCGTTTTGGATGGGATCTGGTCAAAAAGGTGGTGACATCTAAGAAGGAAGTGTGGGATGCATATATATATATATCTATATGCAATGTTTCTGGTTTAATTTATATTTTTCTTAGTGTGTATTTTTTGGTGATGTGACTATCTTATTTTCATTTTAGAGTTATAAAGATACGGCAATTTTCATGCACAGGAGCTTCCCTTACTTGGATGAGTTCACAATGACCTATGATAAGAATATCAAGCATAATGAAGATGCCCAAACATATGAGGATGTTATTGAAGAGATAGAAAGGGAGGCATCTATAGAGGACATTGCAAATGATGTGTTGATGGGGGTGAAGCAAAGAAACTTCTATTCACCATATTACAACCCGTACTAGTACAAAAAGGAGGAGAAAAATGCTTGAAGATGGAGCAATATTTGAGCTATCAGCTACCTCAAAGAGCTTTGACACTGGAATGTGAAAGACGATCGTGTAGTGAAGCGTTTGTCAATTGATCAATCATGGAAGGATGTGGAAAAATTGAACACATTCTTCACATCATCAAGGGCATATCACAACCAGAGATGAAAAATGCTTTACTGAGGTTACCTAAGTAGAGAACAACCTACCTATATAGTACTGGCTTCCACTGGAGGAGTGCTTGGACTATTTGAGGTCTCTTTTAAATGATTGAGGGACGCTTAGCCAAGAATAGATTTTTTTTTTTCTAGATGCACTATGACAAGTGCTCATTTTGTCATAAACTCATGAATTTTGCTCCTCAGCACTTTGTGCTATGTGTACATGTATCCTGGTTTTACCTATTGAGCCACTTTCAAAAGTATGTGCATACTATTTATGGTTTTAACTTTTGAATCACTCTATGAAATGAGTACTATCTTATGGTTGTAGCTTTTTTGTGTACATAACAATTTAACACAGTATGCGTAACATGATGGATGTTATCTTGTGGGTTTGAACCAGATGTGATCATGATGTAATTTGAAAACTGTTGTACTGGATTTCAGTAGTATATTTTCTATATGAAAGGTGATACATATGTTTTATTCTATATTTAATAGGATAAATTATGTGAATTTTTATTAATTATTATTAATATTTGATGCTTAGCTGGTTAATTTTGTATTTTCAAAATATGCAAGATGATAAAGGAGATAAATTAATCAAGTTATATCAAATTTTGGGTTAAAAGTGAAGAAATAACAAGGATTTAAGAAGAGCACAACGGGATATGTCAACCATGTTCAAACCATGCTTTCATTGAAAATGGATTTTAAATGAACGTGATCCAAAATTATAGCCACAAATTCGGTCGAAGCCTTAGCTATGGCCACGACCCAAAATCATGGCTACAGACTCGGTCAAGGCCTGGGTCACGACCATAGCCAAGGCCTCAACCGAGTTTGTAGCCATAGTCAAGGCCTCGACCTACGCCTCGATCGAGCCTGTGGCCATGATTTTAGGTCATGGCCTAGATAGAGGCCACAACAAAGGCTCGACCCAAGCCTCAATCCAGTCTACGGTCGCATTTTTCGAAGTTCAATTCGTCATAACTCTCAGCATATAACTTAAAATCCTTATTATAATATGTCCAGAAAAATCTCGTTTAGAGATCTGCTTTAGTTACAGGGGTTCACCCCATAATTGCGAATTTGATGCCAAAAAATCATCGTTTAGGCCTTGAAATTGGCTTTTTAATTATTTTTCCATATTTTTTAGAATTATTTCATGATAATCTAGTCGTAGTTGAGATTTAAGGGCTTTTTAGACTTGTCATGAGTATGTAAGTTGAAAACTAGCTAGACAGAAACATAACACAATATTAGTATTCTTTTACCTTAAAATAGAATAATAGATTTTTGAAGATAGAAATCTTAAGAAAAGATCAACTAACAAGAAGGAAGTTTCAAGATTGTTCTAGACAATGTACTCCATCCAATTATGTACTAAACATTATCAGCTAAACAACAAAACCCAAGAATTCATATATATGTTTTGTGCTTATTAGTTTAATGAATTGTTCATGTGTCTTGTTTAAGTCTGATTTGAATATCGAATTGCCTTCAAAATTGATATTTAGGATATTGACTCTGTGTTGATATCATATATTTGAATTGAAAATTGCATAATTGATTAGATCTAGCAAAATCAGAATAACTTGTTTGTATTTATAAAGTAGAATTACAAGAGTTTTCCGCTTTAACATAATTTTCAGAAAGAATTGTTTGTATTTCACTATATAGACAACCATAACTATCACCTAGATAATATATCCTTTCTTATACATGTTCCTTTTCCATAAACAAGATAAAATATCCCATGAGAAGATTCAAAAACCAGGAACACATGACACCCTTTACCACAACTTCTCTTTATGTGCCATATGTTTGTTTGCTAATTGCAGCCCCTTTCCCCTTTTTGAACTAGTTCTGCCTCGATCTCAAGTTTATTCACTCTTTCATTGTGCTTGGCTTGCGATGTCTCCAATTGGTATTGTCACGCCCTAATGGGTACCCTAAACGTGATAACCCGCCATACATAATATTAAAACTTGAGAATGACTACCTTAGTTATTTGGAAGCTTTCATATTGGTACAAGGCGTACATTCACAATAAAAAGAGGCTGGTGGAGTTAGGCATTTTAAGATAATGACAGCAGAACAATCAAAGCAATATTATTATGACTCATCAAGATATAAGGTCTTACAACTTCTACGGCGTATTTCCCTAATAAACCTCCATAATAACATAGTTTTCATAAATCAAATAACTAAAACCAAGAGATTTATGAAGGAAATCTAATCTAAAGTCTTCAAATAGAATTCTCCAAAAGATCGCCAAAAATGTAAGTCTACCGGACGGTCATGGTGGTTCCGGGCACAAAACAATAATCCTGCATTATCATAAATCTATTAGGGAATAAACATAACTAGCTTAATGAGATATTCCTTATGCAAAATGTATTCATAGTAAGCATATGAAATGCAAACAATCATATGAGCAACTATACGGTTTTGTGTGTAGGATGGATTATTCCTCCATTGATGCTAGGAAATGATTTGAACTGGGCTTGAATCGACCTCCTTGAAATCTTGCATACGTCTTAGGGTTCCAATGAACCATACTATTAGTCCCCGGGCTTTCCTTACCTAAAACGATCGATCTGGCTTTGCTACATCTTGAGGCTGTATTCCTCGAACATCATAACTCCTCAAGATGTAGCTGGACAGCTTATCTTTCCGATCCCATGCTGAAGAGTAGTAGCAAAAATGCGAAATGATATTTCAAGTGATATGCATGAGCAATTTAGTTCTAAGGAATTTTTTATTCGTCATTAATACATTCAAGGCGATCGATCAATGTTTGCACACATAACAATATATATAGAGGCAATTATAACGTTCAACAAATCGGGTTCTAATATACTTATTGTTCATTGATCACACATAACAATTCACATATATAACTCCCATGATAACCTACATGCATATCAATTTTTATCTTTTCCTAACATTTAGTGTTCTATTCTACCAACACATGCACGGATACATAAAACGTAAAAGAAACTCACTTGTTCATTTTGTAATCTTCTTAATCATAGTAGTCCTCTAGAAGGGAAATCTTGTATTCTTCGTCGCATAGACAAAAGAAATACTCGGGATGAGATTTCATGGAAGTTCTACTCAAACTTTCTAATTCTATTTTTCTATGTTTGTCAAAAATCGTATAGAGGAAAATTCCAACTTAAAATGGCAATAACTTGCTCATTTTAACTTGGAATTTTGCATATTATATACTGTTTCTTATCTACTCGAAAAGATCTATCTATTTTTAAGTTTTTTTTTGTCATAAAAAGTCTTTTGGATCACAAAAAGGTTGGTACAGAATCTCTACGAAAATCCCAGCCCTTGGAATACAATTTTCAAACTTTTCTTTATCCAAAAAATACTTTAGCAAAAATGTAAAGACCCGACATGCTCAATTCTCAAATTTAGCACACCAAGTCCCCAACCATGTATAACTCTTACGAATTATACGTAAGGTTGTCTTAAAAGAAGGTGTTTATGTTGAACATTGCTAAACCAATTTTAGAATTTATGAAATCGTTTAGTTAGATTTCTAAATAACTGGATTCGGCAGCGGAAAATCAAATTTTATAAAAAACTTATAAACTTCTACTCCCTACAGAGCAAACCAGTTTTCTAAGAAACTAACTTTTAAAAACACTTTATGATCTACTCTTAGGGGTAGAAATTATTTATAATCAATTGGCATTAACAAGCCCTTAAAAGAAAATACAATTTATAAATAAATCCAGTTTTCATAAAACAAAAAGAGAAACAAAATACAATAATATCTCGATCCTATCACACTTCACTCATTCTCCATATCTTCAGAATCGCCCAAAACCCGGAACAAACATCATCACATCGATCATCATCACCATCACCATCCTCATCAACAACATTAACAACATCAACAAGAATCATCATCATCAACTTCATCAGCATCATTAACAACAACAATACCTGTAAAAAAATAACAACAACAATAATGAGCCGGAGCTCAGTACACAGTAACACAATCACACACGGAGTGGCACGCGAGCTTAACTAAATGCAATGCATCAATCCACAAGTTATTATCTTTTCATTAAAATAAACAAATCAACAATGGAGCACTCACACTCCGGAACAAGCCAATGGGAATCTGGGGTCCTGAGTAACAGCAGCTGCTCAGGGGTTGATATAGATAGACCGGATATCTATATCTCCTATATCTAACCGATAAAGAAAATAGCTTCATTTAGGGTTCAAAAGTCGTTGCCCGACTCTACTTAAACTCAGTCCATAACATGAGCCTAGTTCACAAGTTCCCATAAACTTTGAACTAAACCATGGTATTTCCCCCTAAGTTTAAGTAAACGTTACTCAGATACTATTCCCCCTATCGGCTACCCACTTAACCAAAAAGAATCGCTATTGCATCATAGCGTACCATTGCATCATGGTAAAGTCATTGCATCATGACTTGGTTAAGCGCCTAACTAACATGTCATTGCATCATGACAGGTTTGTCGCTCCCCGGTTCCGGATTCAACGACGTAAAGCACAACCAACACTCATCAATTATTAAGCCGTCTTTAAGTTCTTAATCCATTTAGGATGCCTATCCTATAATCATCACGCAAGTTACTGCGTACCTTATATAAGATCGCCTGTAAGAAAAACATGAACCCCAATGACGATGTCCACTACTTGACAGAAACTCAAATGAGTTTATTTCCTTTTGTAAAAGATCCACCAACTCCTTACAAAACAATTAAAAAACCAATCAATTAAACTAGCTCAATCTAATCAATTACTAAGTCATCTATACCAAATTTTATTAAGATCCTATTTGAGCAGACACTAATGTGGAACCCCACTATGGCTGCGATAAATCGCCCCGCCAAAGTATGGACGGTTCTCCTTTGTCTGTCAAAGTATTTCTTTTCACTTTGATTATAGTTTCTTATCCACAAAGCATCAACGAAACATTTATATTCAAAAATAGATAAATCCAAAACAATTAAACATTCGAAACAACATATTCCTCATGTTATTCAAAGATTACCCTAACACATTCATTTAATCCAATTATTTGTTACTAACCCATTTTAGCTTAACCTTAGTCAAATTGATTAGAATTAGTCATTTAAGTCATTTACCAAGTCAAACTGATTAACCTTAGCCATTTAATTCAGAAGCCAAGCCAAGTGGATTAAGCTTAAGAAATCTAGTTCATTTTAGTTTAATTGAGTTCATTAAGTCAAACTCATTAGAATTAATCCTTTAATCTAAAACTAGTTCAAGTTGATTAACTTAAGTAATCTAATTCCTTTTAGCTAATTCAAGCTCATTTAGTCAAGTTGAACTTAGATTCATTACTAATTCATTATACATGTAGGATCTATGTCAACTTGAACCACCTTGACTTAAACTTAGCTAAATTAATTAACCTTAATCATTTAGTTCAAAAACTAAGTCAAATATGGCTAAACTAACTCAATCTAATTCATTTTAACTCATTCAAGTCTATTTAATCAATTGAACTTAAGTTTGTTAACTAAGTTCATTTAAGTTCAATAACTAATCATAAGAACAAATATAAACAAATCTTAAACTTAGCATGAAGGAAATTCAAATAAAATTCATAAAAATACATAATCATCATTTATATACTTACCAAGATCATTTAGTTTCACTAAGTCATCACAACATCATAAATCAAGCAATGGAAATCATATATACAACATAACTACTTTTAGTTTAATACTCTAGAAATTCAATTATTTGTTGAATTTATAAATCTATCTAAATCATGCTTAATTAAATCAATCTATCAACATAACACATCAAACATCACTTTCTATCTCATTTTAACTCAAAAAGATCCATTTACACTTAACAATAAACATTTAGAAAAAAAACAAGTTTTTATTTTGTTTAGGAAAACACAGCCGGAAAGAATCAAAATTTAAGCGATGTTTCGAATTTGTAAAAACTCAAAACATGAAAGTTGTAGATCTCTTTTTAAGCTTTTTATAGAACTTGAATCACCTCAATCGGAGGTCGTATGAAAAAGTTATGGCCAAAATACGAAGAGGCTGCGAAACAGGGCATTTAGTAAAACGAACACCGGCACTTCAAAGCCGGCGGCGTAAATTTCAAAGCCGGCAGCGTAAAGGCTCAAAGCCGGCAGCGTTGGAGACAGCTTTAAGAAAATGCATTCTGTTCCCTTCAAGGCCGCCTCAAAGCCGGCCGCGTAGAAGCTCCAGGAGCCGGCGTTGAAGACAGAACAGGGGTTACGAAAACATGTTTTTCACACTTTTCTTTTATCAAAACTTCTTCAAATCATTTCCTAAGCTTCCTATATCAATTCCAACATTAAATAAACTATAATAACAACTTCCAACACTTCAAATCTCTTCCCACAACTTCAAACAACAATCAAACTTCAATTCAATTCAATAAACTCCAACTCACTATTCATCCTCTTCTTCACCAATTCCCACTTCCATCAAACATTAAACTAACAAATACAAATGTAAACAGCACTTCCAACCCAATTCAACATCAATCCATCAATTAGAAATGTAAATAACAAGTAAAAACAAAGATAAATAGAAATAGATAACTTAGCTTTTAGAAAAGAACACAAGTTGAAACTTCCTCCTCTAGCTCGGTTTCCTCCATCTAGTTCATCTCCTAGCTTTGATTTATCTTCTAGTTGGCTTTGATCTTGAGATTCAAGTTGAATTTGGAGAGGGAAAGAAGAAGAAGAAGAAAGAAAGAAAGAAAGAAAGGAAAGAGAAGAAAACGAAAAATGAAGGAAGGAAAGGCAGCAAAGGGATTAATAAAAGAAAAGAAAAAGACAAAGCTAAATTAATATAAAATAGAAATAAGGTATAGGTTTAGAACTATCAGATCAATATCTATAGTTCCAGAAGTATTTAAAAGATGATTTCTGAACCGATATGTTACAAATTAAGATCTTATAATAAGAACTTAATTTAGGAATTTAATTTGGATGCAAAGATATTTAATTTGAGTTCGGGTTCAAGAATTGATATTTTTATTCAAGCAAATGAACTCAAATTTTACTGAGATTTAGGAATTAATATTTTTGGTCTAAATTGAATGTTTAGGAATCCTCTAAACATTTTTAGAACATGTTTAGAGATTTGAGGAATTTCAAATCTCAAAATCAACTTAATTCTTAGCTAATTAAATTAAGCCAACTTGTCTAATTAAGTCCTATAATTCATTTGATTCATTTAATCTATCTAAATCAATTTCTAATCTAGGTGAATATTTGGGGTATTTAAAAAAAAATAGATATTTGTATGATTGAAAAATATTTTGAATATATATATTATATATATAGACTCATATTGTATGCATGATTCAATGGTGTTGTTTCAGCGATTATTTTTCGTAAAACAACTTGTCTTATGATTTTGAAAACTTGAATCTTGATAATTTCTTTTCTAAGGTTTTGAAAGAACTTTATAAACTCTTGAGTTATTATAAATAAGTATATTCTTATTTTGTTTTCCAATTTCTTTTCTAAAATAAACAAATATTCTCTTAACTTTGGTCTTGTACAAATTTTACTTCTAGTGATAAAAATGAAGTTTCCAAAAGTTGTTGATAACCTATAATAATTTGGGTTGTATGTATATATTTCTTTTTAAAATGGTTTTGATAAAAAAGTCTTCTTCCTCTTATATTTTCACTTCCTAACTTCTTTTTAAAAAAAATAATAAATTTTATTTCTAAAACTTGGTCTTTTAACTTCTTTATCTATTTTACTTGGAAAGAAATCATTTTTAATGTTTTCTTAAGTTGTTGATAATATCTATTGTTTTTGAATTTACTATGTTTACATTCTCTTTATTTCTTTGAAAATGGGTTTATCATTTAGATTCTTGGCAACCTTTATTTTTCTAAGTGGTTTATAATTTAGTGAGTTGATTTTATCTTAACTTTGAAAATAAGTCTAGTTCTTGGTTTTATTATGATGTTAGAAAAGAAATCATATGATTAAGTTTTTATGAAAATTTTGATTATTAAAGAGTTATTAACACTAAGTTTTAATAAACTTTTTGTTACTCATCATAAAAAGATATTGTTTATTTTCTTAGATAATTGCTTAGGTAAAAATCATCTTTTATTGTTATTGAAGGAAATTTATGATGGGTTTGTCTAAATTTTTTAAAAGAATTTATAGAAAATACTTTTTTCCATGTTTTTTATGATAAAGTCTTTGTTTAAGTTCAAAGATATATAGTAAAAGAGTTTGGTTCCATTTTTCCTTTATTTCCTTGGCAAAATTATCCTTGTTGACATTTAGAAAAACCTTGGGAAAGTTTGAGAAGAAGTTGCAAAAATCCATTTTCTAAGTTGTTGCCAACAACTTTTTTATTTTGGTGACAAGTTACATAACAAAAGAGTTTAGTTTCATGTTCCTTTACTAAAGAAAATCCCACTTTAAATTTTGTTGAGACAATATCATTATGATGATGCATGTATATGAGCATGTAGTATAGAAAAGATGAAAATATCAAATAATAATATAAAAAGATTATAAGAAGCAAAAATAAGCAAAATAATAAGACCAATCATTGAGAACCTTAGCTTCATTAAGGTAACTCGGTCAAGTATTGAGAGCCTTAACTTCATCAAGGCTTCCCGGGACTAAAAATAGACTAGTCCCAAAAGAAGAGAAAAAGAAAGGAAAAGAAAAGCAATAATAATAATAAAAGTAAGTTGGTAAAAGTTAGTGAGCATTAGGCTCTAAGAAAATATAGATATACATATATTTAATAATATATTATATATATATAAGATTAGATTATGAGCATAATAATAGTAACAACATAATAACATAATATTAATATAATAAAATTGAAATTATTGGTATATGCAAAGAACAAAACATGAACATGTTGTTGCTTCTACAACTCACATGAGTATTTGAGAAACAACACCATGGTTATGCTAAGTTGCATGTCATGGAAAAATAATGATAGAAAGTGGTTACCTAAAATGTGTTTATTGTTGAAGGATGAAGATGATAGATGTAGGTTTATGTGGGTAGTAATATGTGGTAAATAGTTTATATGTAGAGAAGGATTTTGGAAGACTTTGGTTGAAGAGAGTTTTGGTAGAAAGGAATTTTGTTGAGAGGATTTGTGGAGAAATTTGAGAGAGTCTTTTTAAGTGAAATGAATGTGTGAAAGAAATAGAGAGAAAGGGGGTATTTATAGATAAATGTGGAGAAAAATTTTGGTTAATTAAATAAATGAAAAAGAAAAGAAAATTGATGGCATGAAGAAAAGGATGAATTAAAAATTAATTTTAGAAGAAAAGTATAAGAGAAGTTTAATAATATATGGTGTAGAATTTTGTGAGAAAAGAAAATTATAAGAAATATGTATATAGGTTGTAAGGAAAAGAAGAAATAGATGAATAGTAGAAAAGGACAATGCATAGTAAATAAGACTAATAATTTACTGGTAGTAAAGAAAATACGTGTATAAATGCGATATATGATATTTTTAGTTATCGAAAAATTATGAAACTGATATTTTTAGATTCCTTATATTACTACGAGTCTAATGGTGTTATCGAAATATTTTTACCATCTGATGTACCAAGGCATGGTTTTCAAAAACTGATCTCGTTTGGATCCGAAATACACTAAAAATTAGCAAATATGATATTTTTAAGCTTTCTTATATTATTACGAACTATTATCCACCATTATCTTGATTCTGTTATTTAGGATTTAAGAACACAGGATTGTTGGATCTAAATACTAGGGTTTGTTGTAGACTTTGTTGACTTTTAGGGTTCTGGTTTGATTTCCGGCCTTTTGATTTGTTCGTAAGATCACAAAATTTTAGGGGTTTTTACCGTGTTATATTTTTTGTTCAAATTTTTGTTTTAATTTATTTTAATGATTTATTTAATATTTTTCAGTTACCGGGATTGTTTAATCAAGTCTAGGATTATGTGATGACTCAGTTTGACTTTCGGTATTAATTTAGATTTTTTATTTTAGGATTAACTGAATGGCTTAAGGTTTATAATTTTGTTTTTGAGTATTATTTAGATATTCTATCTCGATTTATGTGTTAGGGATTGGATAAATGAATTGTCTCATGTTCGGATTTTGGGTCGATCGATTATTGAATTTGTATTTTTTTTAAGGTTTTCTTTTTCTTAAGGCCAAGAAATTTCATATTTGATATTGTTTAGGGTTTGGTTTTAACTTGGGTCGTCTTTTATGGTTCCGATTTGGTATTTTAATTTTAGAATTATTTTCCAAAAGTTATGAAAAATTCGGAGGTTTACAAGTATTCCAATTTCTCCAATCATCTTACAACCTTCTTGCCAAACTCAAGTCTATATTCACATGTTAGGGGGGTCTACCCATTCAAAGAACTTGCAACTCTCTCCCATATACATGTTTGAATAATATTCATATTAATCATCAATGATTAACAAATCCATTGGGAAAAAAATGGGAAATAAGAATGGATCCTTACCTAATACTTCGAACATCTACGAAACCTTTTTCCAAACTTCTTAGCTTCCAAGAGGATAAGACTATGTATCACTCCCCAAAATAACAAGCTACATTTGCCCCCTTTGAACCAGAAGAACATATCGATGCTCAGCTACTAGACATTGTTATCAACTAAAAGCAATAATACATGTTAAGAAGACTTCAATGCCAAATAACCCAATTGCCATACATATATTTATCAATGGTTTGCATGCTAAAGAGTACAATATTGCAATTGTAAACCTTCGAAGTTTTGGATTCAAATTAAAGCTTAAACCTAATTAGAAGTCAACCGAATTTCTAAAGTCAACAAAACTCTAGTTTACCGTTACTGCTTAAGTCCGGCATCACCGTTTAAGAAACCTAAGAGAGTAAGCAAAAGTTTAGTGAGTATAATAGTTCGTAATTATTTAAGGTCGTCTAAAAAGATCAATTTAGTAAAACCGCGACTCGTTTTAAACCCGATCGGACACAGTTCTTGAAAACCATGTCCCAGAGCTCGGAATAGTAAAAATATTCTGAATATACCGTTAGACTCGTAAAAATATAAGATTTTCAAAAATATCAATTTTATAATTTTTTGGTAGCTAAAAATATTAGATATATCATTTATACGCGTATTTTCTTACTACTGGTATTTAATTGTCATGTCTACTTTACATTACACTATTTGCTACTATTCTACACCATTTATCTATCTCTACTTTTTCTTACAACCTACTCTTACAACCCATACACCTATTTCTTACACATTTTCATTTTCAATACAACTTCACATCTTTCATATCTTACTTTTAATTAATCAAAAGACAAAAAAATAAATTTTCACTCCCTCTCTCCTCTCTAATTAGCGTCGGCTACCCCTCTCTCTCTCTTCCCATTTGTTTTATTTTTCATTTATTTAATTAACACAAATTATCTCCCACATTTTCGTATAAATACCCCCTCTTACTTCCACTTCTTTCACACTTCTCTTCTACTAAAGTTACTATACTAAAATCTCTCCAAGAATTTCCTCTCAAGAAGCTCTTCCAAGATTAGTTCTTTTAGGTAAATGTTCCTCAAGACTTCCAAATGTTCATTTACTTAATATGAGCTTAATGTATGTTTTCTAAAACCATGCAAGTTAAGAAAGCAACAATAGGTTCATACTTTGTTTTTATTCATAATCTACTTTTCTTATGTTGTTTTTATGTTCATAACTATCTAGTATATCTATATAATATATATTATTTAAAGCATATAAGCTCATTGTTTTGCAATTTATTTACTTTCTTGCAATTTATTTACATTCATGTTATCTTTAAGACTAGTCTTTCTAGTCTTAGACTTGTCCTCATCAAATCAAAACATTTTCTTTTTCTTTTGGGACTAGTCATTTCTTAGTCCCGGGATACCTTGATGAAGCTAAGGTTCCAATACTTGATTTATTTCTTATTAGCTTATTCTTTCAATTTATTGTGTTTATTTATGTTTTCATAACTTTATGATTCATATTCATGCATGAACATAATGGTTTTGTCTCAACAAAATAAATGAAGAAATATTTTCTTAAAATAAATATTCTTTTTTAGAAATAAAAAGTAGGAAGTTAATGTTTTTCTAAAAACTAAGAAGTGGTCTTAAACAAACTTAGAGGAGTTCATAAGGAATTTTATAAACATACATAACATTAAAAGGGCTTTTTTAAGTAAACAAAGATTTTACTACAACTTCATCTTTTCTTCGAATGATAGAAATTCTTTTCATCAAGAAATTATTTCTAAATATAGAAATGTTAATACTTTCAAAAAGTGTTAGAAGCTAAGTGTAAGAAATAAAAATCATTCTTTAGGAATTTGAAGAAATTACGAAAGTAATATTTAGGAAAAGAAAAGAGGTACTCATTATAAACAAATTAAGATGATTTCAAAGTAAAATGAATATTCCAAAAGTTCTCAAGTTTCAAAATCCTTAAAGACTTTACTTTTCATAAATTGAGACAACTTCATTTACTTCATACATTTGTTATGAGTCAATAAACATATGAATATACTTTCCAAAGGTTTTACAAGCTATTATATTACCTATTTCTTCAAAATGAGCTTTGGATAAAAGAAGGAAAACAAGTTTACAAAAATTCGTGATGAATCTGTTCGCTACTTTTTCGAAACCCAAATGACTTATTTTGATGAAAATAAGTTTAGAAATAGATAGATCTTTTCGAATAGGTAGAAAACGGTATATTATATACGAAATTCCGAGTTAAAATGAGTAAGTTATGGCTATTTTAAGTTGAAATTTCTTCTTATAAAATTTTAGCGCGATTTTAAGAAAAGTTTAAGATCTTCGAGAATAGAAACTTCATGAAAGACTCATTTTGGGTATTTCATCTTATTTAGGTGGAGAAGGACCCGAGATCACTTTTCTGGAGGATTACTTTGATTAGGATCTACCGACATGGAGACATGGAGTGAGTTAATTCTTGACTTAAGTTACATTTCCTTATTTTGTGCTTGCAAGTAGTATCACTAGCAATTAAGAAAAAGATAAAATGAATAATTGTTGTGTGACTTAGAGTTATGATTGATTGAATATAAGTTAAGAATATCGAAAGATGGTTTGATAAATAAATTATGATTCTTGTATTGATATGATGAAAATTGTGTTGATCACCTTCAACTTGAATTAAACATTATTTGGTTAAATTTATATTGAAATCATTTATGCATATCATACTTATGAGTCACATTTGTTTCACTACTATTATTCATGTGGGGAAACGAGGAAATGATAGTGGTGGCTGATAGGAGCCGGAAAGTCTACATGGGCTAGTAGGAGCCGGAAAGTCTACGGGGTAAGCAGGAGTCGGTAAATCTGCAAATATTGATAGTCGAATGGGCCTGTAACCTCCCAACCTTCGACATGGAGGGCGTAAAATCCATGCTACACTTGATTTCTGGTTAATCATGTGTATTCAGTTTGTTCATATGATTGGTGCATTCTCATATGTTTGATTAAAATACTTGTATGAATTATGGAAATATCTTATAGATGGAATTATCTCACTAAGCTAGTTTTGCTTATACCTTTTATAGCTTTTTGTTACAATAAGATTACCTTTGGTTGGCCCCAAGGAGCCCCGTATGCCAGGTACAAGTATAAGCTACTAGGAGTTTTTGGGAGAAGCTTTATGTATTTAAGTTTTGAACATAGACTTCTAGGAAAATCTCTACAGTAGGCTTATGTTATAGTTGTTATTATTTTGGAAAGATTTCTAAAGCGGGGGAATGCCCCTAAGATGATGTAAGTATATTATTATGGAAATCTTATGTTTATTTATATAAGTTCTTGCTTGCTTTTATTATCTACTTAAATGTAATACCCCTGTGAGTCTCCTACTATCTTGGAAGCATGCCTTGCATATGATATCGAAGCTCCTGCATGACTAAGGTTGTCATCCATTAGCTTTAATATTATATGCGGTGGACTGTCACGTTTAGGATACCCTCCGGGGCATGACAACAAGCAAAAGTAAAAGGAAGGAATGGACAACACATGCCCAGCACAAATAATCCTCTAAAATAGGGCAACACTCCTACTAAAGTGTGCATTCTGCTACATAGAATAACCATGCAGGTGGCCTATTCACAAAGAAAGTTACGTACATAGATTCCAAGCCATTCAACAGATGTAATGCATACCAATGGGTTGAAAAATCCACATGATGGTGCAAAGTAAACTCGTAACCTTAGTTTTTTCCCTTTTCCACTCTTTTTTTTTTTTTTGTCAATTGGCTATATCTAACTAAATATCATTTCCATTCCAAAATACACTGGGATCAGAGGTAAATTCTTCATTATTAAACATATTCGATTGTCTATTGTATAAAATAGCAGACATAAATTCTAAACTCTATTATGACTACGATTCTATTCGACACAATGAAAAGGTGCATTTGTCTATACAAAGCATAAAGTGCAGTCTACTAAACTAAAAATAAAAACAATAGCTGAGAATTATGTTTTAATGGGTTCACCGATTATGTCCACCCAAATATACCAAATCATAGGTTCCAAATTTTAATTTCATAACCATGTTTGATGACCATAATATCTTTTCATAGTGTCACATGTTTGAAAAAATTAAAAGCATTTCAGCAAAACCCATATAGTATAGGCTTGAGTAAAACTTGCTATTGGTCTTCTAAGCTGGATTTGTCAAGTGTCATCAACTTCTCTTTTTTTTTTTCTTTACAATAAGAGTTGTATACTCTTTTTTCTTTTTGTACATTTACATCGAAAATATAGTGGCAATATATAGTTACTTTTCTAAAATCGGAATGGGATTTTAACTTCAAGATAGCTATATAGGTTAGAGTAGCTATTCACTTGTCCAAGTTGCTGCAAGTGAGAAAAAAGAATTAGGAAGATGTAGGTAGACACTGACCAACAACTACCCAGGCATAGCATACTAACAAGTTTAATAAACAAGGGACAATGAACCTTACTAGAAGCTCATGCTACAAGTGTCAGATCTCGCATGCGCATCTTCTTCATCTCAGATATGGTCTCAAATTCTTCCACTCTAGGGATTGCTTTTCACAATATCAGATTTCTTCTTCTTGTCTACTAGTTTTGTGTAGACGTTCGATTACAGAAAGATTAGAAATGGAGATTTCGTTAGGATGAAAATAGGGTTTGCTTCTTCTCAGTTGATTGGGATAAAAATAGGTTTTCCTCGAAAAATAAGGTTTTTCTCTTTTGAGATAGGAACGATGAATATTGTAAAAACTATGAAGTTCATGTTCTTTTTCTTCCTTTATATAAAGTATGTGTTTTTTTTTTTTTGTGTGTCTTTTTTCTATCTATTCATGCCTTATTATAATGTTTTATTCTATCAAGTAAACAACGTAACTATAAATCAATCGAATCTAAGTGAATATGGTAATAATATTTGCATCATTATTGCACTCCTATTCAATTCCTCTGTAATACTAATTCATTACAGCCTTGTTCCATTCAATGAACTAAACATGCTAGTAAGGATTGAGATGAAACAAGTCTGTTGGTATGAAGTTAGAAGGGATTAACACAAGATTTATTTTACTTATTTATAATTTGTATTCCATAATAATAATAATAATAATAATAATAAGTATTTTGTTATAATAGTCTCTACCATATAACTATTTTAAGTCCCACTCCCACTTAATGTTGAATTATTATAAGAACTAGTTAAATGGGCTCAGGTTTAGAAATTTTGGTCCGTTTAAAAGTAAGCCAAAATGGCCCAATCCATTTAACCTATAGTCCAAAGCAGGCTAGGGCCAAGTTGGCTCTCCAAGCCCATTTGCCCAGCTCTATGTACTTACGTAAATAACAAATTTGGTTTTATTTAATAATATGTGAAAGCCTATCGTCTTGGCCTAGTGGTATCTTTTTTGATTTCTTCTACGAGTCTTCTAGGTTCAAATCTCTCATCTCCATTGTAATTATAAAACAAAAAAAGGGAAAAACAAAAGAATACAAATGGTTGAAACATTTTTAAAAGTATTTTCGCTGAGAAATGTTCAAATACAAATTGTAAAATAATTGTTTGTTTCCAAATGCTACTATTTTATATATATATATTATATATAATATTTGTTTCCATAGAGGTACTACTGTAGTTCAATTATTAGTCCGATTTCTTTTCTCTCTAACTCTCTTTTTTAAAATTTTTTAAATGAGGATCTTAATTAGACCATTTTTGTTGAACGCTTTCTCAGTTATCACTTTCCCGCTAGATGGGTTTTTGAAAGGTTTGGCTATGATTTCAATTCAATGATTTCAATATTTTGTCGTCTGAATCTTGACTCGATGGGTGGGATCCATTTAACCTTAAAAAAAAAAAAAAAAAAAGGAAAGATCTAATACAACAGCATGAAGAATTAAGTAAAGCGAAATCATATGAGAAGAAAAAGGAGATGTAGACCTTGGTAGAGGAAAACAAAAGCGGATAAAAAGAAAGAACCTACACACTGGTCCAAAGTCCAAATACAAAGTAAGGGAAAAAAGAGTACTGGAAAAAAGAAAAATAAAGCATAAGAAAATTCTATGAAATAAACTATTTAATAGTTCGAACTCATATTTAATCATGATCGTACCTTGATCAAAATAGTAAATATGTTGGAAAAATAAACGAAGTTTAATTATAATATTATTTTATGGCATTTGGCTTAGTTATTATGGAAGAAGCTGCAAATTTGAGCTGGAATGGTGGCATGGACAAGAAATGTTTCAGGCTGGATCAAGGTATTTCTTTGAACAAGTTAAAAACAAACAAATAGGATATACGTTGATGGAGGTAAAGCTTTTCTTTGTTATGAAGCAAAACATATAGCTAATATTTATCACATATTCTTCTACTTGTATTCTATTTATGAAAAATTACAACTAAGCCTTAAGAAAATGACAACTACTTTTGGCAAATAATGAGCTGTCTAAAAGTTGTTTTTACTTTTACTTTTTCTAGGGTTTGTATTCTAAACCACCTACTATATACTATAAAAAGGACTCATGTCCTTTATCTAAAATATATGAAAAACAATATATGTGAAAATAGTGTGATTTGAACAAAATTAGAGATGTTCCAACGAGCCTCTTTGGTGTGTGTGAGAATTTATCAAATTTTTTTTGTTTGTGTTGATATTTTAATTTCATCAGATCCTACAAAATATATCAATTGCTACGTTAGTTCTAACAATTAGATAATTGATTCGATGGTTTTATTGATAATTAAGTATAATTTTCCATGAAGAAACTATAATATCTAATCAATCATCTGACTATTAAAATAAATATCGTACATGATATATTAAGCATTGATATGTCAAGTATTTATTAAAATAACTGATGAGACTGATGGAACCATAAGATTTTTGTAGGAAGAAAGAAGACATAAAATAGAAAAACACTTAAAGAAGAAAGAAATAAGGAAAATCAAGTCAAACTTGTATAATTTAGATATTACCATAAAGAAAAATATATTCTCTCTCTAAATACTAATGAGAACAATTCAACTTGTTACTTACAATATTAAAACAGTAAATATACCATTTTCTATATTAATTCTAATAGTTAGATAATTGATCGGATGATCTTATTAGTGATACTGTACAATTTTCCATGAAGAATTAATACCATCCGATCAATCATCTATTAAAATAGATATCATATATATTATATTATGTATTTCAACTATGTTATTATGGTTAAATATAAATCTAAGTCGTTAAATAATATGAGATTATTTTAATTAAAAATATCATGATGAAATTATAGAATTTTTTTAGGAAGAAAGAAGACATAAATAGAAAAACTAAATGAAGATATAATTAAGGCAAATCAAGTCAAACATGTATAATTTAGATATCATGATAAAGAAAAATGTATTTTATCTCTAAATTCTAATAATAGAAAAATTCAACGTATTACTAGCAATAAGAATATTTAAAACATAAGATGCATTTAAAAATGTTTAATTTCAATGGATAAAACCTATCAGGTTTAGAATTTATGCAATCCTTCATATATATATATATATATAAATTAAGTGCTTAATTCACAAAACATGAACAAGTTTGATGCTACTCTTTTTGATGTCTATGCCATTGTTTAGCTAGTAGTTATATTGGTTAGATATTATTTCGATATTTATTTTAAATTAAATTAATATTGATATATTATCGATAAAAATTTAATAATTTTATTTATTAAAATAATCAAATTGATATGAACGGATTTAAATTTAATACGATAAATAAATTACAAATGTTTGATAAAAAAAAAAAAAAACTGACAAGTTGCGTACGTCACGCACGCAAATATATGTCCTTGTCAATGTTTTACCTAATAGTACCTCCAAATTATTTCTCCAGGAGTCCAAGTTGCAAACGTCACAACGTAATATATTATATATTACACGCGAGTCTCTCCAATAGCATCTCGGATGATTTATTTGTGGCCATAAGTACAAGAGGGATTTATTTGGTAAGAAATGTAAATATAATAAAATAAAATTGCTCAATTAAAATTGTAGAAAAGACAAGATTATCCTATCTATTATTAGAATTAGTTTTTATGCCAGAGAAATTTTCTAATTTTCTATTAAATTTCATTTTTTTTTCCTTTTCTCAACTATTAACAACATTTATTTAATACTTGAAAGGCACATTTTTAATGGAAAACCATCAACCCAGCTTTTTTAACTAAAATATCTCAAAACCATTGTTCTCATGCCTTTCCAAAATCAGAACAATACAGGCAATAATTATGAATAACATCTTTAGATTCCATTTCCGTCAACCTCACTATCTTCCAAAAGAGCAAAATCCAGGGCACCCATATCTCCCTAAACCCACAGAATAATCGTGGACCCCTGGAATTATAAAATTATAAAGAAAAACGCTCTTCCTGATCTACTGAAATAAAAAAACCCACTCTTAACTCTTCCCTCCGGTATAAACAACCCCCTGAGTTGCCAGCACTACCTCTAAACTTTCATAACTTGCTCTACTCGATCTTATTTTTCTCCACTAGCACTTAGTTTCTCTTTATTTCTTCTCCATATATAACAAGACAATAGACAAATATGGCTTTCCTTATTTCCAAAGACCAAACTCCTCCTCTCATGGAGCAAAACAATGTAAGGACAATGAAAATTTCTTCGGACCCAAATGAACAACCTCGTAATAATAATAATAAGACTGGTAGTGGTACACCTGTCTCAAGCCAACTCCATTTAAAGTCTTCCACTCATGAGTCGCTGGATAGAGATGTTGTGCTGAGGAGAATCCGACACCGAAAGTACTTGAACAGGGTTCGCACCGTCTTTGATGAGATATGCCGTGGTGGCTCGCACCTGGACCACACCTGGATGGACCCAGAGGACGCCTTTTCGTCTCCTTGATTCACTACATATATATATTCTCTTTGATATCGTCGTCGATGTAATTGTAAATATTAGTGTGTTATAGCTATGCCTATTATTTGTAATTTAGCAGCAGCATAATGTAGCTCCAGATAGCTAATGTTCTTGCTTATTTTGCAATTATAAGATAAAGTCTCCTTTTGTCTGCTTTGTTGGAATTTCCTTTCTATACTTTATTAGAAATTATGTGCATCATTTATATAAATTTTAAGCATTAAAAAAAGAAAAATGTTCTATATAAGTTGAGCATAATATATCATGCTTGTCTCTTTTAAAACCAAATTTAGTAACTGCCATTGTTGAAGTGTGCATATATATATATATATATATATCTCCTTGGAAAAATTGTTTAATTTATGATCAATTTTATCATATCAATAAACGGTTTAAATATTTTTTAATCATGATCAAATCTTAATTTTTTTATACTAATTTCTTTATAACCAATTTAATTTTAAGCAATATGCCGTAGTACTTCCCTTCTCTTCCAATGATTTTATATCACTTACCATTTCTTTGCTGAATCCTCCTCCTATGTTCTAATTTTATTTATTGATTTTTGGATTTTCGAAGCAGCCAGGTGTCAATCTCTGCTCTACTTGCGTCACGTGTTGGTAGTAGATAAGTATATCTTGCTCAGCTTCAAATTCATTTGATTTACGCCGTTATCGGCTTTATATTAGAGGATAAAGAAGAAAGTTATACTTGAAGCGAAAGGATTAGCTCTGGAAAAGATAAAAAAATAAAAAAAATAAATAACAAGGTGAAAAGGGAATAATTAACCGAAGTCTAAAATCACCGTATTGTATATATATCTTATCAGAACTTAGAATATTTAATTTTGGAATTATATCCATAGATCTTTAAATCTTAATTAAAAAAAATGTTAAAGATTCGGTTTTACTGTTTCTCAAATAAAATAATAAGTAGAAAGTTTTAACACCTTTTTATTATTTTTAAGGGTAAAATTATTATACCAGATAACAAAAATAAATAAATATAGTTCTTTTGAAGATTTAGGGTATCATTGTATACTTTTAGGATGACCAAAAGAAAAAAAGAATGTATACTTTCAGGGATAAAGGGACTAAATATGCATTTGAAAATAAACGAATATAATAAAGCATATTTGTAAGTTACTTAAATTTGTAAAAGTTCTAGGCATTTCATTTCAATTGGGAGACGGTTACGGATCAAGTAATACCTTGTTCCGCCGCTTAGTATTTACCGACCTATTCATACTGGTCTGTTATAAGTTTGTTTAAACAGATACCAATATAAAAATAATCTATTGTATAAAAATAATTACATAAGTTATTTAAAATTTTATATAAAAAATAGCATCTATTAAATAGAGTTAAGATAGATTGGACAAAAAAAAAGGAATAAAAAAAAAGATTAAAGATAGACATTCCATGTATTTAATCCAATTTTGAATTGTTTGTCAAAAATGGGGGTGGAAAAAAAAAAAAAAAACCTAACCGAACCAGTCTGTAATTGAACTAAATCAAACTGAAAATATGGTTTTTTTTTTTTTCCAAATGATTTGGTTTAAAAAATTATTAATCTGAGCCAATCTATAAATTTATAATTGGTAACCAATTTATAAAACCGAGTCAAATTGTTTTAGAGGAACATAATAATATTTCACTTATAACTATAAAATAATTTTTTTATAATGATTGATTAATTTATGATTTCATTATGATATTTATATTAAATGAATATTGATTAATATTAACTTATTCCTTTTTAAAATTGTTTTTTAGATTTATGACTATATTCTTTCATTAGTGACTTAATATATATTTTTTTCAATAATTTTAACTTTGTTCGAGTATGAAATTTGTTTATTTAATTATAACTCATATTATGTATTAATTGTTTAACGTATTTTGTCAACAAATCACTTTTATTCATGGATGATTTTTGTTGGTGGATGATTTTACTTTAGCCAAATTTATTTGTAGATAATAAACTAGATGGTTTTGTGAAAAATTATAGATTATGGCTTCCTATGTATAAGTTAGTGAATGTATTTTGTTGGAGGATAACTGATTTTGATTTAAAATTTTGTGGAGGGCCATAGATTATGAGTATGATGGTTTTATAAATCATTTTGTTGGTGATTACAATATAAACTTTGTAAATGTTGGGTGGTTCACTCAGTAGTGGGCCTATAACACATGAGAATTTCTAGTGTCCACTTAATTGATTTTGTTTAAATATTTTATTTATTACTTGCTATTTTGTGGAGCAATATTAATTGTATAGGGGAAAAATGAGATCTTATTTGCTTTTATTGTAGAGTGTATACACTCTATGTGGTGTAAATCCTTTTTTCCCCAGCAATGCTATTAGAACTCCTGGTTATAGATTTGTGTTGAGATAGAAAATAGAAACCAACACAAGTAAGATGATTAGCTTAAATGGCCTCCATTATGTTATTTGAAAAGGCAAGATGGAAGATTTTCTTTATGTAAAGAAAATCTATCAGCCTTTATTTACTAAACAAAAGCCTAAAGATATGAAAGATGATGAGTAGAACCTATTACATAAACAAGTGTACAGCTATATTAGACAGTGGGTCGATGATAATGTGTTGGAACCATATAACTAGAGAAACTAATGCTAAAAATCTATGGAATTAGCTTGAACAGCTATATGCCAAGAAGACCAATGATACATAATGTATTTGATCAAGCAGTTGTTATCCTTGAAATATCAGGATGGTCTTCAGTGGCAGATCACATGAATGATTTCCAAATAGTCATGAACTAACTTGCTGCTATGGGAATGAAGTTAGATGATGGTATTCAGGAATTGTTTCTTCTTGGCTCATTACCATTTATAGGAAACCTTTAGAATTTCATTATATAATCTTGTTAATGATGGTATAGTGCCCTTAGAGCTTACTAAGAGTAGCATATTAAATGGACAGATCAAAAGAAAATTTTTGGGATCCTCTCCATAGTCAGAGGCCCTGGTTACTGAATTAAAGGAGACAAGCCAAAATAGAAACTCCTTAAAAAGTGAAACTCGCAGCAAGTCCAAAGGAAAATCAAAGCCTTAGAAAGATATAAAATGCTACCATTGTGATAAGATGGATTAGATGAAAATGTGATGCAAGTAACCTAAAGGAAAAGGGTGAAGATAAGAAAGAAGAAAAAGAAATTGTTGTAGTTGTATTTGATGGTGATGTTGCTGTTGCTATTGCTATTGCTGGAAAATTCAATAACCAAACATGCATGTACTCTAGTTAGATAATAGATGCCGGTGCTACATTCCACATGGTACCACATCGAGAGCTTTTCTCATCTTACACTCCATGTGATTTTGGTAATGTGATTATGGAAGATTATGGAGTATGTAAAGTAGCTAGTATGGGAGATGTCTGGTTGGAAACCTCTTGGATACATGATGTAGTTGAAAAATGTTAAACATGCCATAACTTTTTGCTTTAATGTAATTTCAGTAAAGTCACTTGATCCAATGGTTATGAGAGCAAATTTGGTTGTGGCAAATGGAGAATAATAACGGATCCTTAGTGGTTGCAAAAGGACTAAATAATTATACCTTGTATCGAATGCCAGCTAAGGTAATAGTAGCTAAGGTCAATGTAGTTGAAGATTACACCATAGATTTATGGCATATGCATCTTGGCCATCTAAGTGAGAAGGGATTATACCTTAGCAAGACAAAAACTTCTCCCCATCAAAGGTAATCCCTTAAACCTTTCACTCATTGTTTTATTAGTAAGTAACGCAGAGTTTCTTTTCATAGTTCCCCTCCACATAAGAGGTCAAATGCCCTAGATTCATTCAACACTGATGTTTACACCATGGATTCTAGAACTTTGGTGGTTATTTATATTTTATCACATTTATTGATGATTATTCTACAAAAATGTGGGTGTTTACTTTGAAATAAAAGGACCAGGTTATTGATGTCTTCAAACACTTTCATGTAAGTGTTAAAAGAGAAACAGGTAGAAAACCAAAATGCGTAAGAGCATATAATGGTGGAATATAAGGGTCCATATGAGAAGTTTTGCAACACCATATTATCAAGCTTGAAAAGACGGTGTCCAAAACTCCACAACATAGTGGGGTTGCAGAGAGAATGAACAAAACAATTATAGAAAGAATAAAGTGTATGCTCGCTCATGCAAAACTACCTAAAGCCTTTTGGGGTAAAGCTATGAGAGCTGCAATGGACTTAAATGACCTTTCTTCTTCAATTCGTCTCGATGGTGATATCCCCAAGAGACTTTAGAAAGGGAAAGATGTCTCTTATGATCACTTGAAAGTGTTCGACTACAAGGCTTTAGTCCATATCCCAAGAGATGAAAGATCCAAGCTTGATGGAAAGTAAAAAAAAAAAAATGTATCTTTCTGAGTTATGGCCACAAGGAGTTTGTTCACAGACTGTGGGATTTGATTGACAAGAAAGTTATCAAAAGCCAAGATATTATTTTCTTTGAAGACCAAACAATTGAAGATGTTGAAAAAAAAAAAAGAAAGGTTAGTGTCAGTTGGTAGGAATAATACTGTTATTGAGGTATGTCTTCCTATTAGGGTTGCTAACGATGGGGAAGATGCAAATAGTAATGATGAAGATATGGATAATGTTCCTATTCACTTAGTTCCACTATAATCAAAACTACCTGTTGAGCTTCAGATGAGAAGGTCCATTAGACAACTTCATCCCTTATAGTGATATCCCTACAAATGAGTATGTGTTATTGACTAATGAGGGAGAGCTAGAGAGCTATGAGGAGGCTTTGTCACATGACCACAAGGAGAAGTGGTTGAAAACCATGCAAAAAGAGATGTGGTCCTTGCACGAGAACCATACTTTTGAGTTAGTGAAACTACCATAAGGCTATAGAACACTCAAAATAAATGAATGCTTGAGTTGAAAGTAGAGGAGAATAGCTCACAACCAAGGCACAAGGTAAGATTGGTTATGAGGGGTTTCAATTAGGAGGAAAGGAGTCGATTTTGAAGAAATATTTTCACTTATGCTCAAGAGTCTTCAATCCGTGTTGTCTTTATGTTCGCAGCTAGTTTGAATTCAAAAATTGAGCAACTTGAGGTAAAGACCACCTTCCTCTATGGTAATTTATAGGAAGAAATATATATGGAACAACCTAAGCATTTTGTAGCAAAAGGTAAAGAAAATGTTGTATACGGATTGAAAAAGAGCCTATATGGCCTTAAGTAGGCTCCCAAGTAAGAGTACAGAAAATTTGATTCTTTTAAGGTTTATGGTGAGCATGCCAAAACTTGTTCCGCTCATTGTGTATTTGTGACAAAAATTCACTAATGGTGATTTCATTATCTTACTATTATATGTAGATGACATGCTGATTGTTAGGCATGATATTAAGAAAATTAAAGATCTCAAAAGGGTTAAGTAAGTCCTTTGCCATGAAGGATTTGGGTGTTGCAAAGCAAATCCTTGGCATAAGAATTACTCATGATAGAAAGAATGGAAAGCTATGTTTATGCCAACAAATGTACATTGAGAGGGTATTAGAAAAGTTTCACATGAGCAATTCTAAACCAGTGAGCTCTCCACTTACAGGTCAATTTAAATTAAGTTTGAAGTGATGTCCTACTAGTAAGAAAGAAAAAGAAGAAATGCAAAAGGCTCCTTATGCATTTGCAATTGGTAGTTTGATGTATATTATGGTATGCATAAGGTTAGATATTGCCATGCAGTTGGTGTTATCAGTCGGTTTCTTTCTAATCTTGGTATAGAGTAATGGCAAGTAATAAAGTGGATACTCAGGTATCTTAGGGGCACTTCTAGATTCTGATTATGCTTCGGTGCTATTAAACATATTTTGGATGGTTACATAGATGCTAATATGACTGGTGATGTGGATTTTACTAAGTCTACTTTTTAGCACATTAGGACTTTTGCAAGGAGAGTCTGTCATGGCAATCTAAATTGCAAAATTGTATTGCATTATCATCCATAGGGGCTAAATATATTGCTATTACTGAAGTAAGAAAAGAGTTCTTGTGGATGCAAAATTTCCTACAAGAGGTAGATCTTAGCAATAAGAAATATGTGTTGCATTGTGATAATCAAAGTGTAATTCATCTCAACAAAAATGTGACCTTTCATTCTAGGTTAAAGCACATTAAAGTGCAGTATCATTGGATTAGTGAAGTATTAGAGATGAAGCACTTGCCACTTGAGACAATTGATATTAATGATAATGGTTCAAATATGATGCTAAGATTTTACCCTTAGAAAAATTTGCTTCTTGCAAGAAGAAAGCAGGTTTGGTTGAGTGTTGCCCTACTTGTTCGTGAAGGAGACATTTGTTGGATGGGTCACTCATTAGTGCTCCCACCACAACAAATATATATTAATAATGACTTTTTCCAAAGTAAAAAAGATGTGTGGCATCTTTTTTGAGCCATGGATATATATATATATATATATATATGTATGTATGTATAACACCCATGAGAAGACCAATGAGAGAGAGAGAGAGTGTGTACATCAGCAAGAAGAGAAGAAAAAATTTAAAAAATTTAGTCAGAGATTTGGTGGAGTACTTGAATTCCTTTGGAGTTAAAATTTTTATATATTATTCCTAGCTGCGTGAGCTACACATTGGTGTAAGCAGTTTGTGTTTTGTTTTCTTGTTACTTGGGTTGAGATATCCTTTTATGGGTTTTTATTACATTGTTATCCACCAATTTTGGTTAATATTCAGTGTTTGTTGATCCCTGAATTGTAATTGTTAGGAGGAACTTGTATTGGTGCCCATTATTTTAAGAATAGTAGAGATATTTTACTGAACTAGGTCCCATGGTATTCCACGTTAAAAATTATAGTGTCTACTTAATTTATTTTGTTTAAATATTATGTTTGTTACTTGATATTTTGAGGAGCTATATTGATTATATAAGAAAAAAGAAGATCTTATTCGTTTCCGCTATAGAGTGTATATACACATTGTGTGTTTGTGGATCCTTTTTTTTTCCTAAAATTGTAAAGTAATTAAATATTTCAATATCCATACAAATGTTAAAATAAAAATAGATTAGAGAAAAATTTTGATTGGAATTTTGATTTAATTCACAATTTAAACTAAATCAAACCGTTATTTTGTAGTTTGAAAATTTTCTAATCTAAATCAAACAGTTACGTAGTGTTTAAAGGGATAAATGCAAAAACACCCCAAAAACTTTAGGGGTGTTGCGGATTGACCTCCCGAAATTTCAAACTAAGGTTTTTGAACCTTTTAAATTAAAAAAAAAAAATCAGCACCATAAGGACAGTTAATTATTTTGATATAGAGATGAGGTAAATATGAACATAGATGAAAGTTTAGGAGGTGAATCCTGTCATGCCTCAAAGGGTACCCTAAATGCGACAGTCCGCTACACTTGATATTTAAACTCAAGTAAGACAACCTTAGTCTCTTCATGAGTTTGAACATCGGGTGTAAGGCTCACGTTCAACATATAGGGACCATACGTTGATTCGAAATAGTTTAAGGAGACATACATAGCAACAAAAATGTAAATCATAACTGTTATATTTAGATTTATTCTATTACATGGTCTAAGGGGCATTCCCCCATCGAAAAATTAAGAGTTCTCAAGCTCTCAAAGTCTCTTATATTATCTGTAAATAACAAATTAGGAAATTCAAATAGAAGTCTATGCCTACGTCTAGGTTTCCACCTCATCAGAAAGCTCCTTAAAGTCTAAAAGTTGTACCTGATGATAGTGGCTTCTCGGAGATAGCCATAAATATTCATACTGCAACAGCAAACTATTGGGGTATAAGCTTACGAGCTTAGTGATATTCATTTCCAAACAATAGTACTCAACAACATTATATAATAGACAAGTTATTAACATCCATATGAAATGCACAAGCAAATGAACATACAAGCATATGACTTTTCGGGAGTCATATGTGAATGGATTTACGCCTCCATTCAGGGTTGGATGGTCCATAAGTCATGCAACCATAATTCCAATATTGAGTGGGTACCCATAAGTCATCAACCAAACTCCCGACCTCTTTCTCTTGATTATACAACCTCCGTTGTTTTATTGTGATGGTTTTATTTGTCTACCCTACATCAATTAACTTAAGCGATCTCACATCCTTAATGTTAACTTAGGCCCCCTCGCCTATCTGCTAATATACTTTTGTCCCACCAAAGGTATATCAACCAATGCAATATGACTCACTACGTGATATGCATGCACAGTTTATTGATATAATCGTGACATGTGAATTAGGTAAGTTAAGAGCGATCATAGAGAATTTCAGATAAGTCAAGTCTATACTAGCTCATACAATATTTTTACAACAAGTCTCATTCCGATATACTTAACATTTATTCAACCAAGATTAGATCACAACTCATCGCCATTTTTATCTTTCCCTAATTCTATTGCCACTACGTGTACAAGCACATACATGAGCACAACCATTTAAGAAATGAACTCACTTTGCCATGGCGCGGAAATCCACTTAACCGTAATTATCCACGGAAAGGTCTAGTCCGTCTCCCATGATTCCTAATCAAAAGAAATAACGTTAATGAGTATTTTTATGAAGTTTAAATGAACCTATAAATTCTATTCTATCAAGTTCGTCAAAATTTCCAAGAGGAAATTCCAACTTAAAACGGCAATAACCTGGTCATTTTAACTCGGAATTTCATATTATATACCGATTTCTACCTATTCGAAGAGAGATATCTATTTCTGAGTTATTTTCAACAAATGAGGTCAATTGGTCCATGAACAATAGGTACAGAATACTACACGAATTTCCAATTCCACAATTCAACTCCTATCCTCAAAACAAACATCATAGTAAAGATTTGATAGATACTTAGCTATCAATGTATCTCGTAAGACTCTATTATATATTATAATTCAATATAATGCATGATTCATGAATGATGGGAGTTTCTAATTCCCCATGTACTTAGATACTATCAAATAAGAAGTATGTAACCTTATTTTTCTAACATTGTTTCTACAAGTGCATCATGTATATATGTAATACCTACCATCTATTATCATGAAGGTCATGGAATGACTATCTATTTGTATATCCTTAGCGTTATAGTATCAATAATTCTTTTTGTAAGGCTTTTTACTTTGTAAAAACTTTGAAATTTACTAGGCTTAGGAAAGGTGGTTTCTTTCTTGAAAAATCACAGTTGCTTTCATTAAAACTTAACCTTGATGACCTATATAGTCATTACCTTCATCATCTAGAAACCTTCATTTTGGGTTTAGAAAATAGATGTTTAGATAAGTAGTTTTGCCTAAGTACGAATTTTATAAAATTTTAAGGAATGAAAACATTGTTTCACCTATTCTTGGAAACTATTATTGTTCTAGGATTATAATTTGATAAACCTTTCTTATTCTTGTCAAAATTGAGTCTTCCTTACATGTATCCTCTAGGACTTTCATTTTCCTATTAAAATTATCATTTTGGCATTTGGAAATAGGTGTTTAAATAATGGTAATTTTCAAATCCGAATTTTGAAAAATTTATTTGAGTTTGTTTTCTTTGTAAAACTCATTTAGTCTTTTAAAAACTATTTCCTAATCAAACCTACCCACTAAGGCTTCCATTTATTTAATAAAAATCTTGTTGGAGTTGAAAAATGGGTGTTTACATTTCAAGCTTCTTTTATTATGAATTTAAGACTTATTTTTTAGATTGAAATATCACCTTTGTAAGCATGCCTTTGTTTTGAAAATATTCCTTAGTAGATCTAAGTTTTTCTCATCCACCATTTATGATATCTATTCCCCAAGCCCTTCATTTAAATGAAAAATACACATTTTGAAGTTAGAAAATAAGTTTTCTAAATATGGTTCCTTTTTTATCCGAATTTTCAAAAGTTATTTTTATTGAAACTAATATAGATCTTGAGTTTTCTAACACTTTCCTACTTCCATCAAGCTATTACAAGCTATTTAAGAGCATAAAACAAAAGCCTATGCATGTATGAACTTAAAACAACTAGATCTAGTCTACTAAATTAGTTATAAATGCATGAACACTATGATGGTTATGTGAACATGAATAGATGATTAATATATGCACAAATCATTAATAATAACAACATAACTAATAATAAAACAAGATAATAGCAAAATAACTCAAATAACAAGATCTAAAATATTGTGATGGCAAAGATCTCATGTTCAAGTGTTTCCACTTCCTTAGCTTGAAGCTCATGGGATTTTGGAATCACACATGAATGAACTTGCCATTACATGTTTCAAGATCCTAAAGTATAGATCTATTACCTATTGGTTGTGTGGGGTAAGAAATTTGAAGGAAAAACAAAGTGTGTGTGTGTAATGGAGGGGAAGCTCATGGTTTTGGAGAGAGGGAGTGGAGAGAATTATTGCAAAATTTTCTAAGAGAGAAAGAAGGAAGAGAGAAAGTGAAGTGAAATGGATATAAGGTAGTATATATAGGGAAATGGATTAAGGTTTAATAAAAAGGAATTAAATAAAACAAATTGAGAGAGGGAAATGGGAGGGGATTTGCACCGGTATGGTTGAAAGAGAGAGAGAGTGGAGTTTTTTGTGTAAGTTTTGGAATAATTAATTTATAATGATAAAAGTTATATTGGAAAGGTAAATTGTAAGAAAATAATGTAGTTGTAAGAGTAGGGTGTAAGGATGTAAGAAATAGGTTATGGGTAGTTGTACTTGAATAGTAAAATAAGAATTCAAAAGTAGATTTGACATTTAAAGTATCGATAGTAATGAAAATACGGTAAAAAGGTTATAACTATAACTTTTATAACCCGAAAAATTATATAACTGATATATTTGGAATTCTTATGAAATTACAAGTCTAACGGTACTAATATCATATATTTAATATTCCAAATCCTGGGGCATGCTTTTCGAAGTCTGTACATGATCTGGGTTCAAAATAGATCGAATATTCGCTAATCTTATCTTTTAAAGCATCATAGTATTATTACGACCTAAACTACACCCTTTACTCATATTCCGACTCCTTGGTTTAGGAATACGGGATTGCCAGATTTAAACTACTAGGGTTTACTAGGAATTATTGACTTAGGTTTTTTTTGACTTTCGGTTTAGGGTTTGAACTTGATATTGCTCTAAAATTAGGGGTTTACATAAACTACGATATTCTACGTAGGGTTCTCGAGTGATTTTTCAGTTTAAGACCTTGCTAATTTGGAAACTGATGTTTTATATTTATACAACATATTTAATTTGAGAATAGTTATTTTAAATTTTATTTTTATAAGTTTTTAATATCTCTTAACGTTTTCGGAATTCTTAAATTAGGTCTTATTTCTGAAGGTTTATCATTATTTACTTTTTAATAATTTGTTTTTAGGTTCTATATTACCTGATTTTACAACTCGGGGTTAAGCGTAAAATTTGTTATATGTAATGGTTTTGGATTTGAAAACTATTAAGTTCTTATTTTACTTTTAAGGATTTTCTTTTTTCAAAGTTTAAGAAATTTCTGGATTCGTTCATGATTTTGGACTAGTTGAAGTTCGGTTTTAATTAGGAGTCATTTTTAGAGTTTATTTTCAACATTTATTTTGGAATTTTTAATAAAATTTTCCGGGCTTACAAATCCACAGATGGATGAAAGTTTAGTGGGTGAATATGTACATAGATGAAAAGTTTCGGGGGTAAATCTCTGCCCTTTTCCTATTTGTTTTAATAGAAAACGTGTCATTTTCTTAATGCTGCTAATTTTTAAAATTTTAGGGGTCAAAAACCTCACTTTGAAAGTTTGGGAGATCAATTTGCGCTACCCCTAGATTTTTTGGAGTGTTATTGCATTTTCCAAAAAAAAAACCAAATAATTATTATATTTAGTTTTTAGTAAAAACCAAATCAAATCCATGCTCATCCTTGTTGGAAATCACAATTTCTTTTAACCATATATCATAAATATGATTTTTTTAATTCAAAAATTGCATTTATAACATGCACTTTTTTCATATGGTAATTAATTTTATTTAATTTTATACTTGGTAACTTTCTTTCACATAATTGGTATATATGTATTACATTCCTCCATGTAATATTAGGAAAGAAACAATTCTCTTACCGAGAAAAAGAAAAAATTATAATTTTTAACAATTTTTATTATTAAAAAATACTACTATTGAACAAATATTTGGTCTTCACATGATAAAATAAAAATAAACCTCCTCATATGTTCTGGCTCTGCCTACTTTCATGGCTTAGATGATCAAGAAGGCCTACTTCGTCACGATTGCTTGATCCAATCTACCTCTTCATAGTCAGGCAATCTCCCCATATCTTTATAAAAGTATTTACATTAGCATTTCAATTCTAGTTACTGAGTTATGTTTCAGATTCTTATCTGAAAACCCTCAACTTGTGATCTTGATCGGATCTATTTATTAATTGTATAAAAAGCTAAATCCTTGACCTAATCCGTTTATATAGTATTGCATGTCTCATGTCAACCTATTTATTAATTGATAAAACATATAAAAATATATAGTTCTGTTAGAATTTAAATATTTTATTCTATCTTAGAAATTAATATTTTAAAATCATTATTATCCTAGATAGACATATTTAACAAATTATGTATGATATATTATTACTCATGTATAATTAAAAAAAGAAAAATACTATAATAAAAATTTAATGCATTAAATAAGTATGGTATTAGTGAATAACAATTAATGCTAACAAATGTAGGGTCTATTATTTTTAACTAATAGATATATAATACATAGATTATGATATACCCTTTAGAAATTTGTATATATATATATATCAAATTATTTATATAACATATGGATTATGTTTTTATATGCACATCAATATAATATATGATATGTATAATTTCGATATTATATACATTTTATATGTTATATATATATGTGTGTTATATAATCTATACTATAAACCTTATTGGGTTTTCTCCAAAATTTTCTTCTTTCTCCAGGCTACTAATGATACTCAAGTACGGTGCCTTAATTTGTTTACCTATACTATAAAACCTTATCGCATGGTCCAAAGGTCCCTTTCCATTGTTCACATCTATCTCTATGGTTGCAAATATGGCCTTTTTTTATCGCCTTTCCATGATTTATCCAGTAACATAACTAGGACATTTCCTCCTACCTTTTCTCTTATTAATCCTCTAACTCCTATAACAATTAGCCCAAGATGGACTAAAGTTTTGCCTGACTTTTTCATATGCCTTAAAGATTCTTTTGTGACTAACCTTATGTTTAATGGCCCTATTGTGACTGAGATCCTTTCTTCTCTATTTGGCCTGAAAAATCTGTTTTCCAACTTAAGATTCCTGCTTGGTACTATCTCCTAGGGTTTAATAGAGTAATGGCATGGTTCGAATAGATTTCAACATCCTTGTCTATGTCTACTGCTTCTTCTAAATGTATCATATGATCTCCTTGTCTTCTTCTTCCGATGTTTAATCTATCCAAAATTCTTACTCTAGAGGTGGTTTCTGCAGAACTTGTACTAGGTCTAGGGGATTGTAAAACATGAGATTCTCCTGTGAATGGTTTAAGTCTATCTAAAAGCCTTGCATTATCTTGCATGTTATACCTTTCACCTTACTTGTTATTTCTTTCCTCACTTTCTTCTTCTACTACCCTAGTTTCTTGTGGTACTTGTGATTCTCGAAACATGTTTACTTTGAAAGAGACTTCCACTCTCCTTTCATAAAATAAGCCTTTGGTTTGTTTCCTTCTTTCTTTTCAACTGGTAACCTTTCTAGCCTTCATTTCTTCTAATTCTTTTTTATGATTATAACTATCTTCTCCTATGCCCTTTCTTTTCAAGACTTCATCTAAGCTACGACTTAATTTATTGATCTTTTGGTGAAGCCTAATCAGTAATGCTATAATTGTGTTGTTTTGCCTAACTATGGCCTTTATGACATCATTTACTGGTTCTATATTTCCACAAACCCCTTGGTGGTTGTACAAACTCCTTCGTGTCTTCTAAGGCAAATATATCTTCATCCGCATCTAAGCTACCATGACTGGTCATCCTAAAATGTCTTCTTATCTCCTATACCATTCTTTCTATTCCTTTTCCTAAATCAGCTAACCTTGTTGCTTCTTTCCTTAATTCCTTTATTACTAGATCCTGATTTCTTTTTACTTCTTCCTTATGTGCTTGTCTTATAGCCTTTATATGTTCTAACCTTTAACTTTCTTTCTATATCGACCTGTGTTTGCTTTATGTAATCAACCTTTTCTATTATCTTCTTTACTTGTTTATCTTTTACTTTCATCCAATTTCCTATAAAGTTGTGAGCTTTGTAAAGATTATCTAAATCCTTATGAGTAGTTGTACTAGTTCTGAAAAAATTTTCTATAAAATGCGAGTAGGACTCAGGGTTAGATATGGAGAAAAAGAAAAAGAGAAAAAATATTAAGAGTATCTGATACATATAATTTATATATATTATATGGCGCGTGTGTGCGCGCACACACGCGCGACATATCATTTTATATAACAAATAATTATAACATAATATTACATATTTATAATATATATATATAAATATATATTATAGTTGTGTATTATATACAACACATATATGATATATATCTATGTGATATATCTTATATGTAGTTCATAGTTTAATATATTTTTTAAGTTATATATACATATATATAATCTCTTTAACAAACTATAAATGTATATAAAAATCTATATTTAACGTTGATATATTAATATATAGTTATATATTATATAAGATCTATATTCTATAACACACATAAAACTATATAACATAATTATTTTACAATCTATATATTATATGCACACACACACACAACACACCACACACACATAACATATTCAATTTATATAGATATACATATTATGATATATATATATCTACTTGATATATCTTATTATAATTTATAGTTTATATATACTCTTGAAGCTATACATATATACATATTATATGATTTATATTAATCTAGAATATTAATATATATATAACATATAATGTAGACATGCATACGAAATTGTATAGTATGTTTATTTCATGTAATAATGAATGATAATATATATACACACTATATAACATATAAATTAATATACATATAAATATTTGTTATATGTAATTTATGTGAAATATACATATATATATATATCTATGTGATAAAAATGTTATGTAAATTCATACTTTATGTTATTCAAAATTTACACATATGTATTATATGTAACCTAACCTCTTTATAAAATTTCTATATACAATCTCTATTTTAATAGTGATATTTATATAATATGTTATATGCATAATCTTTATAAAACATATAGAATTTGTTATATGTGTGTCTTTTATCTATACATATATATGTTATAGATATTTAAAAACATACTACATAACAAATAATATATATATATATATATATGTACATATGCTATATAAGCAAATAAATCAACTATATTAAATATAATTATATAAGTAACGCCCTAAAACGAAGTCTAGACATGTACAGTTGCCACGTATAATACTTTATGTATTACACGCAGAGACCTCCTCAAAAGATATGTTTATCATGAACATTTGCTAGTCGGTTTTAACTATCCGAAATTCTTTAGTTAGATTATAGATACAACTAAATTCATAACACTAAATTTACACCTTTATAAAAACATTTTATAATCTCCTCTCTAAGCAGATAATCTTTCTCATATCTAAAACTACACCATCAAGTATTTCATGATACCTATTCATGATGGTAAACAAAGTTTTAAAAACTTAAATATAAAACATAGGCTCCATAACTAAACCCTTACAGAAAATACAAGTTCCAAAATATATAAATCCAGTTCTCATACAAAATTAATACAAAATAAAATCTAGCTATCTTAACTTGCCTCACTCTTAAACAAACCCTTCTTAAGTCATCCATTCACCTAATTCAATCATCATTATCATCATCAATCATTACCTAAAAAGAAAAGAATAATGATTCGAAGCCTAATATACAGCAACACAACCACACGCAAGATGACACATGGACTTATATTAATACAATGCAACAAACAATAGTTTATTATCTTTAAATTAAAGTAAAACAAGCAACACTAGAGCACTCATTCTTCGAAACAAGCTTCTGGAAACCTAAGGGTCCTGAGTAACAATAGCTATTCAGGAAGTCGATATAGGCAGCCGAATGCCTATATCTCTTATATATTTACTAGAAAAGGAAAAATAGCCTAATCTAGATTTACCGCCGTTACACATCTTTGCTTAGCTCAGTCTATAACATCATTTAGTCAACGGTCTCATAAACATGTCTCATAACATGAACTAAATAATGTTACTTCACTCCAAGCTTAAGCAAACATTATGTCGATACCGTTTTCTCTATCACTACCCACTGGCCACTTATAAATTGACATTGCATCATAAGAGGGGAAGGAGGTGGCATTAAGCGCCTAACTACCGTGCTTGGCTCCGAGCAAAGTTATCACTCCTTGGACTTAGATTCAACGACAAACACGAAACATACACAAGCAACACATTAATTAAGACATCTTTAAGTATTAGTTCATTAGCAATGCCTATCTTAACAATCAATAAGAACGTCACTGGGTATCTTATCTAAAATTTAGAGAAGATTAGAAGATAAGACAGAAGGTAGATTCAAGTATCTATTCAATTAATTAAACTCATATAAGCAATTAAATTAATTATTAACTTACATCAAACTTATTTTAAAACCTATTTGATCATACGCCAAGTAAGAACCTCACCATGGTTGCGAAAATTGCCCGCTAAAATACGGATAGTTCTTTATTGTCTATCAAATTATTTCTTTTTCTTTGCTTATAATTCATTCATTTTGAAAACATTATGACCTCTTATTAACTTCTAGAAAATATTCTTTTTTTAGCAAACAAAATTTGGAAAAAGATACTCCTCATATTAATTAAGGTCTAGTCCAAAATATTATTTACATCATTCTTAAGCATTTACAAGTTAAGTCTATATTAATTAACTTTGTCAAGTTGATTAGACTTAATCAATTAATCTAGTTACTAAGTTATATTCAATTATTTCATTAGGTCTATTAATTAGTCCTCTATAAATTCAAAATCTATATTAAACCTAGTTTAGTTAATAAGTTATTTTTATTTATTGCATCAAGAAAATATTATATATATATATATATGTCCTATAGGATCTTAATTAATCTAATGCATTTTAATCATTAAGATTTACAAAGGTAAGTTGAATCTAAGTTCATTTTATAACTAACTTCTATGTATAATCTAGTTAGTCATTAATTTATAAATTCTCTTAACTCACTCTTAATTATATAAATTAACTAACATTTTCATTCAGTTTATTTTATTTTTATAAAAAACACAGGTAGATAGGTTAATTGTGTTCCCCCAGGCCCCATGTATAAGTATATGAGAAGCACAATCGAAAACAACCAGTCATGTTTCCTTCGTGCTTTTCCTTTGGTTTGAAGAATAGAGAGAAGCACGATGAGATACCATCAGTTGTATTCCAGCCGTGTGTCACTTTACATATTAAACAACCTAGGATCAGAGAGAAACATGGTGAGATAGGTGAAGCCGTGTTCTAGCCTTGCTGTTCTAAAATTTTGTTTAATAAAGGAAATAGAGAGAAGCACGATCGAATAAGGCAAGCCATGTACCAATCGTGTTTTTTCTTGGGTGAGTTAAAAATCTGTGTTTTAAGAAAAAGAAAGACACATTGCTGAATATGGCTCTTTGTGTTCCTCTTGTGCTCTTTCATGAAAATAGAGCATGAAACTTTTAACCTATTTATCTACTCGTTTTACATCAATTTCCCACACACAACATCTTAATAAATAGCAAGCAAGTTCGCAACATATCTATCTAATACTCTTAGACATAATTTTACTTCATATTTCATCAAATCTCTAGTTTATATATGCATGAACATACACCTAGTTCCTAACATCCAAGTTCATATCTTATAAATTTACAAATTTTATCTAAATTTCTACCTATATCTAGTTTTAATCTACAATATACATGTATAAACAACAATTAAAATAAGAAAAACAATTATACTTATCTTTTTAGGAAACACATACAAATTGATTCTCTACACTACACCTCCTTAGTTGTTGAAGCTATTACATACATGATTTCCATCTTCTATCTTGTTTTTCATCTTCAATGTTATCTAAGATCTCCTTGGAATTGAATTTGAGGTGATGGATTGAGGGAAAAAGAAGAGAAAATGAAGAAGAAGAAGAAGAACCGAAAAAGAAGAAATAAAAAGGAAAAGAAGAAGAAAAGGTAGCTAGTGAACAATGAAAAGGAAAAGAAAAGGAAAAGGTAAGATTAAGGATTTAAGGATATTTTTGGGTAGAGAATGTGGGTTTAAATCTTTTTTATAATTATTTGGAGTATCGAAGATAAATAGTAAATAATTTGAGAATCTATATATTGGAACTAGAAATTTGAAATAGGGTCTTTAGTTTAGGAGTTTAATTTATATCAAATGGATATTCAATTTGAGCTTAAGCTTAAGAACTAATATTTTTAAATAAACAGATGAATTCAAAATTTATGAAAATGAAAGGAATGAAAGTTTAGCTAAAGTTTAAGGGTTTATGAATTTGTAAAATAATTAAATTACTTGTCTGAAGGCTTTGGAGAATTGAAGTTGAAAGAGATATATAAAATCTCAAATTTCAATTAATCTATTTACTAATTTAATTATCAACTTGTCTGATTACATCCTATAATTTACTTTATTTATTTAATTATCTAAATGCAATTTTTAATTCAGGTGAGGAGTTAGGATGTTTCAATTTATATTATTTGTTAAATAAATTTATATTTTATATATGCCACATGTATGTTTATTTATATTTTATAATTATAATATCTTATACATATATAATTTTTTTATGTGAATGTTTTGTCATTTTGTAATTTAATTAGGGGTAATGATTTTATATTTTAACAAAATAAGAATATAATATAGTAATAATACATTTTAACGAGCTCACACTAAACGGGTTTTGGTTCAAAACCTAAACCCTGACACATTTAAGTTCGCGTTATTTCTGGGTTCGACCCATTTTATTCATATTGATTTTTACTTATCCAAACCTTTTTATAATCTATCATGTCATGTCCGGATTCATGGGTTGGGTTCTAACTAATTACATCCATAAATAACTCTATAAAATTTTTAATATTACATGTTAGTATCTCAAGGGTTTTTTTTTTCCTCAAGGATCTCATTACTTTATTTATAAGTTTCTTCATATGAATTCTTTTTTTTTTTGTGACTCGCATTTACTTTATATAAAAGAATTAAAATTATAAAAATTTAAAAACTAGGAAACTATTGAAAATAGAAAACTCTTTTCCTTGAAAAGGTTTTCCTGAAAAGTAGCATAATTTAAAATATTTTTTTAATTTTATGAAAATTGTTTTTCTCTCTTTATATAACTTGAAGGAAACTTGTATATTTTCAGTATAAAAAATAAAAAATAAATATTTTATAATGAGAAATAAACCAATAAAAATATTAAAAAATTAAAAATAAATGTGCTTAAAAGTAAATGATTGGTAAATAAAACTTATAAATCGAAAGAAAAATGACCTATGTTCTTATAATATGTAAGTTTTTTTCTATAAATAAGATATAAATGAATCTCTATTTTATAAAAAAAAAAAAAAGATTCTAAATAGTGACAGCCACCAATGGTTGGAACTCGGTGCATGTCCCTCGTCTTAGGTTTAAGTATAGGAATTATGTTTACCTTTCATAGGACCCAAGCCATATCCGGTTCTTCCTAACGTTGCGACATATTTTTATGACCTTGGCATATTCCAGCATGATCCCATGGGATAGGGAAAAATACAATGTGTTGGTCTTATTTTCCTTTTTTTTTTTTTCCATTACATGATCTATATTATTCTTTTTGCTAATAAATAGTTAAATACCAGAGGTTTAGATAATAAGTTTAATTTTGCATTTTCTTGGTAAATTTTCAATCGTTACCAAAAGATTGACTAAATTTTGCAAATTTTTTATATAAGATCATTGATAAAATATTTTCTTCTTAAAATATACTTTTTTAATTTAGTTGATCTGATGCTCTCTCTATCATAATCCCTTAAATATCCCTGCCACTCCTTGCAAGATTTATTCTATTTAGACAATATATTGCAGATAGACAGATTAGGCAAACATCTCTATAAATTAAATTTATATCATCTTTTACTTTTACATCATACATAAGTGTTATATCATTAAATTTATTTATAAGTAAGTAAATTTGTTCTCACTTAAATTGTTTATTTATTTATTTTAAATTTGAATTTATTTTTTTCTTTCTTAACATAACTCTCTCTTTTTTTTCCCCTCTAATTTTTCAATTTTTTCGCAAATATATTTTAAACATTATAAAAAAATAATAATAAATGAAACATTACATGAAATCAACCAAATTTCACTTCATTTTCCACATCAACTTTCCACGTGGTACAAATGCTGACTTTTGAAAAAGTTAGGGCCCAAGAGGTTCGTGCAATTCACTCTAAAGGATTTTTGAGGAGAAATTTAACAATGGTATCTTGTGAAGAAACACATGGTCTTTCTCCTTCTTATTGATCCTTTACATAATACATGTATTTTTATCATGCATGATTTTTCTAATCTCACATATTTGTATCATAACAATCTCCCTTAATTGTGAATCCCACAACAACAACATATGAGTAACTCGACACCATATAACTCAAAACCTTAAAGTAATGAATTAATGAGTCTTCCATATTATAAATCATTCATATAATATATATTTCTCATGTAGAACTTTTCCAAACCCATACTTATTACATAATATTGTTTCAATATTGAGAATTCTAGTTTTCCAAAATCTTCAAATCAATAATCACCAAATTCTTAAAAAAGGCTCTAACTTCTCTTTTTGAAAACTAAGGAAGGTTTTTTGGGTGATTTGGATACGGATTTTGAAAAAAAAAAAAAAGGAAATAAAGCAACACCAAAACATATTAAGGAAGTAGGCTACCAAAAGTGCTACTTGTTATAAAACCTTTGAATTCATAGCAACGCCTTCTTTAGAAAGTTATTTTTCTTGAAGGCGCTATTTGTAACAACGCCTTTAGTGAAATTTTTTTAAAAAAAATTCTTATGGTCCTTTTGGAGAATTGCTTGGCATCATCTCTGATTTTGGATAACTTTTTGTGACGACTCATGATTGGGATTTATTGCATGACCTACACTTCAGACCTTCCTGAAGATGCTGACATAATGACCTCACTCACACTCATTTCTTTTTATCACATATGATTAGAATACTGATGCAGCATAGAAAGCATAAAACACAAAATCATTTACATCGGACGATTTCAAAGAATCAAAGATTGCAAATGTTGCAACTTTACTAAGAAAAATCTCTCAAAATAAGGTTTTCAATCTGTAAAAGTGATGTTCTGATAATAAAGATAGAATCTTGGCTATATATACTATTACATAAAACCCTAAAATTAATTAACAAAAAAGTAAGTCAGTTAAATAAAGACTGGCACAAAGCTGGCGGCCTAAATGTTGAAGGCCAGCGGCCTAAATATAAAGGCTGGTAGCTTTAGAGCCAGCTTTAAAGATTTGCTCTCGGGAGACTTTAAAGGCCAACGGCCTTTATTCCCACAGATTGTGTACAAGTCGGCATACAAACAAGCAACAAAGCTAGCCTTCAAGATAAAAAACCTTCCTTCAATTCTTCCATCCCCGCCTCTGTTTCTTTGACTGACTTCAAAAATGTATCGGCTATGTCCTTTGCATTATTCTCCCCTATCTGCAAAGAACTCGATCCTGAGTTCTCATATGGATACAACGGTGAGTTGTCCAGGTGGAATGGGAATAAATCAGCAACATTGATGGTCTTCAATATACCATGCTTCGAGAAGTCCAATCATATAAGCATTATGATTGATCTATTGAAAAACCTGGTATGAACCATATTTCTTTGGTTGCAACTTACTGTATTTTCCAACTGGAAATCGCTCTCCTCAAAGAAACACCATCACCTAGTCACCTACTAAAAATACTAGTTTTCTGCGATGCCTATTTGTTGTTGTCTTGAACTTAGCTTTAGACTGTTCTATCTTCTCTCATACCTCAAAAATCTTATTCCGCTAAGTCTTTGCTAGATTCTTTGTGCACTAAATTTAGAAACCTTGGGAAGCTTGATCAAGTCTAGGACATGTTGTGGAACCTTGGTATATACCACAAAAAATGGAGATTACCCTGTTTTCTATGAACATAACTATTGTAGGCAAATTCAGCTTGAGCCAGAGCAACATCCCACTGCTTTGGCTTCTCTCCACATATACTCCTGATCAGATTTCCAAGTGTTCTATTGGTCACCTCTGTCTGCCCATCAATCTGAGGTGAGTTTTACTGTTGTAATTCAGTGATGAATCAACATATACACAAAGCGTCTTCTAGAAATAGCTAAGGAACTTGCTATTCGTGTTTGATGTGATAGACTTGGGAACTCTATGTAAACGCACAACTTCCCTGAAAATAGCTTGGCAATGGTTTGAGCATATGTAATCTTCTTGCATGGAATAAAATGAGCCATCGTGGAGAACTTGTCAACAACTACAAAAATCGAGCCAGCACCTTGTTGGGTATGAGGCAACCTTAGGACAAAGTACATGGATAGATCCTCCAAAATTCTTAGGAACTGGAAATGGAGTGTACAAGCCAACATTCTAAGAATGCCCCTTGGAGGTCTGACAAATATAATAGCTCTGGACAATCTTACTAACATCCCACCTCAGCCGAGGCTAATAATACCTATCAACCATTGGAACAATAGTCTTATCTCACCCCAAATGCCCTGTTAATCCTCCCCTATGCAAGTCTTTAATCAACTTCTCCCTCAGAGACAACTCAGGAATACACAACTAATTCCCTTTCATCAGGTAACCCTCAAAGATGTGATAATCACCACAAGGTTCTTTGTTGAACACTTCTTCCATATATCACTGAAGTCAACATCATGAGCATACAACTCCTTCAACTATTCAAAACCCACAACCTCAGTGCTCATGGTGACTAACAAATCAGCTTTCCTACTCAAGGCATCGTTGCCTTATTTTGTACTCCAGATTTATGCATTAGCTTAAATGGAAATCTTTGCAAAAATTGGATCCACCTAGCATGATCCTCATCTAACCACTCAGACGTTTCAAAGCTCCATAGTCTGAATACAAAATAAATTCTTTCCCTACCAAGTAATGCTCCCATACTCTTAGTGCTCTCACTATAGAGTAGAATTCTTTATCATAAGTCTATTAGCTCGTCTACTAGCTCCTCCTAGCTTTGCACAACTTCTCACTGTAATAAGCAATTGGCCTCTTCTCTTAAGATAATACAACACCAATTCCCTCTCACTAGCATCACAATCAACTTCAAAGAGTTTCTTAAAAATCAGGAAGTGCCAACACAGGAGCACTACGTAGTTTCTCTTTCAATACAGCGAAACTGGTCTTAGCCTCATCTCCCCACTGAAAATTTCCCTCCTTTAGAAACTCAGTTAAAAGAGCAATAACAATACTGAAGTGTTCAATGAACTCCTATAGAAACTAGCTAACACCAGAAAACTTCTCAACTCGGTTACTGTCTTGGAATAGGACATTCTCTAATAGCTCTCACCTTCTCATCATCAATAGTAATTTCTTCATTACTCACAAAAAATCCCAAAAACAAAAGTCTTTTTGACATAAAAATGTCCTTCCTCAAATTAGCATACGATTTATTCTCTTTCAGCACAGTCAGTACACCCATCAAATGATCTATTTGCTCATCTTGAAATTTGCTATACAATAATATGTCAAAGTAGACTACAACAAATCTACCAATAAATGGTTTCAATATTAGATTCATAAAACACATGAAGGTAATGGGCGCACTGCTGAGGTCAAATGGCATTAGTAGCCATTCATGTAACCCCTAGCTTTATCTTGAATGCGGTCTTCCACTCATTCCTTGGCTTGATTATGATTTGATGATAGCCACTCCTCAAGTCAACCTTAGAAAACACCACTGCTTCACTTAACCTGTCTAAATGTCTTCTAGGTGAGGAGTTGAGAATCTATAACCAATGGTTATTTTATTGATCGCCCTGCTATCAACACACATCCTCCAGCTAGCATCTTTTTCAGAGTCAATAAGGTAAGCACAAGATAAACTCATTGGTTATAAATTCCCAATTCCTCGACTAGAAGACATGTTAGATAAGTTAAGTGGACTTTCTCTTGCAAGACCTCTATTTCCTTAGAGCTCATCCTATAGTGAGACAAATTTAGCAAACTCGCCCCAAGTACCAAATCAATCTAGTGTTAGATATCCCTCAAGGGTGGTAACTCTCAGGTAAGTCATCTAGCAACACATCCTAAAATTCTTCCAATACGTGTCTCACACCCTCAGGCACTTCACCACTACACCTTTCATCCACCGTCATCATTTGTTTGACTACAAGTGCATAAACCAATTTAAACTCCTTCATAGCCTCCTCCATCTCTTTTTTAGAGTGTGTAATGGTTAGAAAAGAGCATCCCTCCACCTCAGCGGTCTTGGGACGATTTGCTACCTTTAAGGGCAGCAATGTATACTTCATACCCCCTCTCTCCAACTTGTACACATTTTCCTTCCCTACATGCTGTGCATTCACATCAAATTGCCAAGGTCTCCCAAATAAGAGGTGACGAGCATCCATATCTATAATATCATAATAGACATCATCATGATACTGCCTATAGAAAAGATACCCCACGTCTCTCCTTTACCTCAATCCTCTCAGCTACCTTAATCCATCAAAGGGAGTATGGATTAGGATGTGTTTCCATAGGCAACCCAACAGCTTCACCACTTCCTTTCCAATGATGTCTTCACAGCTTCCACTATCAACAATAAGGTTAAACACCTTCCCATTTATAGTACACCTAGTACGAAACATTTGATGTCGTCGGGTGTTATTCTCCTGCTTAGGCATCAACATCATCCTCCTAATCATATAAGTCTGCTCAACCTCCTCCCTGTCATCCTCATAATACTCATCATCACTATCACATTCACAACAAATCTCCTCATCTCTCTCCACAATGTCCACACCTCTCCTATTAAGGCATTCATTTGACAGTGACCGGTTGATTGCATCTATAGAACTTACCTAAAATAAGTTTAGCATAGGGATTGCTTTGCCTCTAAGCATTCTTAACCTCAATGGTTTCTTACCAGTAATTTTATCATCCCTCTTTTCATCACTCACATTCTGCTGCTTCTCATGACCTTTATTTTTGTAGTCATGGATTTGTTATTACTTATCTCCTCAACTCCATATCTTTACTCCCTCCATCCAAATGGCTACTCCTATCTTGTAGCATCATCTCAACCCTAAAAGCCATGTTTTTCGCCTCATTCAAACTCCCCAATACATTCACCCAATTTTGTCCCTAATCTACTACTTCAACCCATCTATATATCTAGCCACCTATTGACCTTCACTCTCCCTCAAATTATTTCATCCAACCAATCTGTGAACTCGATTGTGTAATCAAGAACATATTGTTTTCCTTGACGACATCTCTAATACTGCTGAAAAAGGATTTTTTCATAATCGGGAGGTAGAAAATCCCGTTGTAACAACTGCTTCATACTGAACCGTCCATATGTCACCCTCTCTCTGCCTCTCATTCTACAATCTCTCCTACTAAGTAGAGGCTCCTCCTTTCAACTGCAAGTAACTAACCTCACCCTATGATCCTCTAGTATCTCCATAGAGTCGAAAAATTGATCTACTTTAGCCAACTAGTTTAAGAATTCTTCTATATTTAAATTACTATTCAAACAAGGAATATCTACCTTTAAGCAGAAATCTCCACCATCTCCCTGATCGTAACCATAATTATTCTTCCGGTATCTATCACTACCTTCATCTCTCATCTTCGTAGTTGCCTCTCTTCATATAAGATCTCATCCTCCTCATTGGAATCTTCATCAGAAATTTGAGCCCTTTGATAAGCAGCTACAGGTCGATGGACCGATCGCCATAAACGTTCTTTGCACTTAGTCCTCTCCCATCAATGTCCCTATCTTTGTTGGTATCTACTGTCATTACGTCAAAATGCTCAATCAAATCTTCAAAATGCTCTTTTAAACGTCGGATTCTCTTATCTATGGCATCGATTACCACCCGAGGAATCTCAGTCCCTTGGTTCCCCGCATCTTTAGCACCGTCAAGTATACTACCACCGTCAAAACCATCGTTGGCTGACATCTTCGCATAAATTTACCATACTCTGATACCATTCTGATATAGTGCGGAAAGCACCAAAACTGTCAATCACACTAGACGATTTCAAAGAATCAAAGATTACAAAGGTTGCAACTTTATTGAGAACAAGCTCTCAAAATAAGGTTTACAATATGTAAAAAATGATGTTCTAATAATAAAGATGGAATCTTGGCTATATATACTATTACATAAAACCCTAAAATTAATTAACAAAAAAGTAAGTTGGTTAAATGACGGCTGGCACACAGCTTTAAAGATTTGTTCTCGAGAGATTTTGAAGGAAAGCCCAAGGTCGGTAGTGCACATTTTCAAGGCCAGCAGCCTTTACTCCAACACAATAGCATACAAGCCAGTGTATGAACAAACAACAAGGCGGCCTTCAAGGATGACAGCCTTCCTTCAATTCTTCTATCTTTGCCTCTATTTCTTTGATAACTCTAATTTCTTCAAAAATGTCTCGTCTATGTCCTCTACATCATTCTCTATGTCCTTTGCATCAAATACAGCTCATTGTTGGTTTTGTAGGTTTTCTACTCCTGATATATTTCTGCACTTGAGTTTCATACGAACTTGTGTTCCCTTCTAGCGACATATTTAAAGGTTCAATTTCTTGGTGTGGTGATGGAAAATATTTTGCTACCCTGTGTGAGTAGTTTCTTCATCTCACCATAAAAGCTAAGTTTTGGGAATAAGATTCATGGAATTGCATGCTATCTTTGAGTCGAAGGCCTTTGCGGGAACCATCTTGGTTGGATACCTAGTGGGGCAAAAATCACCATTGCTTGTAATAGGAAGATGAAAGATAAAGAATGGATTCGAAAATAAAATGATTTTTTTTTTAAATTTGTACTGAAGAAGAACAACACCTTCAATACAAATTCAAAGGTGCAATTACAAATAGCACATTTGGTAACCTACTTCCATAATATGTTTTGATTTGAACATATTTCCGGATCTTTTTTCAAAATCCAAAAAAAAAAACACTAAAGAAATGTGGAGAAACAATTGTCAACTTTATTATAGAATGGATTAATATGCAATACTTTTGAAGCTTGCGAGTGAAAGCACAAACGATTTCTTTCGAAGCGTATTGTCTAGCGTGAGTTGTCGTAGATTGGATATCGTTGAAGACTATGGATGCAATATCCTTTCAAAGCTTTGAAGACTAGGTTTTCTTTTTAATGATGATATGCTTGGTATTTTTAAATAGATAGACAGGCTTATGGGAATTGTTATGCTTCAATTTTTCAAATTAATAGTGGTTGGAAGTTCTGTCACACCCCAAAAGTATCCTAAACGTGCAGTCCACCATATACAATATTAAAGCCTAGGAATGACCGCCTCAATCATGCGAAGGCTTCCATACTATGTACAAGGCGTCTAACACATAGAGGAGACACATTGGAGAGATACATTTTATATTGATACAACTTGAGTAACAACGTAAAGGAAATACAATTCACTATACTTTAGATACAAATCACTATACTTCAAATACGAATCACTATACTCCAAATACGAATCACTATACTTCAAATATGAATCACTATACTCCAAATACAAATCGCTATACTTCAAATACAATTCATCAAAAGATTCTACTACATAAAACTATTACAAGCAAATCATAAAACCTAGCTAATAACTTCAAGTATCCTTATTTCCTATCGGAATCCCGAAGTCATTCTTGGCTCCAACCATTTCGGTCCCCACTTTGCATTCTTGAGATAACTGTTCATTTAAACATCTATTAGGGTATAAGCTACATTAGCTTAGTGAGAGCTCACTTAATTTCCTACCATGACAATCAAGTTATAATTCATCCATATGCTATGCATGAACAAACACATGAGCAAACAAGCATATGACTTTCCAGTAGCAATATGTGAATGGATTTACGCCCTCCATTTGGGGTTAGAATGGTCCATAGATATGCAACCATAATTCAATATTTTTCTCTTGTTGCTTTATTGTAGTTTTTATGTGCCTACCCCACATCCGTTAACTAAAGCGATCTCGCATCCTTAATGTTAACAAGGCCCCCTTGCCTTCCGCTAATATACTTTTGTCCCACCAAAGGTATAAGCAATACAACGTGACTCAACATGTGATATGCATGCACAGTTTATTTATATAATCGTGGCATATTAATTATGTAGGTTAAAAGCGATCATAGAGAATTTCAGACAATTAAGTCTATGCTAACTATACAATGATTTTACAACAAGTCCCGCCTCGATATACTTATCATTCATTCAACCAAGATTACCACAACTCATCACAATTTTATCTTTTCCTAGTTCTAGTGTGACTAGCTACAAGCACAAGCAAGGTAACAAAATAAGAGGAAAACTCACTCAGCCATTGGATCACCGATCTCTTAATAAAAGTAATCCGGTAATAGGGAATCGTCGATTTCGGGATTGCCTAAAAAGGAAGAAATGCTCTAATAAGTATTTCAACTTAAACTAATCCAAACGATCTTATACAAACTATCAAATTCGTAATTCTTGTCCTAAGCGGGAATTCCAACTTAAAACAGCCATAACTTAGTCATTTTAACTCGAATTTCATAAATTATATATCGATTTCTATCTACTTAAAAAGATCTATCTAACTCTAATATTGTTTTCAAGTTTTGAAAATATTTAGTTTGTGAAACAGAGGATCAGATCTGATGGTAACGAGCTCCGTTTCCGAAAAATAGCTTTGTAATTGTTTGAAATGTTTCTACTTGATATTTCAAGTATACATGAAATATGAATGATTTCCTAACATGAATGACATGAGATGAGTTTAATGCATGCATGCTTTTGACAATATTTACTAAAAGGAATTTTTAGAAACTTTTTATTTGTAAATCTCCATGGCTATTTACTTTCAAGAAAACTAGTTTCCTAACTTTGATCATTTTATTTGTTTTGGATTTTTTTTTAAAAAATATAATTATCCTTGTTAAAATTGAGTCTTCATTATATCTATTACTTATGACCTTCATTTCTACATAAAAATTTCCATTTTTCACTTTATAACCATGGTTTCAAGTAGGGTTGATTCAAATCGAATTTTGTGTAAATTAGTTTTTGAGTGATTTCTTTAAGTAAAAATCATTTGATATTTAGAAAATTAGGGCTCGATCATACATAACTACTAAGGACTTCACTTTTTCATAAAAATTTGCATTTTACACTTTGCAAATATGTTTTCAAATATGATTTACTCAAAAATCCGAATTTTAGAAAATCCACTTTTTGAATGATACATTTGGGAAAAACTTGTTTAATGCATTAAAATTTAAGATTTCACTATACCTACTACTTAAGGACTTCATTTAATACATAAAACTTTTATTTTGAACTTGGATAATAGGTGTTTTCATGAGCATCATCCAAAG